>PVJD01000320.1:0-490857 GCA_004026545.1 Mormoops blainvillei | reverse complement strand
GTAATCGCACTTCTTGTCTGCTAATATCCATCTGGCCAAAGCAAAGCACACACTGAGCTCAAAGTCAAAGGGCAGGGAATTCTATCCTGCCCACCCTGAATTTCATTAAAGTCACATGCCAGGCCCAGTATGTAAATATTTTGAACAATAATTTAATCTACCACAATTACTGTGGTGGATAATAACCTAACATTGTTACTTTACTCAGGAATGCTTACATCTTTTTTTTTTTTTTAAGATTCTTTCTTTCTTTCTTTCTTTCTTTCTTTCCTTTCTTCCTTCCTTCCTTCCCTCCTTCTCTCTCTCTCTCTCTCTCTCTCTCTCTCTCTCTCTCTCTCTCTTTCTCTCTCTCTTTCCCTCTTTCTTTCTTTCTAGAGAGAGAGAAAGAGAGGGAGAAAGAGAGGGAGAGAAACATCAATGTGTGGTTGCCTCGCATGTGCCCCCTACTGGGGACCTGGCCTGCAACCCAGGCATGTGCCCTGACTGGGAATCGACCCAGCAACTCTTCTGATTTGCAGGCCGATGCTCAGTCCACTGAGCCACACCAGCCAGGGCAAGAATGCTTACATCTTCATGAGGCTATTATTAACACACACAAAAATAAATAAATGAAACCTACAGTAAATAATTGCTAGAGTAAGGAATAGTTTCTTCTTATACAATAAATGTCTGATCACACCCCCAATATATTTGTTTTGTACATTTGAAAATTAGTATTTTATCGAATTTCTACCAGAAGTTCACACTTGTATTTTCCTTTCAAAATCATTGTTATAAAACCACTGAGGCTGAAAATCATTTCACCAATTGATCCTAATGTCGGAATTGCCATTTTTCAGAAGTGACTTACTATGCGTAGGCCAATGAAACAAGTACTGGAGTAACGGAATCAATTTAATTGTCTGTAGTGGAGAGCCGACTGGTCAGAAAGCCTGTGGTCAACACCCTTCCTCTCTGTAACTTCAAGTCAACCAGTCTAATTTTAGAAGAGAGGAAATGAAAGAATGGGGAGTTGTACACATAGTAACGATTAGGAGCTGGCACACTCTCCCACTGTCCACAGGGGTGTGTGGATACTAAACTAAAATACATTATAGCTCAATTCCTGATGAAGTCAATCTAGCCAAATTGCCTTATGTTAGTGCCATGACGGCTCAAGGAGAAAGGCGTCCTGCATGCCAAAATGCAGCTTTCTGTGGCTCTCTCCACAGAGGCACCAGAGCCTCGGAGCCACAGAAAGGGTTGAAAGGCTGTCTGCAGACTGAACAATTACCCCTCTCATACTGTGCTTGCTTTTATAAAAAAGCAAATAGGACCTAAAGTGAACAAAATTGCCAAAGGTTGTATTTGAGTTTTTATTCACAGAGCTTTGAAGGGCTATATCCCAGGGATAGAAATTAACTTGATTTTATAAGTTACTAAGCTAGAATCACTTTATGTTCAATCTCAGTAAAGATGTTGTTAACTTTCATTTATTCTTCAACGACCAGAGTGAGGAGAAAAATCGCCTCGTGCTGTTTAAACTCTAATTATGTTCAAGGAAATAACTTGCTTACTTCAAAATATCCTTGACTCCATATCCCCTCACATCCTCTTCCCCCACCAGTCCTATTCTAGAAATGTTTTAAATACAAAAGTTATTTTACGTTGAGAAGACAAAGATAAAACCCCAAAGGACATCTTTGTGATATCTGAGGGGTTTTATTTTTTATTTTATTGATTTTTAGAGAGAGAGAAGAGAGGGAGAAAAACATTGATTTGTTGTTCCACTTATGTATTTGTTGGTTGATTTTATATGTGCCCTGACCAGAGATCAAACCCCCACCCTTGGTATATCTGGACAATGCTCTAACCAACTGAGCACCCAGCCAGTGCCACATCTAAGGTTTTAATAACTATTTTCCAAGAGGACTAATTTATACTTCCTGTTTTGGTCCATTGACTTATTTGGCTCTCTTTGTCTTTCCGGGTCAGAAAATATGCACTTGAGTGGTCATATTAACCTGGAAACTACACCTAATAAGTTTACACGTGTCTGTTTGGAGCATGTACGTGGTGTTGGGGGTTGCGGGGATGTTAGAAGTGGGGAGTCCAGCCAGAGACAAAGCTGCAGAAATTACCTATCACCAAATGAAGAAAGAAGCTGGTGCGCCATCTCAGGGAGTCTGGATTTTCTCCCCTGCACACTATGAAGCCATCATGTAGGAAGCCTGTGAAATTCCTCGTGGTGTAGCTGAATCGATATGAAATAGGGAGACACTGAGAATTGCACTAAAATGTTTGTTAAATACCTGTTGTAGAAAATCTTAAAAGAGGCCTTAAAAGAACGCCTGGAGAGAAAGGCTCCTGTACAGAAAGAGGCCGCTGGGAGAAGGACAAAGTTCAAGACCACACCCCTGCTCTACTGAGGCTGTCAAATTGCCACGCACATTACGGCTGGGATCATCGAGTCTCCCTTTTATGAAGTAAGTGCAACAACTGCTTCTCACCTTGTTGGGAGCGTTAAATGGGACAATGTGCCAATGTACACAACAACGTTTTGTGATCTGCCACAAGCTAATCCAGCAGTAAATTCTGACCATTCTACTTTTGAAATATACCCCAAATATGACCACTTTTTACCACTTCCATAGCCTTTATGCTGGCCCAAGCCACCCTCAGCTCTGACTGGGTTATTGCAATTACTTTTTAATAGAGCTCCCTGATCCCACCCTTACCCTACCGTCAGCTCCCTTCAGTCTATTCTCTAGGGTGGCTGGAGAGACCCCTTTAATGCATCAGTTGGATCATGTCGCTCTTCCATTCAGAAACCCACCAGTGGCTACCCACTTTCAGCCAAAATAAAAACCAAAGTCCTTACATCGGTCCAATGACCCTATGTGTTCTGCCCACCTTCCCCCACCCCCGCCCCGGTTTCTCTGACCTCATCTCTTCCGCAGGCCTTCTTGCTCCTCAGAAAACCACCTCGATGCTCCTGTCTCTGGGACTTTGCATTTGCTCCTCCCTCTGCCTGGTGTTCCCTCCCTACACAGGCTTTCTTTTGTCTCTCCCCCCACCTTAACAGTGAGGCTTCATGGGGTTCCCCTTTATAAAACCGATGATTTCTTTTACATAATTAATCAATGCAATCAATCCTTAAGTGTCCATAATAATGCCAACTTAAAGTTGCTGTTGTTCCATTCTCTCTTTTCAGACCTTCCTACCTGGAAAATGTTACTTCGTGTTAAGGAATGCTGAAGTATACCATTCGGTTTCTATCTCTAGGTCCCTTTCTAGCTCTGCTCTTTTGATATTACCCTTTAAGGTCTCTTCCACATAGTATTAGTGCACGGCTCTGGTCTCAGAATTTCCTCATGCAAACAGCTGTTGTTTCCGCTGTGTGCCCCACCTGGCTGCCCGGCCCACCCCAGGCCCATCCCAGCTGATGGCACTGAGACAGCCAGTTATCTGCATGCAAATACGCTCCCCTGAGGAAATTGATAAAGGTCAGGCAGGCAAGATAGCAGCAGCCCTCATAAAATAAAATGAAAATAAGAAGTCCGCTCTCCTCATGCACTCTATCTTGCTTTATTTTTTCTATTACACTTGTCACCATCTCATACACTGTATATTCGCTGGCTTATTTATTGGCCACCTGCCTTCTCTAGGATATAAGCCACGGAAGGGGTTTAGTGTTTTGCTCACTGTTGTAGTCCGCAGTGCCTGTAACAGTGGACATAGTAGACACTCAATAAACAGTTGTGAAAATATTTTTTAGATAAGTGAATAAATATTATTTAAGAATGAAAAATTTCGGGAAGACAGCCTGTTCTGCCCATTCTTGGGAATTGTGCTGGGGGTCACAGTTCCAAGGAAAATTTGAAGTATGCACACCCAACCCCCCCCACCCCCCACACACACACACACATTCATACATACAAATACTTCCAAAGACACAGAATGAGACCATCACTTTGAGTCTTAGGATGCTGAAATGTAAGGGGGACTGTGTGCATTTTATATGGGTGCTCTCAGGGCATCTCTAGTAAAAGGAGTAAATAACTTCTCCGAGGTTCCACAGAGAACAGATTTATTTAATCAAGGCAGCCTAACCCCACAGCCCATGCTTTTAACTGTCATACTACCCACCTTTGTCTTTAAGATCTCTTCTTGGATACAGAGCAGGAGTCCATGGTTTGTTTTTTCCTGCTATAATACAAGTCACTGTATTTACTCATTTACTTTCTTTGACTTATATAGAGTTAAAGAATCACTAGCAACTAAGGGCTGTGCATATACATAGCTTGCTCTTCTAGATTTGTGTGGAGTCAGAGGGTTTAACTGTATACTCTACATTTAAATAGGAAACACGAAATTAATAATTCAGGAATTCAATAAAACTGTGCTCAAAACACGGTTTTAACTACTTCCTTACACTAGGATATTGTCAGCCATGTGTAATGGGAGGAAAGTTAGGGTCTTTTTATGAAGTGAAGAGAAGACAGGGAAGGCAACTATAATAGGAAAGTAGGTGAGCTCTTAAATCAGAGATTGTAGAGATTAGTGGGCAGAATTCGAGAAGGGCAGGGACCCAAGGCAGGGGAGACAAACGTGGCTCTGTGGCAGGAGAGAGGACTGGGGAAGAAGGAGGAGATTTTCGGGAGTTCTAACAGGTGAAATATTCAGGCCTAACACCTGGGTGGGAGGGGCAGTGAAGAAAGGAAGAGCATCTCAGAGGCCTGAGAGGTTTCTACCTCTGACTGGGGGCGTGTTAGGATGGTGCCATTAGTTGAGAGGAAGCAGACCCTGTTTAGTGATTTCATCACTGTCAGCTACTCACTTAAGAGTTAATCATGTAGTCATAAGCTCATCACGCCGAACTATCATCCTCATCCTGCAAGTCTGGTTTTATTCACATGAATATTATTAAAGTATCTTTAAAACATTAGTTGAAATTTAGATACCTTTGGTCTATTCATCCCTCTTATGTACCAATCTATAATTTGAAATAAAAATACTTTATAACACATCATTTACTATAGTGTAATGTGATATGTAGAAAAATATAATATAATCTGTTCTATGAATAATAACAGCTAACCCCTACTGAGCGCTTACTATCTGTCAGACATATTGATTACTTCTCTCCTCACAATAACCTTAGGAATCAGGTAGCCCTGAAATAAGGCTTCGAATGGTTAAATAACTCATTCAGTTCACACATAAATGGGCAAATGAACCAAGATTTAAACCCACATTATTTGATTTCAGAGCCAAAGCACCTAACAGCTAAGGTACCTTAGCTTTCTTTATGCATCTTTTACTCATTCTCCTCAAATCATTTGTTAAATGATTAGAGAACTTTCAACACTGATAACTATTTTTACTTGATTTCTACTTACTATGCTTGCTTTGACATGCATGTAGACAAAACATCCATTCTTAAACACATGAAAAGCAAATTTATTCTTTTAATTCAGTCACAGGAATTATAATTATATAGATAAACAGATGGGTATAAGAATAATTCTTCTTATCCTTCTCTAAATTATCTTTACTTTTTATTTCTTGTGATTGAAATTTTCACAGTTAAATTTTTGTCTCGATACACGTAATTAAATTTGGAACGATTGAAGTTTAAATGGCTAAATCTTGACAGCACTCAATTTAATGCTTGAATTACAGTGATGAACTAAGATGGTACATAATTTTTGAATATCACTACTGAAATTTTATTCTCTGTTGCCTGAGCCTACCATGCTAATTTAAAAGATTTGAAAAGAAAAAGCTCTTTGATTTGGAAAGACACAGAAGGAAACTGATGAGCACAAATCTGACATTTTGTCACTCAAGTGACTATGATAACGATGGTATCATTTGGCAAAATAATAATGTGACAGTTTCATAGGATGAAGGAACACTTCTGCCACAGAAGATTGAAATGCTGAGCACCTGGATTTCCAGATGTTTATCAGTTTCAGGTACACAAAAACCTCTGCTAACCTGCACCTTCCGAATAGTAACTTTGAAAGCTATTGGGTAGTTACAGAGCAAAGGTCAAAACACATAATCATTGCTGGTGGGGGGGGGGCAGTAATCTTCCTTTGTCTATTTGTTAAGATCAATTCGTATTTATTCAATCAATGTATCATAATTTGGATTATTTCAAGAAGACTGAGAACATGGAATTCAGTTGTGACATTCATTTTCAAATCGTTTTTAAGTAGAGTTATTCCTTTATAAAAGATATTTTCATCTCCTATACATATGAATTCTTTAAATGTCTTGTGTGTGTGCATGTGTGTGTTGGGGTGGGAGTATCTTTCTTTTCGGAGTGGATTTTTCTCCCCAATTAGAAACAGTTCCAGCTTCCTCTTATTGTCCCATGATTACTGGTTTACAGAAGCCCAGGATTTTGTATGGAAGCCAAGTTCCTAAGTGGACAGTGTTTGTTCACCCCTTTACTTATGATACATAGGTGTCTTGGCACCTGGTGGAACAGGTAAGTAATTACTAAGCTTCCTCTTTCATTGTCTTTCCAAGGTCCTGCCTTCCTTTTAGAAGTAAAATGTAATAACTGAACAGGTTTGACCTATTGGAAAAACAGCTTTGTTTAGGTGGTGTGAATTATTTTTACCCAGTTCTTCAAAAAAATCACATGGTGCATACCTGCCTAACAATAAGCAGCAAATAGTGCCAACTTCCTTGTGCCCTTTATCGAATTAACTTCTCATCCAGAAAATTCTAAATTCCAGTCCTCTAAAATTCATGTAAATTGGGAGTGCAATGCCTAAGTAACCCGGATGTGCCTGAAGGGAAAACATCACTGGTATGTAGCTGTGGTTCTGGCGGGGCTGCATTTCGGGATCTCTGGGACAGCCTCAAAAACAGTGAGGCCCAGCTCCCCCCTCTAGAGCCTGTTGAGTTGGTCTGGAGTATAGGCCAAGATTCAGCATTTTTCAAAGCTGCTCAGGCAATTCCAATGTGCAGCCAAAGGTTGAGCTCTTCCAGTTGAGAGGCTGAGTCCACTCAGTCAACGGGCACTCACTGTTTGAATCAACTTCTGGCCATCGGTTGTTATGTTCCACATGTATACGGGCTCACTTCACTGACTTAATTACTTACATTGCTCAGAACACAGCAAAGTGCCCCTTGTGAATGTTAATTTGTTGAAGACCCCTGTTGAAGCGGAAAAGGTTTGTTGAAGGGGAAAAAGTATATCCTGACTTCATTTTCTTCTCTCCAGTTCCACTGCTGCCACCGTAGTCAAAGCCACCATTGCCAAGATAGCTGGCACAGCTTCCTGATTAATGGTCTCCTCTCATCCACTCCTGCTGCTCTTCCCCTATGCACCCCAATTTATTCCTCACATGATAGTCAAGTGATCTTTGCTCTGATCGTGTTGCTTCTCTCGTTAACTCCCTCCACTAAGAATAAAACCCAAACTCTTTACCATAACCCTGCCTTCCTCCCAGGCTGTGCTTTCCTCTTCCAGCTCTCAGCAACGCAGGCTTTTCAGTGTCTCAAGCTTGCAAACGTCTTAGAGCCTCTAGCCTTCACCTCAAGCCTGTTGGTTTAAAAGACACTCAAGTCAGACAGAGAAAAATCCACAGAAATTATGCGTTTAGTAGTCTCCCAATTATCTCACAGGATTGTGGTGAATATTAAATATACACTGAAATACTGATAGATGTTTAATCTTCTGAAAAACCAAGCATGTGTGTGTGTGTGAAGACACACAATAATAATGTGAAGACAGCTCTGGAACCCACACTGGCTAAGATTTCAGACTTGCCAAACTGCCTGCTCTCATGATGAGCTTTGATGATAAAAGTTTCTGCAGCTTGTTTTCAGCACCTATTCGGACTGTACCCCCACTATTACCACTCCCTTGGGAGGAGGAGACACATATTGATAACAGGGTGAGATCCCAGGGGGATTTTTCCGGATGAAGTCCTCCCAACTTAGTGAGTCCACACCCAATGCCCTTCTAGACCCCATCCAGCCCAGCAGCAGGGTGTCCAACATAATATGCCAAAACCACGCGTGAGAAGCCAAATATCGATTGTCCAAACTAAGGCTGCTATATTTGTCCTGAAATCACAGTTCCCAATTCTGGATGTGGCTGCACATGTGCTACAAATGTGCCAAAATATTAATCCTTCAACCCCAGTGTGCTCTCAGTATATTAGGGATTTCTATGTAGACTATGATGCAGAGAAAGCATGGAAAAGGCACCTAATCTTGCAACGTCATCCTGGTGCCTCCCTCACCCCCATTTCAGCAACCTCAGCGATTGTCCAGGGCCCCTCTGCAACACTCCAACCATTTCAGAAGGCAATGCTGCTCCTACCCTATCCCTCCTCTTCTTTTCAGTGCTGTCATATGTGCCATGTTCTCTTATGTCAAATTTGTTCCACTAGGAAGCATAAAAAGCATCTCATACCAAGGAGCTCACTTTGATGATGGTTCAGCACATTTCCATTTTACCCCAAAGAAGCTTTGCAACCACTGCCTTTGGGTCCTACAGCAGTTAGCGAGGCTGGTATTTTAGTCACAGGAGCAAACCTGAGATGAACTATCTTTGGGTAAGACCTGCCATGTCTGTGACTGTCTTCTCCACCATCAAGTCCACCTGGTACTGTAGGTCCGTCTTTATCTACAGTTTTAGACTTTCACTGGTCTGGAGGACAAAACATAAGAAATAGAAGTTACAAGTTACTTATTCAATAATCGATGAGACCAAATTTTATTATGTTTTTGAAAATGAGTTATTTTGAAAATCTTGTCTTTAAAGGTCCAGGTTCCATAAACTCCATAAAAGAATAACTCCAAAGAGAGTTAGGTACATGCTGAGGATATATGATTTCTTTATGTTCTACCTCCAAACTCCAGCTGAGTAGTTTGCTATTAAGGAACGAAGGGTCAGCCCTCACCCAGTGACTTGTCTTAGAATGTAAAATATCTAACACTTTAACTCTAAAATCTTCTTTCTTCATAAAGGTAGCAAATTACACACTGACCGTAATGATTACTTGGGGTCAAATGTATGTGTGTATTTGTGTTCATATGTATTAGACACCTAGTGGACACTGGAAAAATAAGAAAATGCGTTTAACAGGCATGACTTACTGAGCCCCACCTCCTTCAAAGTAGTTGAATAAATACAGGGGTCCAGCAGAAATAACACCCCTCTTCTATTACAAAATCTTTTATTACAAAATCACAAGCATGTCATTCTGTAACATAACAGCATCACACCCAAGCACACCCTATGACACTTTAGGTGAAATGTTTAAAATAAAACTATAAATTGTTACACCCATATTATTACCCTACCAACCACACTCAAGCAGGTGTTACTTCTGCCACACCCCTTATACTGTTGCTTATTTCATGAGTTCCAGGTGTGTTTTAACAGCCTCAGATGCCTCTGTGGGCAAATCTACAAAGATAAGTTTATATTCAGACACATGCCTTGTTTACGCCAGCGGCAGGCTGCCTAGCAAACTTAAAATTAAGTTTCTCCCCCAGACTCTATCTTCTATATTTCTGTCCCCACTGCAACTGTTTCAGAGAATTAGGTATGAGACTCATTTTTTCTGCATCTCCCTGTGAAGTATTGTACTATGGATTCTGAAAGAGGGACCCAAATCCCTCAGTGCCGCTCAAATACCAGAAATGAAATTCTGTACCTAAGGGAAGTTACCATGGAGGAGAACAAGTGTATCTCATGTCCTATAGCTACTCAGAAGAAAGCCTGACACTTCAGTAGAGGGGACTACGGAAGGAAAAGAATTCAACTTTCACATTTCAGAGGTAGCAAAGGGAAGGAAAGGGTTCTGGGCATGAGTGAAGACCAAAGTGACCCATTACGAAGCGATCATTTTACTGTGAGTCCCAAAGGAAGAACACGAGGGAATCCTAGTTAATACTCTCCTTACAAGTATGTGGCACTTAGGGGCATTAATCTGATCATTCTAGGATAGGAAAAAAGTCATTTAAAGCTATTGTAGAAAGAAAAACTAAAAATGACCTCAAATTTCTGGTACAAATGACAGGAGAGAGAAAAACAAATATTTAAGCAAATGACAGGAAAATACACCTAGGTGCACTCTGTCATACAGAGCTTTATTTTCTAAGGCCTGATATCAATTGTGAGACTAAGAGACCAAAAAGGGCTTTCCTTAGCAAGGGGTAAAGTTCAGTTTCTTTTGAGTCCTGCAACCCTTTCCCTACAGAATATTAAATTATATGACTTAAATAGCTTGGGAATTCCCTTTAAGAACTGACTTTGTATGTATGCCTCTTTTCTCTGACCTGCAAAGTGCTAGGATCTGAGGACATCATTAATAGAAATGTCATTTCCTTCTACTTCCTTGAACTCCAGTGAAAAGAATTAGACCAAAATGAGAGACACTGTTACACACTAGATATGATAGTACTTTCCAGACCAATTGTTTAAAAGACTAAAAAAACCCTACATTTTACCAAAGGCCAAGCCCACTTGATTTCAACAAATTTGCACTGGGAGCCCTGGACATCAGGGCCATTTTTCCCCTCTGCTCCCCTCCACTTCCCTTCCCTCCCTTCTCCTCCCCTCCCCTCTCTTTCTTTTTTGTGAGGTTCCACTGTATCTGTACTGAAAATCAAGATCAAGCGAGCTTTCGCTCTTCTTTCTACAGGAGGTTTCTGTCCTCGCCGAGCCCCTGTCATTTAGGTTTGCTTTTTATTAAAATAAAGGGACTGGACTAGATGAGCTCTAAATGCTTTTTTGGTTCAAAAATTTGAAGATTCCTTGCCCCTTAAGACCTGTTTGCCTCTAGCCCAATCACTCACACACATGCTCATAAGGCCCCTGGCTTTCATATGGTGTCATCGATTTGGATTGTCTGTGATTCCAAACAAATGAACACCTGCAGGAACATTGAATTGTGTGAAGGGATTGGATTAGGAAATTTATCAGCAGAAGAACCATTTGGGAAAGTTCCCTGACAAGGAAAGAATTCGCCCACCAACCCGGTATTTATAAGCACTGGGCATTAGAGAAAAGAAAATTGCCATATTTATGATGAGACAGAGGACTGTCAGTGAAACAGGTGATTTAGAATAAAACCTAGATGGTAAGAGAGAAGAGAAAATGGAACAGTTTTGGGGACAGAATGAGAGAGTGGAATGAGCAGGAAATGAAGGAAATCAGAATAGCACCTGGTCATGTGAAAAGAGTCAAGACGGCATCAATAGAAAGAGTGGAGTTTGTTTTTCCATTTCCTACCTAGAAGATGATGTTCTTCAAGCTGAAATAAATAACTATATCACATACGTTCACTGGTTGGGTGATAAAAAATAATATTTCTAAAGATCGTTCAGCTATTAGGAAAGGAAGATTAGAAAGGAAGTAGTACCTAAGCAAAGTCTTGAAAGAATGAATTAAATTTGCCAGGTAGTGTTGGTGGGCAAGTTTATCATCACAAATAGTCAATTTACAACTCAACCATTACACTTTAATGTATCCTGAGCTTTCTACTTTCCCAAGTAAAATACATTTGCAATTTATATGACAAACAATCCTAAAATATGCTTAAAGAAACACAGTCTTATTAGATAAATGTCTTTAAGACTTACAAATAGAAAACAATGAGAAATCATCTCAATGGATCCAGAAAAATTCTTGCAAGTGCATATCCTCTTGAGAAATTAGAAACATGTCTTTAAATTAATTATGTTAATACAAAGTTTTTAAAAAATCACTTGTTTTAGGGCAGTGATCAGTTTTCAGATGAGGCAACACTGTTTTTCTATTTTTTTTTCTCCACACAGTAATATATTAAAATCACACCCTTTTTTCCTTGACTGAAATCAGCTTCCCCACCCAGGCTTCCTGGAAAGATTCAATGCATCCGTCAAATCTCAGCTCAGACACGACTTCTCGTTGAGATTTCTTCTTGAACCACTCTAAAGCCCGCAAATGAGAGTTTTATCTTCCTTGTTCACTTGTCGTTATGTTTTTACTATCTCACCTACTCACCTTTGAGCACCTTAAAAAATACATTAACTGATGTATCTCTATTACTTGGCAAAGGATATGGTCAGTTGGTGTTAAATTTATTTTAAATAAATGAATAAAAGTAAAATAATACATGGGCTTATTGCCTTTTGGGGAATGAACTCTGAGACTCTGATTTAGAAAAATACAAAAGGAACAAAATGAGTTATCATTCAAGGGCATCTACTTAATAAGCATGATACATGATCAATATTCAACTATACCCATCCACCCTCTTTACTTTAATAAAATATTTTGCAGAAGCACCCATGCATTCGTGTAAGGAAATTTCATTGATTCTGTTTTATAACTCTCTAGGCTTTAAAATGAAATGGTCTATGACTTAAACCCCAGACCACCCACCATTATGAACTTATTTAAAATTTCTGAGCTCCAGTTGAAAGAATAAAAAATGATTGGGAAATTTCATCATTCTATCATTTACTCAAAATCCTTTTGTCTTCATTCCATCACCTGTAGAATGACAATAACACCTACAGAATGGGCTACTGTGATAATTAACTGAGAAATATATATATAAAATGTATAATTCATTGTTTAGCACATAAAAGATACTTTGTAAACAGTAGCTATTGATTCTATTGTAAACCATAGTAGAGAGATCTATCCTGGACCAAAAGATACTGCATCTCCCTTCCTCCTTGTGCATATTTAGGAAAGTCATTTCTCACTCCCTTTTCTCTGTGCCTACTCAAGCTTTAAACATTTCATCACTCTTGTTACTATAGTATGAACTGGCATAAATCTTAGATGGTGATTCTTCAGATACCAAACCAAATAAATCGTCATCTGTTAGAAAAAACAAACAGAAGTTTACATTACCAGCTGTGTGATTTGAGGCAAGTTACTTAAACCCTCTGTTCCTTGTAAATTGGGGACAATAATAGTTCCTATGTTATAAAGTGTTGTGATAAAATGAACGAATACACACACACATCTCCTAGAATACTGCCTGCATGTTGTAAACTCTACACAAATGCTTACTATTATCATTATTCTCTTTAAATCAATAAATACTGAACATACTAAAACAGACAAGGACATACAACACAATCTGGTTGGCAGTCCCTCCATTCATCAGCACTCTGACCTCAAGAGCCAAAGATACAAGGGTAGCGAGATCCACTCCCGTTATTGTGCTCTTTGAACCACAGTGGGGCCCTAAAAATGTTGTCTTGCATAAGATACAACATGTTCTCTTAAGTGAGCCAGGAATTATGAGCCTACTATATTTTGTTTTTCTAAAAACATTTCGCTCTGCAAAAAGCCAACTTCTTATTAGAGAGAAAAAAAGAATAGAAGATATTTAAAATTTAAGAGCCAAAGTAACAAATACCTTTCAAAGAGGAATTTCATGTTAAGTATAGAGATGGAAGAGAGAATATTTAGATGAAAATATACATACATATATATTTACTTTGCTAGTAACTTTATGAATTCCTGTTCCCATATACTGGAGCTATTTTTGATTGTTCCATCAAGTTCATCCGTTTGTTACATCAGAGCTTGTTGCTATGGAAATGACAAAGCTGGCACCGACCCACTAGCATAGACCATTTCCAAACAGCTAAGCGTTTTTCCCTCCCAAAAAAGAAATGTTTGCCTATCTCAGACATCCTGTGCATTTGCATTCTGAGAAATAAAACAGTTCTCACGCATTGCACTTAATAATGAAATGGGCCATTAGGCATGATGAATTTCTTAATAAAATATATGCAGTAATTTTACAGCTCAAAAACTCATCACACACACTATATTATTTAATCCACTCAACCTCCAGTGACATAGGAAGACATGATTTTATCTTCCCATTTTATAAATTATCACACAGAGGCCCAGAGAGACACATTTGCCCAAGGGAAACTGACAAAGACTGGGACTCACATCCAGGTCCCCTGCTCATCCCTCTTCAATTTATTGCACCGCCCCCGGTCTCCAGATACAGTGTTATTTTCAAGTGCAGTATTTAATTATAGTTTTCCAGCTCTATAACCTTCCTGTTCCTCCTCCTCATAACCAACTTTTCTTGAGCGGTGGCATGTTCAGACAACCCCTCAAGTGCTGTTTATGTATCATAATTATCACAGGAAATAACTTCTGTGAATGACAATATTTGTAGTATAACTCCATTATCTGTTTGCCACTAAGTACTTTAAGGAAATTGGAAAAACTTAATTAAAAAAACAAAAGATCTATAATAAAAGTATAAACAATTAAACTATATTCTAATCTATTTTTTTTTTATTCATTGCTTTATCTCCAACACTGAACATAGTGCCTAGTTTGCAATAAACACCCAATAAGCAGCCTCCCTTTGTTCCATAGTAGCCGAACTTCTATTTTAATCTGAATATATTGCCATGTAGGTGAAATATCATATTTCCCAGCCTCCCTCAGCAGCAGGTGGAACCACGTGACCAATCATATGACTAACTAAAAGGTATTCTGTGAACTTTTTTAATAATTTCCTTAAAATGCAGGTAAGGGGCAGTTCCACTCTCAGAATAATGGGTTAGGTAATTCACAAGAGTGCTGCCACCAAAAATAATTAGAAAGGCTCAGTAATACACGTATATTTTGAAAAATAAAATGAGTTGAGGTATTAAAATTTTAATAAGTCAAGAAAATACAATAGGGCCAAGATACAGGAAACCCAGAAGTGAGTACAGTAGCACTTGTGGTTATATTTTTCCCCTGGGCGTGTTTTCATCAGGGTGTGGCAACAGACGGATGGCACACTCAAAAATGTAATTGAAACATGCTTAATGATGAGAGTGTTTACAAAATTGTGTTGATGGTTAAAGAAAAACAGTACAAAAGGCATGGTGGAGTCCCTAGGGTTAGGAACAACTAGAAAGCCACTACTGCCATTAGGACTGAAGAAATAGGAATGGGAGAAATTACTTGAACTTCGGAAAATACCTCAAGCTATAGAAAGATATACTCGTGAGAAACAGGTGAATCTAGGGGAATAAATGGGCTGCACAGAATGGGACATTTACATATTCCAGAAATGTTCTCTGAGAAGCTGAGCAGTTTTTGAAATGCTTATTGGGCCCAACACATAAAATCTGGAGTACAAGACCCTCCAAAGAGAGAAATCCTGATAAACCACTATAACTTCAGATTAGAGCTGTGAAGAATTACAGTTTAAGCAAAAAGATGAAGTAGAAATAGACCAACCTTTACAGAAAATTACAGGAGATTGAGTTTCAAGTCATCCTAGTTGTTTTATTTTTTTTTAAAGATTTTTATTTATTTATTTACACAGAGGGGAAGGGAAGGAGAAAGAGAGGGAGAGAAACATCAATGTGTGGTTACCTCTCACACACCCTCCCTGGAGACCTGACCTGCAACCCAGGCATATACCCTGACTGGGAATTGAACCATCGACTCTTTGGTTTGCAGGCTGGTGCCCAATCCACTGAGCCACACCAGCCAGGGCCCAGTTCTTCAATGGATTGAAATGACCCAGGATTGCCATTAACCCTAGTTGCCAGTCAGATGCAAAAATCAATTTCTCTTGAAGAAGATAGCATCATCTTAATCCTCAGATTATATTAATAAATAAACTATGTCTAATATGTTTAAATAAATAAAAGACAAGATTGAGAATCTTAGTAAAAACTAATCCTTATTAAAAAGAACCAACTAAAATTTCTAACACTAAAAATATAATAACTGATATTAAGATCTCAATTAATAGATTAGTAGCAAGTTATTTACAGTTTAAGAAAAAATGAGTAAAGTAGAAGGTAGGTCAGAAGACAATATCAAGAACAGAGGACTTCTGGCCAAGATGGAGATGTAGGTAAATACACTTTGCCTCCTTGCACAACCAAAAGAAGGACAACAAATTTAAAAACAAATAACAACCAGAAGTGCCAGAAAATTGAACTGTATGGAAGTCCAACAGCCAAGGAGTTAAAGAAGAAACATTCATCCAGACTGGTAGAAGGGGTAGAGATGGAGATGGGAAGCCAGGGTGGAGGGGACGTGGCAAGGTGGTGGGCGGAGGACCCGGTAGGTGAGACAGCAGCTGGTGGTCCCACATTAGCATGCAGATAAACTGGGAGGAATAACAGGGGAGCAAGACAGACCATGCAACCCAGGGTTCCAGTACAGGAAAAGAAAGCCTTAAAACCTCTGGCTGTAAAAATCTGTGAGGGTTGCAGCAGCGAGAGAAACTCCATGCCTCACAGGGGAGTTCAGTAGAAGAGCCCTCAGCATCCTAGAATGTACAAAAACCCACCCACCCAGGAACCAGCACCAAAAGGACCCAATTTGCTTGTGGGTAGCAGGAGAAGTGACTGAAATTTGCCAAGAGCCAACCAACTAAGCAGCATGATCTCTCTCAGACCACTCCCACACATACAGTGCCACAAAATAGCATGTGGGTTGCTCCACCTTGGCAAATACCTAAGGCTCCACCCCTTACAACATAAAAGGTGCACCAGAGACAAAAAAAAAATATGGTCGAAATGAAAGAGTATATCAAAGCTCCAAAAATAGAACTAAGTGATGAAGAGATAGCCAACCTAAGAGATGCAGAGTTCAAAACACTGGTAATCGGGATGCACACAGAAATGGTTGACTGTGGTCACAAAATAGAGGAAAAAGTGAAGACTATTCAAAATGAAATAAAGAAAAATACACAGGCAACCAACAATGAAGAAAGGAAAACTGGGACTCAAATCAACAATTTGGAAAAGGAGGAAGAAATAAACATTTGACCAGGACAGAATGAAGAAACAATAATTCAAAAATATGAGGAGAGGCTGAGGAACCTCTGGGACAACTTTAAATGCTCCAACATCCAAATCATAGGAGTGCCAGAAGGAGAAGAGGAAGGGGAAGAAATTAAAAACTTATTTGAAAAATAATAAAGGAAAACTTTCCCAATCTGGCAAAGGAAATAGACTTCCAGGAAGTCCAAGAAGCCCAGAGAGTCCCAAAGAAGGTAGACCCAAGGAAGCACACATCAAGGCACATCATAATTACATTATCCAAGATTAAAGATCAGGAAAGAATCCTAAAAGCAGCAAGGGAAAAGGAGACGGTTACCTACAAAGTAGTTCCCATAAGACTATCAGCTGATTTCTCCAAAGAAAACTTACAGGCAAGAAGGCGCTGGAAAGAAGTATTCAAAGTCATGAAAGGCAAGGACCTACATCCAAGATTACTCTATCTAGCAAAGCTATCACTCAGATTGGAAGGGCTGATAAAGTATTTCCCAGATAAGGTCAAGTTAAAGGAGTTCATCATCACCAAGTCCTTATTATATGAAATGTTAAAGGGACTTATCTAAGGCAAAGAAGATCAAAACTATGAACAGTGAAATGACAACAAACTCACAGCTATCAACAACTGAATCTAAAAACAAACACAAACTAAGCAAACAACTAGAACAGGAACAGAATGACAGACATGGAGATCACATGGAGGATTATCAACGGGGAGGAACAGAGGGGAGAGAATGGGGGAAAAGGGAATAAGAAGCATAAACGGTAGGTACAAAATAGACTGGGGGAGGTTAAGAATAGTATAGGAAAGGGAGAAGCCAAAGAACTTATATGTACGACCCATGGACATGAACTAAGTGGGGAATGCTGGTTGGGAGGGGGTGCAGGGTAAAGGAGAATAAAGGGGAGAAAAAAATGGGACAACCGTAATAGCATAATCAATAAAATACACTTAGAACGTAATAGAGAAAAATTATGGAAACAGGAAAAGTATTAAGAGACACAGGGCATATACACTGACTTACGTGTGCATAGTGGAATCCCAGGAGAGGGAAGGGGAAGGAGAGGAAAGGGAGAAGGGAGGGGAGAAGAGGAGGAGCAGCAGCAGCAGAGAAGGAATGGAATGAGGCAAAAGCAACATCTGAAGAGGATAATGACTCATAGTTTCCAAAACTGATGAAAGATATCAGTTCATAGATGCAAGAATCATTACGAATCCAAGCAAGAAAAATTTAAAGATAACCAGACATAGGCATATCATAGCCAAACTGCTCAACATCAAAAGACAAAGAAAAAACACAGGAGTACCTTCAAAATTTCAACAATAAGTTTTACTAATAACATCTCAGCAGGAACCATGAAAGCTAGAAGAACAAATAAGGCATTTTTAAAGAATTTTAATAAAATGTAGCTACTTAAAAGAACATGCATTAGTTCACAGAAAAATAATATTGCATGAGAGAATCCAAACACACGAGGATAAATACTATATATTTCCATTTAGAAAAATGCAAAAGTTCATTTATAATGGTAGAAGTAGGAATTTTGTTTATCTTTGAAGAGGATGGGGAGGCTTTGGGGATTGGAAGAGGGCATAAGAATGGTTTCTATGATGCTGATAATATTCTATTTCTTGACCTGGTTTGTGGCTACTCAGGTGATTTACCTTTGTAATAATTTATTGATCTATACTCATGATGTGGCACTTTTCTGTATGAGCATAATATTCAATTAGGAACTTTTAAAAATGAAAAAGTGCCCTGGGCCATGTGGCTCAGTCAGTTGGATCATAGTCCCATAAACCGTAAGGTTAAGGTTTCAATTCCTGGTCAGAGCACACACCTGGGTTGTGGGTTCGATCCCTGGTTGGGTCTGTATGAGGGAGGGGGGCAGATGATTGATGTTTCTCTCTCACATGGATGTTTCTTTCCCTCTCTTTCTCTCCATCCCTTCCCCTTTCCATAAAATGAATAAGCATATCCTCTTCAGGTGAGGATCAAAATAAATTAATAAATGGTCTATTTTTCTCTCTTCTTTCCTGCTTCTTGGAATGCACATGTCATGGATAGATCTCCAGCAGCCACTTTAAACAATGTGGATAAAGGTAACACACTACCATGACAAGTGCTTTTAAAGGCATCTGGGTCTGACTACTTGGCAGTCTAGCTCTCAACTTCATTTACTAAGAGGAAATAAACCTGTAGTTTATTTAAGCCTGTCTTCTTTTGCATTTTTATTTTATACACAGCAAACCTAATCCTAACAAGCATAATTCATGGGACAATTACACCAGGATACTTACTTCCTCTTTGACCATCTTCCCAATTTAATTACATCTCAACTTTTTATTAACTCAGTGCCAACATGTACATTACCATAAATATATAAATATTAAAAAACTACACTTCCACTTTCTGGTCGAGATGGCAGATTAGGCAGACATGGCTTGCCTGTTCACACTACCACATGAAACTTATAACTGAAATATAGAACAACCATCACTCAAAACCATCAGAAGTCAAGTTGAATGGAAGTCTGACTATGAAATTAAAGAAACCATATCCATCCAGATTGGTAGGAGGGGTGCAGGTGCAGAATGGCTGGTCCCATGTCCACGTGTGGTGAATTAAAATTTGGGAAGACTCTCAGGAGTGAGGAGTCCCAGCCCAACAGCAGGCCCCCCAGCCCAAGTTTCCAGTGCCAGGAAGATAAGTTCCCACAACTTCGGGTTGCAAAAAACAGTGGGGATTAAGTTGGTGGAAGAATTTCTGAAGCCCCAAGCAATTCCCCTTAAAAAACCCACACAGAGACTCACCTACTCAGACTCCCTCCCTCTGAGCTCTAGCACTGGGGTAGTAGTTTAAAAGCCACCAGTGGCATCCAAGAAGAAACTAAAGAGTCCGGCATCAAGGTGAGCAGAGGCCATTGTCCCTTTTCCAAACCCTACCCCTACAGAGCCGGCAAGCTGGTGCCATATCTGAGATTCCATCAATCTGGCTAACACTGTTTGCCCTGCCTTGGAGATCGCCAAAGACACTGCCCCACCCAACTTACAGAGCTACCCAAGCTGTTTTTCCATCTGAATGGTTCGTCTTGGCTCATGCTGCACAACTTCCTAAATCCTTTCAAACAAGCAATAGCTGGCCTCAGTGAGCCCCAGACCCAGCACTAGCAGTAGCCTGCCTAGATTCACAGCTTGGCTTTGCCTGAGAATCCCTATCCCAGAAAAAGTAGCAGACATCTCTGACTGCTCTATAGCTTATGCAGAGTGGACCCGGGCAGAACAGAGGTAGAGGCTAACCTTGGCTTGCACAACCTGGGAAATTCTAGAGCCTGCACACCCAGTGGACAACTATAGACCACTTTGGAGCTCCACCACCCTGCCCCTGCACAGCTGACCCTCCACAGAGGGTGGAGGCTGGTGGTCAGTTGTCACAGCCAATCCTTGCAGCTGACTGGCCTGGGTAAACTCCTCTCATTGATCTGCCTATAGCAACAAAGGCTCAACAACAAGAGGAGGGTGTACTCAGGCCACATGAAGGGTGCACCTCAAGTACCCAGCTTGAGTGATAGGTGAGGTTGTGCCACTGGACCCTACAGGACACCTACTACATTGGGCCATGATACCAAGACAGGGAGTCAAAGCAGCTCTACCTAATACATAGAAACAAATACAGGGAGTCTTCCAAAATGAGGAGACAAAGAAGCATGATCCAACCAAAAGAACAGATCAAAAATCCAGAAAAAGAGCTCAACAAAATGGGGATAAGCAATCTATCAGATGCAGAGTTCAAAACACTGGTTATAAGGATGCCCAAGAAACTTAGTGAGGACCTCAGCCACATAAAAAAGATCCAGTGAGAAATGAAGGAGACACTAATTGAAATAAAGGACAATTTACAGTGAAACAACAGAGAGTGGATGAAACTGAGAATCAAATCAATGATTTGGAACATAAGGAAGCAAACAGCAACCAATCAGAACAACGAGAAGAAAAAAGAATCCAGAAAAATGAGGGTAGTATAAACTCCCTCTGGGAAAACTCAAGAGGTCCAAGATTAGCATCAAAGGGGCACCAGAAGGAGAAGAGAAGGAGCAAGAACTAGGAAATTGCTTTGAAAAAATAATGAAAGAAAACTTCCTTTATTTGGTGAAGGAAATAGACATGCAAATCCAGAAAGCACAGAGAGTCCCACCCAAGTTGGACCCAAAGAGGACCACACTAAGACACAACATATTTAAAATGCCAAAGGTTAAAGATAAAGAGATAATCTTAAAAGCAGCAAGAGAAAAGCAGTTAGTTACCTACAGGGGTGTTCTCATAAGACTGTCAGTTGATTTCTCATAAAAAAAACTTTGTAGGCTAGAAGGGACTGGCAATAAATATTCAAAGTCAAGAAAAGCAGGGATCTACAGTCAAGGTTGCTCTACCCAACAAAACTATCACTTAGAATCAAAGGACATATAAAAAGCTTCCCAGACAAGAAAAAAACCAAAGGAGTTCATCATCACCGAACTGTTATCATACAACTGTTAAATGGACTTATTTAAGAAAAAGAAGATCAAAACTATGAACAACAAAATGGCAATAAATACGTATCTATCAACAACTGAATCTGAAAAACAAACAAGAAGAACAGGGACAGAATCATGGAAATGGAGAGTGTTTTGATGGTTGCCAGATGAAAGGGGGTATGGGGGAATGGGTGAAGAGGTGAGGAGATTAGAAGTGCAAATGGATAGGAACAGAATAACCATGGGGATGTAAAGTACCATATAGGAAAAGGAGTGGCCAAGAAGTTATACGCATGACACATGGACATGAACAATGGTGAGGGGATTGCCTGAGGAAGTATGAGGTGCTGGGTGGAGGGGGACAAAGGGGAAAATATCAAGACAACTGTAATAGCATAATCAATAAAATATAATTTTAAAAAACTACACTTCTCTCTCCATGGCATACTTTAGATTGGAGATTTGTTTGCTTCCTTTCTAGACACACTAATTAATGTTTCTGTATAGAGTTGTCCATTGACTAGCTCTAATTATGGTGTTCTATTGAAGAAACACAATATTGTTGCTCCAACATTGTTAGGTCAGATTGTAGGCTCACCGGTGGGAATGGCTGGGCAGTTATGGAAGTAAAAAACAAAAAACAACCAAGCAACAGAACTTTAGGATTTTAAACATCACGGTAGTCCATGTCCTTCTGTACACACTTAAGGCTGTCCGCTCACTGAAAATTAATTTATCCTAAAGTATGTTTGAAGGTAATGCACCGTATGTGTACTAATATGAGTTTTTAAAAATCTATTATATACCAAACTAGAAGACTGTCAAAATAAATCATGATTATCAAAATATCAGAATAAGGAATATTAAAAATAATTTGTAAAATGTTTAAGGACTCTAAAATGTTTCACATATGCATATCAGTGAAAAAATTATAAAACAAAAATTTTTTCTTAAACAATGGAATATACTCCTAAACATTAATCTCTGAATTATAAAGTATAGTTAATTTTATTTTCTTATTTATGCTTTTTTGCACTTTTACAGTATAATTGTTTTACATTTGAAATTAAGAGACTATATTACCAGAGAAAACTGGAGGAAAATTATGAAGAGTCTCAAGGCTAATAAAGTCACTGGGCTCCAGGCAAAATAAGAGAAAAGGATGAGAAACACTGCTCCCTTAAATCTTCTGGTATTAATTTATCCAATGATTACAAAATGCCAAGGGAAAACATTTAAATATCTTGAAACAAAGCAATCAGAATTTTAAACACTAAGATGAAAATACCCAATTAACTTAAAAAAAACACTTCCCCATTGAATTTCAAGTTATGATTAGAACTTCTACAACATTTATTGTGTGCCTGGACTTTAAAAGGTATAATGCAGCACCAGGATATAATGCAGCCCCGGCTGGTGTAGCTCAGGGGATTGAGCGCCAACCTGCAAACCGAAGGGTCGCTGGTTTGATTCCCAGTCAGGGCACATGCCTGGGTTGCGGGCCAGGTCCCCAGCAGGGGGTGGGTAAGAGACAACCACATATTGATGTTTTTCTCCCTCTTTCTCCCTCCCTTCCCCTCTGTCTAAAAGTAATAAAATAAATAAAATCCTTAAAAAAAAAAGATATAATGCAGCATTCCAAACCATAAAAACTGTTAAGTAAAATTAATTTGCATAAATACATGTGGTAAACATCAGCTGAAAGACAATGAGGAGAAAAAAGACAAACTGTGTTAGATTGAATGGCAATATTTCTAACTCTAAGGAGGCATTTGCACAGTCTACTACAAATATCCATAATAATCTAATTCCCACACATTGACTAAATTCCCAATGTCTGAAAGGGATTGTGATAGTCTTTGCGGCAAATGCAAAGCTGCATATTCTCTGCCCTAAAGACACTTATAATCTAGTAAGGAAAATGAGCACAACCAATCATATATGCAAGGCTGTCTGGGAGGTGGTAAGAGAGAAGTGTAAACAATTTTCTATAGGAATTAAGTGAAGAGGAGTACAGGTTTGTTTTTATTCATAATCTGAAATGGGCCCTGGCTGGCGAGGCTCAGTTGGTTGGGATGTTGTCCAGATACCAAAAAATTGTGGGTTTGATTCCAGGGCAGGGTAGATGCCAGGCTGCAGGGTCAGTTACCGACCCGGAGCGTGTGGGAAGCAACCAATTGATGCTTCTCTCTTACATCAATGTTTCTCTCTCTCCCTTCCTCTCTCTCTAAAGGTAATGAAAAAGCATCCTTGGGTGAGGACAAAAAAAAAGTCGGAAATGTGAAATGAATTCAAAAACAATGGTGGCTGATGATTCCAATTTGGAAGTTGTTAAACAAACCTAATATAGAAAGAAAGATTATATAAATTTCCAAAACGAATTTGGAAATGGAAATAGAAATGAACAAAATGAGATTCAATTTCAAAAAAGAAAGAGAAGGCATATATACATCTGAAAAGTAATTACTCAAAAGCATTAAGTATCTAGCGGGCATATATCTGGAAAGCAGCACTGTCCAAAAACTATAGGCTTAATGGGTCACACATTCTTGCAGCTCAGTGTGACCGTCCAAAGACCTAAAGTCAGAGTATTCAGTGAGTGAAGGAGATGAATGGACACCCCCACCCTTCCAAGGAATAGAGCATGAAGGAGCAGATTTATTCTAGTGAAGTCACAGCTAGAAAAGAACATTCCATTGCTTCCCAAAAGAAGACAAAGACATCAAAAAAAAAAAGCATTAAAGATCTTTATGGAATCAAGAACAGAAAAAAAGAAATTCCTTGCTTAGATAATGATATTATCTAAGTAAAAGCAAAGTGTAAGCATAGTGGAAAAGGTGGAATAAGCCAGAGTCTTAGGAGGAAGAAAGGTAACCACCCAGTGGTATTAGCCTAGCAGCCAAGACATTGGTAAGTCCGTGTACCACAGTATTGCTAATTCAGAAACTGTAGCTGATGGATGTTAGCTAAACATATGTGGTAATCATTTCACAATATGTATGTGTATGTATATATATATATATACACACACACATATATACATAAAATCATTATGCGATATAGCTTATACAATGTTATATGTCAACTTTAAATTTAAAAAATTTAAAATTAAAAAAACCTCTCAACTAAACAATTATGTGTCACAGGTTTCTTAAGGAGACATCCAATTTGAATTAAAATGAAGAGTCTTTGCAAGGTTATAGAGTATGTCTATTTACAGCAGATGCTAATTATTCCCAAATATCAAGTCTTCTACAAAAAAAGACCTTAATTCTGGATGCCAAGGTACAGGATACTGAATAAACACTTGGTTGAAATAATAGTATAAAGCAGAACTAGACAAACAATGGGAATTCTAGAAGTAAATGCAGGTCATGAAGTAATGCCAGAAGACAGTGGTTAATTACAGGTCCCAGTGACCTCTTGAGGCCAGTATCCAGCCTGCTTCGGGGCAGATCTCCTGGACACTTTAGTCTCCTTTATTGTCAAAGTTCAGCCTTTCCTTAGACCTCCTGGGCGCTTCCTTTTCTGTACCTCTCAAACATGAGTGTTTCTCCTTCTCACTTTTTGTATCACACTTATCACATTCTGATGCTTCCAGTTTTTAATACCACATATTTTTATAAATTTTGAGTTTAAATTTCTTTTTAATTAGCCAGGAGTTTGACCATGTTTCAGCATATAATTTGTTAGCAAGTGCATTGTTTTCTATGAATAAGAACCCACAGGGCATTACTACCTCTGATAATAAATAATCTATGGGTTGATGCCGCTGGTCGTTTTAATAACAGACTCGAGTAAGAAGAGCCATTGACTTCATTTCGGGCCTGTATCTCAGACAGCAGTTAACCCTCAAATGAGAGCTGGCCAGATTGTCATTGCTATCGCTAAGAGGCTACCACTGTGGAGCTGCCCTTATGGCCAGAGCCACAGTGTTTCTATAGCTGCCTTTTGAGGATGTTAAGCTCATTAGAAATGATGTCTTTGCTCTCTGACATGTGAAGCCAAAGTATACATTCGTTCACACCACAGTACTAAGAAACCATGCACAAAGATAGTCACACAAGACAGTATTTTCTGAAGAACTGACCAAGGTGCATTTCCCAGGTCATCTATTCTATAGTTCACTGTTAAGATCATGTGGACTGTATACATTAGGCTCGAAGGTGTAGTTATTACTGCTCTCCAGCTATCCAAATGTCAGGAGAGGGAAAAGAGAGTCAATGCATATGAACGCAAGGTGGTATTGACACCAGAGCCTAGAATCGACAAAACAGGGGGACTGTGGCAAGCACAGAAAAACCCCAAGGGGTTTGCCCTGCTAATATTAACTTTAAGGTAAACACCACAAAAATTCTTTTTTACTTCAGTCAATTTTTTTTCCTCTGAGAAGGCATAGATCTTTACTAATATAATCTTTATTCACCAGCCGCTCTACTCGGTTTGTGAATTGTACTCTGTTGAAATATAACACCAGGCAGAAAAACATTGAGGAAACTTCTACAATCACTTAACAGTCAATGTTGTCGTGCCACCCGTATGAAATCTCTCCATCTGTAAATCTTAGAGGAAGATAAAAATAAAGTTACAGGTCACCATTAGAAACTACTAGAAAGCTTGGTGATTGTCAGATTAAGAGTGACAAGGGTACGTGATAATACCAGAGCAGAAGATAAGCTCTTCTCTGAAAAACAGGAGTGTGAGCTTCTGTCCTCGTAGTCCTGGAGCGTTGGTCTGCGTGACTCCCTCACTCTTTGACTTACAGAGGCAAGAGGCACTGTGTCTGTAAGGCTTTGTCTGTGGGAATGATGCTTAAGTCTAACATCTGTAGATTTGGGGGATAATTAAAACATGAGTAAGAAGTTATCTTTGATTATCAAGGCTTCATTTTTCTAGTTCTCATATTAATATAAAGCAGTGCTTAGCAGAGAAAAATCCTTACTCTAATAATAGGGTGAACCATTGGAAATTATCAATATTCAATCATTTTTCATCTACAAAAAATGGAAATTTCCTGCAGTTCAACCTCACAGGTGAAAGCAATTTTTCTATAAATCTTTTATTAAAAAATGACAGACTTTTCTAAATTTCGATATGGAAACTTCTGCCCACTCTGATAACTCCTGAATACTTTTCCAAATCCTTATGATTTCCCCAAAGCCTTTCTCCTATTTTCCCACTGGGTGGTGAGCCCTCCATGTGGTCCTAGAGATAAAATTTGTGAAAGGTGTGAATTTTAGGCACATCTCTCCTTTCTAGCATGTTATAAGAACTTTGGCATAAGCAGCCCAGGACTACCAAAGCAGAGCCAAAGGCCATATGTCTTATGGGCTTTCAGTGAATGCGATAGTTCAGCAGAGCCTCTTACGTCAAAGCTCACTGCCAGTTCCAGATGAATCTGGAGGAGGAGAAGAATAAATTGCAAGGAAAGAAAGTTTGAAATGCGTACTTCGTCATGTAATAGCACGTGCCTATTAAAACACAACCATATTCTCACAGAGGTGCAGCACTGACCAACACATCTATCTGCGTGAATGGAGATGACACAGGGTTGCTATAAAGCAGAATCACGGTGATGATCTGTGATCTTTTGCCACGTGATGCCATTTGGGGATAGCAGCATAAGCAAAGTCTGTCATGGTTAAGAAGGGCCTGTATGTCTTGATACATAGATTTCTACATTATTATTCAGGTATGGCAAGGCCGCCAGATCAGGGATCGCCTACCACTGAAAGGATGGTTTGTTATACTTGTAAGTCCCAAGAAATTGGGAGCTATCATGTCAGGAGGGACCATACTGGGGAAGTACTTGGGTCAGTCAGGAGGCGGAGGAAGAGGGGGAGTTATGAGGATGAAACTTTATTGTGGTTTCTCAGGAAGGAACAGGTAAGAGAGGGCTAAGCAGCCTTAAGGTTAGCCCGTTGGAATAATTTCACTGGGCTCTGGGCATAGGGACTATCCCTAGCTGTCTGGTACCTGGTCCTGGGTAATTAGGACAGGTAGATGGTGACTGGAAGTGTGAGAGCCCAATGAAGGAGGTGGTTAGGGAAGTGGGCTCTGGACTGGTAGGTTTACAATTGAAAAGCATACTGATGGGCCAGTTGCCTACTACCTCGAGGAGCTGGCTAACTATGGAAAGGGCAGCCCCTCCAGAGTCAGAAAGACCCCAGATGTCGAAGCTTCTGAATACGGAAAGTAAAAGACATTGTTACCTTGTTATATTGTCTAGTGGACTCCCTAGGTGTCAAGAGTCACGGGTTCCTATTATAGCTCTGTCAGTAATTATCTTTGTAATCTTGAAAGTTCACTTCTCTAGCCTTTAATTCTCCCACTGGTAAATTACACATTATTTGGCATAGTTAGCATTCTTTGAGTTATGATCACACAGCAAAAGGAGATGCCGTATTATATTCGACAATATACTCCTGTTCAGAACAAGAATTGAGATGATAAATCCCTGGTAAATTTAGTCTGTTAGAAGAAAATCTGTTTTGAGTATAGCTGCTTTTTTCAACCAGTCTCCAAATAGACAAGTTGTTACTACAACATGAAATCGAAAACACTGCAACTTAAAATCTATGTACCTGCTATGCCTCAAAGCTTCCTTTCGTCCCACTGAACTCGACCACTGGGATTTGCAAACTGCCAGATCCAGGCCCCCTTCAGCAGCACTGCTTCATTTTTACAGACTGCTGACATAAATAAAAGGCGTTTGTATTTTATCTTCCTCTTGTTCAGCTGTTACACAGCAGCGAAGATAAGGAGAGCTTATCATCAAACTGGTAACCAATTAATTTATACATAACTATCAATAACCAGCCCCAGAAATAAAGTACCTTAAAACGAAATACAAATGTAGACTTGAAAAAACTGGGGTGGAATTCAGAGTGTCGTTCTCATGAAATGACACATTTCTCAAAGCTCTGGCTTGGTGCCTCTGCCACGTTAATGGAGGTTTGTGATTTTTTGGTGAAAAAATTATTAAATATTACAAAATTTAGTGCAAATGTAAAGTGGTCACCTTCCTACTGATTTATAAATTACTATACAGATTATCTTCTCCCCCTTTTTTATGACTGTCAGTCCCTAATTTTTAAAACAGCTAGCTATGGATAATATTTAAGGCACTATAATCAGCTGTTGTGATGGAGGCTGCATGTAAAGGTTGTCCTCGATCACGGCTCAGTAAAGCAACCCTACATTCTTAATGCCACAAGAAGTGAACTAAATGGAGGGAATTTCAGTCGTAAAAAGAATTAAAATAGTTCACCAGCTACTGCCAAGGTCTCAATTCAAACAACCTCCTGGCCCTCAGCTCCTCAGTGTTCACTCTAGCGAGCAACGTCGTATAACAATGGTATTTAAAAGGTTTGCTTGTTTGATTAGAGCATCATGGTGATGAGGACAAGGTCTCAGAGAAGACCCTTTTCGCCAGGTAGTTTTACCTAAGGAGCAGCTGTTGTGTAGCCACAGACTGTGCCAGTGTATCCAGCTGGCCCTTCTGCAAACCCAAGGCTCCCGAACAAAGGGGCCCGGAGGAAGCATGGGACTAAAGCAGCACAAGTCTGTTACCACTGCTTTCAAAGTACCTTAAAGTTTGTTCCTGCGATAACAGGTCAAATACTCCTGTGATAACAGCTTTAAATAGAAATACTGGGGTTTCTAAGATGGGACTAGGCAAATCATTCTGTCTCTTAAGTAAACCACCTAAACCTCCCTACTCAAAGCAATGGGGGAGCTCAGCAACTCACCTGATCAGATATCAAAGGGGCAACATAATTTGTGAACTTGATCCCTTGATGTCCTTCCTAGCTCTGAAGTCCTAGCACATTAACGCGGTATGTAAACTCCGAAAAGTCAGAGAACAAACTAAGGTTCTCCGTATGTAACTGAGGAGGCCGTCACTCAAGTTTTATGTCTCCATGCTTGTTCCTATTTGTTACCTATGTCCGATTTTGCCGTTTTCATTTATTTCCATGAATTGTTACAAGAGAAAAAAATGGCAAAAACATTTAAATTGGAACTTTTGCAAGGGTTCACATTAAAGAATTAATAGTCTTTATAGATGCACTTATTAAAGTTTTCTCCTTGCCTACCACTCAGCAAACTCCCAAGGCCTATATTTTAACTGTGAACCACAAATATCTCACCAAATATGCTTAGGATTGAAATTGTTTTCACTTATTAATTATACTTTGAAATCATCAGTTAAAGCTTCCTGTCAAAGGATAAAACATTTTTAAATACACGAATCTCCATAATTCTCCTTAAGTAAATATTATTAGCTCTGTTCCAAAAAGAACAAGTTATCTGATGGCCATAAAACAACGTAGTTTGATAGGCGGAGCCAAGGCTACATACAGGTAAAATGATTCATAGGCCTTGGTGCTAAGTTCTACCTAGTCAGTATTTTTATGGGTTCTTAGATTAAAGGTCATACATCTTCCTTTAGATATGACAACTTTAGCATAATTTTACCAGATGGATGAAAGATCATTAACTGGTGTATTGATAATCAAACTCTGTATCTCAGTCAATGAACTCAGTTTATGACAGGTAGTGTCACCATGGACTAAGATATTACCTACAAAGTAAAAAGGTAAATGTTTCAATGAGAATTATTTGGATAATAGGTTGGCTGACCAGATTAAATAAGGTATCTGGAAAGATTATAACAAACGTGGAAAAAAAATGTGATATGTGTTAGAGTCATCATGTAAATTATTAATTTATCATCAAAATATGCAAAATGGTGACATACCTTTCCTGTTTAATTAAAAAAACACATAACACACAATATATCCTGTTTTTAAGTGCACAACACCATAATGCTAATGATAAGTACAATGTCATACAAAAGCTGTCTAAAAATTTTACTTCTTACATAACTGCAACCTTATCTGTTGAATAGTAACTCCTCATTTCCCCAGACCCCATCCCCTAGCAACCATCATTCTTCGTTCTGCTTCTATGAGTATGACTAATTTAGATACCTGATCTAAATGGAACCATGCGGTATTTGTCCTTCTGTGACTGGCTTATTTCAGTTCGCATGATGTCCCTAAGGTCTGAGATATTTTCACTTCCATGTTCATTGCAACATTATTCATATTAGCCAAGAAGTGAAAGCAACCTAAACATTCATCAACAGATAAGTGGATAAAGAAAACGTGGTATATACACACGATGGAATATTATTCAGTATTAAAACAGACATAACTTTATTTTTAACTTTAATTTTTTTATTATGAAAAACTTCAAAGCAAACAGCATGAAGAATCCCTGTGGTCCCAACACTCTCATCAATAACCATCAACTCAGGGCCAATTCTGGTTCATCTCTCCTTTTTTGTACTGGAAGCAGCAAATTACTGCTCTCATATGACTTCATAATATGTCATATGTATGGTTAAAAGATAAGGACTATTTTATGTAGACAACCATAATATTTTCATATGGAACATCTAAAAAATGAGGTAACAATCCCTCCATATCAACTATCTTGGAAGTTTATAAACATTAAAAAATGGATTGCAGTTGTTTCGTTGAATCAGAATTCAGTTAAGATCCAGCTTGCAATTAGTTGCTTTATCTCTTCGGTCTCTGTTAAATTATCATTCCCCCTCCATCTTTCTTCTCCCTTTCAACTTAATTGTTAAAGAAACTATAGTATTTTTCCTGTTCTCTGAACAAATGTACCCACTGGTGTCATTTAACATGTTCTTCTGAACTCTATAGATCTTAAACTGGTAGCTGGATCTAAGCGCTGGAGCAGAGTCAGGGTCACTGTTTCCTAGAACACTTCATAGATGGAGTAGTATTCTTCCACCAGGGACACTAAATATCCAATAGTGTCTATTTTTCTGATTTTACAGTCATTGATGATTATTACCTGGATCCAATAATCTGTTAATGTTTCATAACCATGATTATTCTACCATTTCTTCTTCAGTTATTAGCTGGAGTTCCTTATTTATTTATGCTTTATTGTTGTTCAATTACAATTGTCCCCATTTTCCCATTACACTCCCCAACCCTACCCACCCCCCACCTCTCACACTCAATCCTCCCCCTTTGGAATTCCTTTATATAAAGAAATCCTCTATCAATACCATAGAAAGGACAGGATAAAGGATTTCTCTCTTTATTTACCATTTTATTTACCAGTTTATCTTAACAATGACAAGTGAAGAATCTTTTGCCTTTTTTTTTTAAGTATTAAACCATTTTAAAGAATTTTACACAGGTGAACACTCATATTGTAAAATGTTGGGACTTTTTAAAAAATGCCAATGTCCTATATAAAGTTGTCCATTTGTGCTTTATACACCTTAGTCCCCCTAACTAAATGTGCTCCAAGTTAATAAAAGATGACCAAAGAGAGATGGGTCAGGTGTTACAGGTTGAAATTTTCACTATTAAAAGATTGGTTAAGTCTAAGAGCTGAACCTGTAATAAAACTGAAGGCATTCTTCTGGTGGTTTGGGTGTTGAGAAGGCAGGAAGCTACTTAGATACCCATGATAGGGGGTCTGAAAATTTTTTACCTGTTTACCCTGAAGTTAAAAAAGGAAGCGACACCATGGTGGAAGAGTCTGAGTGGCCACTGTCAGTTCCATGGGGTCCCGGTCCCTTCCTACTTCCTAATGTGCTCCTGGTGCCTTGAAAAGCGCTTGCTACTCAGTACCCTTCTGCTTGGCATATAGCCAGGCTCATGGCTACACGTGGTTCTACTGGATCAGAGAGAACACTTTTCCATTGACGCCTGAGGGGATGAAGCTAAAATAGAGCCTGACCATGCTACTGACTTGCTAAGCTTCTTCAACGCCATAACAATGCTCATGGAATAAACTTCACCTTTGTAACTTGCTAGTCAAAGCCACTAATCTGGCCAAATCTAACTATCCTAACTGGTATCCACTATATTTCTTTCTCAGCCTTCCCACTACTAGGATGGCAATAGTCTAGAGGAAAATCAATCAAATTCCCTCTTCTTCTCTAATCATACCTGAGCTCCTCTTTCCATGTCTTGCTCATGCTACTCCATTTCCCTATTTATCAAACTCCTTACCACAAAATGTTAACTCTGATTCCTCCACCCTCGAGCCACAGTGACTACCCACTACCCCAAGGCCCCCAAAGATGTCCAAATTCTAACCTCTAGAACCAGTGAATATGTTGCCTTACATTGCAAAAAGGAATTAAGTTTGTGGACGAAATTAAGTTGGCTAATCAGCAAACTTTGAAATAGAGAAATTATCCTGGATTATCTGCATGGGCTCTGTGTAATCACAAAAATCCTTAAAAGTGGAAAAGTGAAGCAGAAGAGTAGGTCAGATATGAGAACGACTGTACTCATCATTGCTGGTTTTAAAGATGGAGAAAGGAAACCATGAGCCAAGGAATGTGGGTAGCCTCTTGAAGTTGGAAATTTGTCAAGGAAACAGATTTTCCTTTAGAGCATCCAGAGAGAAACACACACTTGCTGGCACCTTGATTTTAGCTCATGAAAACTGTGTTGGTCTTCTAACCTGAAGAACTGTAAGATAAGATATTTAAGCCACTACGCTTGTGTTCATTTCCTCAGCCACCACAGGAAACGAACACATCATCATTTTTGCTCACATGGTAGTTTATGCCTCTATTATAGCTATGTCACCAAAGGCAGTAAATACAGTGCATCAAAGTAAGATTGAATCTGGATTCAAGTTTCTGCTCAGCTTCTTCTAAGTTGTATGATCTTGGGCAATTCAAGGAACCCCTCTGAACCTCACTTCATGTCAGATCATCTGTGTACAGCCTTCTATTGCCATAGCTCCTGTCCTTTGAGGTATTTATCACAATCATAATTAAATAATGAACTGAGTACATAATGAAATGTGTGTTTCTCCCCTGAGATAATGGTCTCCCCAAGGGAAGGAACCCTAACTAGCTTAATTATTTGTATCCCTAGCACAAATCCCAGTGCTAAGCAAAAACAAAGAGATACTTAAAAATATTTGCCAATAGACTAAACTCAATGCACCATCTTGGGTGTGCTGTAGACTGTACCGCCCAATCTGATATCAATTCATTCAAACAGTAAAAATTAATTCACCACCCCAGAATAATCCAGGGATTTTGAGGACCACTACTGAAGAGGTTTAATAATCTCTTTTTAATCCCCATTTTCTGTGTTATTTTATTTTACAACAAAGGAGACCCTTTTCAGTCAGGTATACCAAGTACTGATGGAAGTTTTCACAGCCACCAGAAAGGCCTCCCAGAGCATCTCCACCATGGTAGGCTCCCCATGAGTGTAAGGTCTGATACTCATATTTAGAGGTCAAATTATAAATTTAACGTGATAAATTTTAGGGAGCTGATTTAGGCCAATCAACCAAAGACCATTCATTAATTAACAAGAACTATTCCAATGACCAAAAAAAATTGTTTTCACATGGGATCACACCAGCAAAAAAAATTGTAAGTAAAAATGTTTTTAAGTTTCAAAAACTGGAGAAAAATGTACTATATACTTAACAACTTGTAAATTCAAGACATTTATAGAAACAAGTAAAAGTCAAAAAAGAATAATTCTGACATTTTATTTGTAAATTTTAAGCATCTTTTTCCCCCCATCAACAAATACACTTCGGGCGTTCTCTCGGTAGCTGTATCACAAAGGGACCCTTGCAGAGATCTTCCTATAAGCCCTGGTGAGACGATTAGTACTTGAAAGGATGTCTATAGGCCATGGTAGTGATTCATTGTTCTAGAATTTTAAATTTATAGCCATCAACTGAGCCCTATCTTCAAGAAGCCACACATTTGCTGCAGGAAACTTGAGTCCCCACAGGGTACACTTTGCTTTCACTGTGTTGGTCCCTCAGCAACTGTGAAGGGTGTATATAAAAGGAACAGTTAGTGAAGAAAGTGTCAGCATCCTTTCTAAAAGAAAACGGAGATGCTTTTGCTTATGCTGTTCTCTATCTCTACGCAGTCACAAGGGCCTGACTTGTCAATCAGAGTTACGTGAAATACGAGTCCTCCTCAGCTCCAGATAAATGCAAGCAGCATCTACATGTAGGAGGCCCCGTGCACCAGAGAGCCATCAGAATACCCTTTTCTGCACCTGGGTTCTTTTGGTTTCATAGTTAAACCATCTATCTAATCAGGTGCCGGTCGAGCACAGGGAAACCAGAGTTTGGGGTCTCTTAAGCTTATAAGCCTCATTAATCATGTTCTGGGTATGTAATTAAAACCCCATTCTTCATCACAGCTGGAGCATAAAATTCCAAAAATTCAGATTTATTTATGAGGATCAAACTAGATAACCCAGGTATACCGTTATAAAAGTGTTCCTGTTGGACCCGGAGTTATCTTTCAGCCTGTACATTCCATAAGTCAATGTTCACAGGAAATCAGGTCCATCTGACCTCTGGTATCCCTGCGGAGGGAGGAAACTGGTTACAGGCCCACTGTTAAATGTTTCCTTCCTTGCTCCTCTATATGAATCCTTGGGATAAACTACTCAGAGAGTTTAGCAACAGAAAAACAAATCTCTTGAAAAGAATTTGTGTGTTCTTGCTTTTGACAATGCAAATTACATAACTCTATATATTTCCTTGTTTGGGGGGTTTAGCGTCTATAATATTATGTCTAAAATGAGTACATAATCTTCAAACTATTTATATCAAATCTCATATACTGTATGTTTTTTTTTTCCTGTGGAAATGCATTTCCTTTTATTTTAAGCAAACTCAAACTATTTTTGAAACAAGTATATTAAAATAGCTAAGTTATATGTTTATCTAGAAAAAAATCATAATTAGCTTCCTTTTTCCTTCATGAAATCTCTTGTGTCCGTAGTCATCATCACTGACAGAAATAATTTCTGATACAAATATGCCTTTTCTCCCAACTCTACCTTTCCACCCTCTTTCATTTCCTTAACACAAAGTACCATTTAACACATCATAGTCAAGGGTCATGAAATCGATTTCCTATTCCTTAATATAATCCTCCCCTACCAACTTCCCAAGGTTAAAGCTCCCTGAGTTCAATGTATTACGCCGCTCCACAAACCCGAGGTCCTTAATCAGCTCTTCCTTCTTCACTCTGAAGTTCCAGAATTCTTAGATACTGAAGGTTTGAGGAAACAAAAATCCTCATCCATGAGGCCTGAATAGCTTCTCATGGGCTGAAGACACGCTTATTATATTAAAAGGAGGAATGAAGAGTGAAGGATCTCAGTATCCCACAAGGAGGATGAATCGTGGGAATAGGTCCTGTATTTTATGATTAGGCAGAGATTAAGCAAAAATAGTCATCTTACCAGGAAGAAAAAAAGAGTCCAAACAATAACCTTCTTTCTCTTTTACTTAGGTAGTTCAAGCATGCTAGAATTCTACAATATTAAGGGAAATCACTTTAACCTCTTTTTTCAAAACCATTTGAGCTCAAACTGGGAAGAGGAAAGTTATAATGGCAAAGCAAATCTCCATTTTCTTTGCTCCCTAAATCTCTTTTTCCAAATTTACTTATTTGTTTCCTTTGCCTTACAATTTTTTGAGGTCAAATTCACCCATCTTTTCCTTAATAGCTTCTAAAGGTTTAGCCATAATTAGGAAAGTTTGTTTTTCATTTACAGTTTATAGAGAAATTCATTTTTTTCTAGTATGTTTAGTTTCTTTTTCACTTTCATTTTCAAATAATTCAGATTTCAGATCAGGGTAGTTTATTCTTGTGTATGGTTTGAAGAAAAATTTAACTTGATTTTTTTTCAATATTTCTCCAGTTAACCTACTATAATTTGTTGAAAATTTTATCTTTTCACCAGTGATTTAAGATGCATGAATTATCTTACATGCTTGGGTCTATTTGGGGGTTTTCTGTTGTGCTCTCTAAGACTGTCACTCAGTCCACACTTTTATGTTGAAGCCACACAGTATATTTTGATATCTATGTGGATGAAAAGGGAACCCGCACACTAAACCTGACAAGCTCGGGGAGGGCTGCATGAAGGCCTAGCAAACTTAGAGGCCTAATGTAACCACATAGGATGGTCTGAGCTCGAAACTTTCTAACTAAAAGCAGGTCACACTGGGCAGTCAGTCACGTCCTAGTTTAGAATCTTCCCTTACAAAAAGTCCATCTCTACCTTAATTGAGCCTGTTTATTGCATTTTTGCATCTACGATAACATTCCTTTGGAATGTCAACTTTCCTTTCTTCAGGACTCCCCTCAAAGCATAAGCATCCACCAGAGTGGAGACCTCAAATCTCACTGCTATTGTTACCAGATGTAGGCCCACTTGGGGGTTGGGGGCTCTGATAATGTTACCGAAACAACGCCTCATCTTCCCTGGGCTCCCCCTGTACTAGGTGCTTTGCCCACCGCACTGAGAAGTTATGGCTCTCAATGCCAGTTTGGTAAAAAGGGAAGGAATTATTTATTCAAAAGTTACACAGGTTTTGAATAATGGCTAAATGCCGCCATATAATCTCAAAATCCCTTTAAAACACCCACCAACACACACAGTCCTGCCTTTCTCCCTTTGCCCAGTCAGGCCAGGCAGGGGCACCGTCCTTCGGGGGGAAAGAACAGGAGTCCGGAGCTCGGCCAGGCAGGCCTCTCAGGGTTCCCGGCACCATCAGCTGTGGCGCCGCGGCCTCCAGCTCTTAATCCAAACCCACATGGCACCTTCTCATGGCCCACTAGCAAGGGTCCCTTCTCCCCCTTCCTTCCCTCGTGGTCTTCACACTGTTCCCCCGTGCCGTGGGGAGAACCATCTCTCAGTTCTCACACACAGGCATTGTAACTCGGGGAGCTGCTTCCCAGTTAACCTCCTGGGTTGAAGTACAGCAAACCTTCCTGGTTAACCTTGTTGATATGCAAAATAACCATCTTTACATAAGAGGTATGAAGCTATCTTGCTGTTATTGACATGCAAAATGACTCTGGAAGGCCTTGCTCCAAGGCAGGTCTGAAGCTGGCCTGTTACTGACATGCAAAATAACTCAGACAGGCCCTGCTCCAGGTCTCCCTTCCCCAGGGTGGCCCGCCTTGCTGTGGGGGACGGAGAATATCTTATATTTTTCTTGGACACCCCACAATCTGGACACTGTTAGGAATCCCCCTTTGGCGGGGGTGGGATGGGGCAGGGGCGGGGGGCTGTTTCACTATTGTTACCATGTTCATGTTGACTGTTAACTATAATATACCAATCTATGTAAAAGGAGTATGTGTCTATCATATACTTTGTATCCGATCCCAGAGGTTCCCTCCCCCACGCCCCGCTTTGCTTTCTCCCACTCCCCTATCTACCACCAGTGGCTTTTATGAACCCACTTACAGCTTCTCTTTTGAGCCTTTGCTTCTGTTGAGGTTTTGCTTCCTAGCGATTGTTGTCAGTTTGGCCCAAATAAACTCATAAAAATTCTTACAGGTTTGGACATTTCTTACATTGACATCGATTAGCCTTGGTCTCTTGGCTTCCCATTGCCCGTTTTCCCTCCGTAACTATTCAGCTTCATTAATTTTTTCAGTTTATCTGTTTTTTTAAAAAAATTGGTATTTTCATTGGGATCTTATATTGTCTTGCACAGAATTAACAATTTTATGGTGTTTATCTTTTTTCCTAATAATATGAAAACAACTTCTATTTGTTTAAATATAATGTTGAATATTTCATAAGTGCTTAAAGGGCTTCCTTATACTTTTTAGACGTGTTAACTGTATTCATTCCTCTTTCCCCTTTTAGTTGTAGTATTTCTCTATTTTTTTATTGTTGTTCAGGTATAGTTGTCTCCATTTTCCCACCAATGCTTTCCCCTGCCCCACCCTCCTCCTCTCCCCACCTCAACCCTTCCCCCCTTTGGCTTTGCCCATGGGTCTTTTGTACATGTTCCTTGATGACCCATCCCCCTCCCCGCTCCCCCCTGGTTACTGTCAGTCTGTTCTTTATTTCAATGTTGCTGGTTATATTTCACTTGCTTGTTTTTGTTGATAAGGTTCCACTTATAGGTGAGATCATATGGTGTTTGTCACTCACTGCCTGACTTACTTCACTTACCATAATGCTCTCCAGTTCGATCTATACTGTCCTGATGCGTACGAGCTCTTTCTTCCTTTCTGCTGCATACTATTCCATTGTGTAAATGTACCACATTTTTTTTATCCGCTCATTTACTGATGGGCACTTAAGTTGCTCCTAACACTTGGCTCTTGTAAATTGTGCTGCTATGAACATTGGGGTGCACAGGTTCTTTTGAATGGGTGTTTCAAGATTCTTAGGGTATAATCCCAGTAAGTGGAATTGCCAGGTCAAAAGGCAGTTCCATTTTTAGGTTTTTGGGGAATTTCCAAACTGTTTTACACAGGGGCTGCACCAGTCTGCATTCCCACCAACAGTGCACTAGGGTTCCCTTTTCTCCACATCCTCGTCAGCACTTGTTGTTTGTTGATTTGTTTATGATGGCCATTCTGACTGGTGTGAAGTGGTACCTCATTGTGGTTTTAATTTGCATCTCTCTGATGGCTAGTGATGCTGAGTATCCTATCATATGTCTCTGGGCCCTCTGAATGTCCTGCCTGGAGAAGTGCCTGATCGGGTCCTTTGCCCATTTTTTAATTGGGTTGTTTGCCTTCCTGGAATGGAGTCATGTGAGTTCTTTATATATTTTGGAGAGCAAACCCTTTCCAAGATATTATGTACTATGTGTATTGATTTGTGAATGTTGTACCATCCTTGCATCCCTGGCATGAAACTCACTTGATCATGGTGAATGATCTTTTTAATGTATTGCTGGATGCAGTTTGCCACTATTTTGTTGAGGATATTAGCGTTTTTGTTCATCGGTGATATTGGCCTGTAGTTTTCTTTCTTTGTTGTGTCTTTATCTGGTTTTGGGATCAGGATGACGCTGACCTCATAAAAAGAGTTTGGGAGTCTTCCCTCTTCTTGGATTTTTTGAAATAGTCTGAGAAGGACAGGGGTTAGCTCTTCCTTAAGTGTTTCGTAAATTCTCCTGTGAAACTGTCTAGTCCAGGGCTTTTGTGTGTTAAGAGATTTTTTATTACTGCTTCAGTTTCACCAGCTGTTATCTGTCTGTTCAGGCTTTCTGCTTCTTCTCCATTCAGTTTGGGAAAATTATATTTTTCTAGAAATTTGTCCATTTCACCCAGGTTTTCAAATTTCTTGGCATATTGTTGTTCATAGTAATTTCTTACAATCCTTTGTATTTCTGTGGTATGAGCTGTAATTTCTCCTCTTTCATTTCTGATTTTATTTATCTGGGTCCTCTCTGTTTTTTCTTGATGACTCTGCTTAAAGGCTTGCTGATTTAGTTTATCTTTTCAATCAACCAGCTCCTGGATTTATGATGCTTCAAGTTGTTCTTTTCATCTCTATGTCATTCAGTTCTGCTCTGATCTTGATTATTTCGTTCCTTCTACTTCCTCTGGGCTTTGTTGTTTCTCCACTTCTGGTAGATGTGTAGGGTTAGGTTGTTTATTTGAAATGTTTCTATATTTTTTAGGAAGGCCTGTATTGCTATGAACTTCCCTCTCTGGACTGCCTTAGCTTTGTCTCATAGATTTTGGACTACATGGGTTCATTTTCATTTGTTTCCAGAAACATTTTGATTTCTTCTTTGATCTCATTATTGGCCCATTTATTGTTTAATAGCATGATATTCATCACCATGAGTTTGAATGTTTTTGAGTTTTCTCCTGGAAGTCAGTTTCTTGTGTCAAGCCCTTGTGGTCAGAGAAAATGCTTGTTATGATTTCAATTTTCTTGAATTTTTTGAGTCTCATTTTGTGTCTTATCATTTTTGTTCTATCTTAAAATATTCCCTGTCCATTTGAAAAGAATGTGTATTTTGTGAATGTGAAAGGTTCTATATCAGTTAAGTCCATTTGATCTAACTCATCATTCAGTTCCACAATATCCTTGTTGATATTTTATTTGGAAGATCTATCCATTGTTGACAGTGGGGTGTTAAAAATCCCTCATATAAGTGTGTTGCTGTCTATAACTTTCTTGAAGTCTGCTAGGATTTTCCTTAGATATTTGGGTGCTCCTATGTTGGGTTTATACAGGTTTACAATGTGTATATCTTCTTGATGGATTCTTCCTTTGAGATTATGAAGTGTCCTTCTGGGTCTCTTTTTATGGCCTTTGAATGTCTATTTTGTCTGATAAAAGTATTGCTACCCTGGCTTTTTTTTCTTGTCCATTTGCTTGGAATATTTTTTTTCAACCTTTTACTTTCAGTCTGTATAGGTCTTTTGTTCTGAGGTGGGTCTCTTGCAGGCAGCATATGTGTGGGTCATGTTTTCTTATCCATTCATCTACTTTTGATTGAAGCATTTAATCCATTTACATTTAAGGTTATTATTGATAGGTACTTATTGATGTTTTCCCTTGTACCATGTTCCTCTCTCTCTCAATGTTTTTCTTCATCTCTTAAAGCAGCCCCGTTAGCATATCTTACAATGCTGGTTTGGTGGAAGTGTATTCTTTTAGCCTCTTTTGCCTGGGAAACTCCTTATTTCGCCTTCCATTTTAAGTGAGAGCCTTGCAGGGTACAGTAGTCTTGGTTGCAGGTCTTTACTTTTCATTACTTGGAATATTTCTTGCCATTCCCTTCTGGCTTGTAGTGTTTCCATTGAGAAGTCAGCTTCTAGCCTTCTTGGGGCTCCCTTCTATGTTACTCCTGTTTCTCCCTTGCTGCCTTTAAGATTTTCTCTTTGTTTTTGTTATCATTTTAATTACAATGTGCAGGTGCTGCCAGAACAAAACAACAAAGCCCAGGAAACACACCCACATCCGCAAAAACAGCTCCCCTCTGCAATCCCACTATCAACAGCAAATGAACCAGTATTAATAAGGCTGTAAGAGATTAAGACTATTATAAGAAAGGAGAGAATAAACTATAGTATGAAATCTAGTGACTTAATATGCACAAACATGATGGACAAGAAATGAAGGTTAAAAAGGTATGTATTAAAAAAAAAATCTCAAATCATGGAGAAGACCGTAGTGGATTTTGTCTTGATAGCCTCCAGTATTTATTGCTGTTTTTTCCTTCTTGATCCACCTCTGGTGATGTCAGATGTTGACAACATCTGACCTTAGGCAGTCTGTTTGAGACTTCCAGGGATCTACTGTCTGTGGCTGTCTCCTTCAGTTGTTAATCTAGTCACTCTGTGCTCAACAGTCAGGCTTAAGCACCGTATGGCAGGGCAGAATTCCTTCTGGGGTCGGGGCTAATGTTTCCCCTTAGGCTGCTGCCACTCAGCGGAGTGGTCTGCTTGAGCACAGTGGCTGCTACCCTATGGGGAATGACTCAGCATCAGGATCCCGACAGTTACTCTCTCAGTTCTCTCCCCAAAGCCTCCGCCCCCAGTCTCTCCTCAGGCATCTCTACCCACTCTGCCCCTACGTTTGCAGGAGCCCAGGGTAAGTGGCTGCAAGTGAAAATTTTATGTGTTGGCCCTGTAAACAGCTCTTTGCTTCTGCAGCTGCCCATCTCTGGCAGAGAGCAGCCCTGCCGCTTTTCACAGCTGGCTGTTATCTGTGTACTTTTGGGCTCTGGTGCTGTAGACTGGGGATCCCTGCTTTTGGTTTAGACCCCGCTCTTCTCTGGGGGATACAACTTGCCACTTAAGTATCCCTCTGGCACTGCCACCTGAGGGTGCCCAGCCAGCTTTCTCATGTCTCCTCCACACTCCTTACCAGTCAGGTTGTGCTGAACTAATTCTTCTGTCTGTCTGAGGTTCTAAGGCTTCTCTCTCATTATTGTTCAGTCGTTCATTCTGGCTGATTTCTCCACAATTTATTTGTAATTCCAAATTGGTCCTGGGAGGAGGTCAGTGTGACCTCCATTCACTCCTCTGCATCTTGCCATCTTAGTTATAGAGTATTTCTATATATTCAGAGCACTTAACATTTACATTCAAATATTCCACCTTCATTCTCATGTCTATTTTACTCTTAGGTGACAAGTGAATACATGTGAAAATACTTACTAGAAGTCCTTTTGCTAAAATTATCTTTTGATTAGATGAAGGCTATTCTCTAGCACAGTGATTTCAACTTTCTTCATCTCATGTCACAAATAAACTAATTACTAAAATTCTGTGGCACACCAAAACACTTTTTGCTGATCTGACAAAGAATAGGTATAATTTTGATTTATTCATGAGAGATGGCTATTGTTATGTTGGCTGTTGTCATTTTTTTATTTGACAACCTAAGGGAAAAGAGGTCAGTGCCCCTGACTAAATAGTTAGGTAGTGCATGTTTTAAAATTTTTTCTAACACGCTAGTATGCTGTGGCACACCATTTGAAAATCACTGCTCTAGCAGATTCTTCAGGAAGAATTTGTGAGTGCAATATTCCCTGAGTTTTTAATGGTTAAAAATGGCTTTTCTATAGCTGAAGGGTATCATATGAAACCCTTCGCTCACATTTTCTTTCTTGAGCTTCTTAAAAATGTTACTCTTCTTTATCTAACTTTATAAGCTAATGTTGACAATTTCTGGTCTGAGTTTTTGAATTTCTGATTCATGGTTGTCTTTTATAGCTTCAATTACTTCAACTGCTAAATTATATTAAATTCCTTTTTCAGTATTGTGTTACAATTTTCCTTTAGGCTTTTTCTCAAGGCAAGACAATTATCCGTGTCTTACATAACTCTTCTATTTTCTTTTCCTTTATTTTTTTAAACAAGAAAATGGTGCTCACTGCCTTATTTAGAGCAGGATAAGAGATGTTTCAGTACCGATGTAAAAGTCGCACAATTCCCCATTATTACCACACGGCAGCACTTCACCTTTCTTACAACCTGATTTTCTCTCCCTCGGATTCAGACATCTCTTCACTGTCAAATAAACTCTCCAGATGATCGTGCATTACTTATTTTCAATTATTCTTTCTAATGCTGTCTTTAGTATCAGAAATGATGAGAAATTGAGCATTTTTTCCTTGAGAATATAACTTGGCCTTATCTTACTAGTGAGCTATAGATATCCAAAATCAATAACCTCGGTTTCTTCCCACATTCCCTAAGTTTTAAAGAAAAAGTAGAATGCTGTAAATAAATGTGGTACCAGATGCACTCCAGCAAATGATAGCTCTTGGAACAGCATCTGAAATAACAATATGTACTCACTTGGAATTCGGAAATGAAAATGTCCCAGTGCCTTGCTTCATTAATGAAGGGAATCAGCCTTATTCCACAGCAATTGCCTGTTCTCACCAGCTGACAATGAAATGAATACTCTGTAGGAGCTCAGATGATTGTGGCATTAAACTTAGCAGCCTCTCCATGATCCTGCAAGACTGCTACTGAATCTAAACTAAATCAGTTCTGAGGAAAGTCTGTAGAAGACTTGTTCCTCATTTAAAATATGGAGGGGAAAAATGAGTGAAATCAGATGAGTTAGGGAGGATATTATGAACTAAGAGACAGCTCAGGGATCTGTTTTCAATCAGGCTGAGAAAATAGGACTGAAAGAGCCAAACAGCCTGAGGAGAGTGGACATCATCCACAAAAGTGTGAGAGATTGTTTTATGATTGTCACCGGTTGCAATGATGATGATAATAATACTAATCTGATATTAAGTGAACACAAAACAATGCCATAGCAACAGCATTGGCTATAAAAAAGAAAAGCATAATATAGATTCCTTGACTGGCAAGCTTGGCCTCTGACCCAGAACAGGGACACTGAGGGACTGAAGAGTAGGTGGTACCTGAGGTAAGGTTAACATCTGCACAACCTTGACAATGCACAGAGACCACAGGTATTAGTCCTCTTATCTAATTTCTTTCTTAGAAGGGTGATGAGTGAAAAATTAGTCCTAGGGGTATTAGGAATGGAAGGATGGACATGGGGAGAAAAATATTAATATCTCTGGGTAAAACTTTCTGAGTATGATATCTCCTTTAAGATTCACAACAGTGCAATCAGTTAGGTACTATGATTCCCATTCTACATGGGCAGTAATTGAGGTTTGGAACAGTTAAAATTGCTCTAGCGCTAGGTGGTGAGGAGAGCAGCAGAACACTGGCTGGAAGCTCAGTCAAGCAGACCCACAATGCCCTGTGCTGAGGACCTTGAAGCACAGCTGGATAAGGAGATGGAAGGGAAGATGCTGGAGGGTGTGACCTCCTTCCCCAAGGAACTTCCTCATCTTTGTGGCCTTGCTGCAACTCACTGCTTTTACCTTAAGGACTTGGACAGCACGTAAAGATTGGGCATCGCACATGAATACATTACATGAAGGACCCGCTTACAGTTTCTGCTCCTCTCTGCAAGTAGACAGGCCTAGAGAGATATAAGAGACTAATTCAATGTACATAAAAATTCTACTAGTTAATACCAGGTGTGGCTCTTATAGCTATACTTCGTAGCTAAAATAGAAAACTATTTGCAAGGTATGAAAAAACTTTGCTGGTCCTGGCGCACCTTGTGTCTGTGATATTCAGCCTTTAGGGATGTTGATATAAATTACGCCAAACTCTGTTTTCCAATAACTTTTAATTATAAGAAAATTATGTCTTTCCTGGCTGGGTGGCTCAGTTGGTTGGAGCATCATCCCATACGTGAAAAAGTTGTGGGTGTGATCCCCGGTCAGGGTGCATGCGGGGAGGCAACCAATCAGTGTTTCAGTGTTTCTCTGTCTCTGCCTCGCTCTCTCTCCTCCTTCCTCTTTTTGTAAAATCAATAAAATAAACCATATCTTTGGGTGAGGATTAAAAAAAAAGTATGTCTGAAATAGCACTCTAAGTCATTTCCATTTACGTTTTTTACTTTTGTCCAGAGTGTATTTTTGAAGGGTCCCTTACAATTAGTTTTTATGAAAATATACAACAATAATGACAAACACAGAACCATTAGTCTACATTTTTAATAAATGTGTGAAATTTTTGTATGCTTGATTCATCAATTACTGAGAAATATGATTAAACACCTCACTTTGTTTTGAATTTGTCTTTTTTTTCAGGTCAATCAATTTTTGCTTAATAGATTGTGAAGGTTTTTTTAAAAATATTTTATTTATTTATTTTTAGGGAGAGGGGAAAGGAGGGAGAAAGAGAGGGAGAGAAACATCAATGTGTGGTTGCCTCTCATGTGCTCCCAACGGGGGACCTGGCCTGCAACCCAGTCATGTGCCCTGACTGGGAATTGAACCAGTGACCCTTTGCTTTGCAGTCTGGCACTCAATCCACTGAGCCACACCAGCCAGGGCTGAAGTTTTTTGTTTTTTGTTTTATACATCTAAGTTCAAAGTATGATGAAGTAATACTTTAAAAATTATATTGTGATCTTGTTTATCTTTAATGATGCTTTTTTGCCTTAAAGTTTTCTTTGTATGATACTACTGTTAGTATATACTGATTTTCAGTGTTTTAGAAATACATTTTACATCCTTTGACTTTTACGTTTTTCCTGATATGATACTAACATAAGTATACCAGCTTTGTTTGGTGAAGAAAATCTTTTTCTACTCTTGGATTTTCAGAATTTCCAAATCATTATGTTTTAGATGTGCCTCTTCTCAATAAGATATAGCTGAGTTGTATATGTGTGTTTTTAAATTGGGTCTGAGAAAAAAATTTCATTGGTCAATCTGCCAGTTTTTCATCTGGAGTATTTGCTCCATTTATATCCAAAGTAATTATTGACATTTTATACTTATTTCTGTGACACTGTTTTTGCTTTCAGTATTGCTTTTTGCTACCTCCCTGCTTCTTTTTTTGATTGATCCTGTATTTTTATTGCCCATCTTTTCTAACTGTACATTTGGAGAATTATATAACACATTCCTAGGTAGTTATCTTTAATTTCTGTCACAAGCACTTAGCTCCTTTAAGTCTGAGCTCAATAAATATCCTTATCAACCTCCCAAACAATGCAAAGATCTTAGAACTCCAAACAGGTCTGATCTATTTGACATTGTTGAGCATTTTAGTTCTTTGTGGTTTTCCTTTTATACCACAACATAGTACTGTCTTTGTTTTCTAGGCAGTGTTTGCCTAGGAAATTCTTTGTTCTTTATTTCTTTGTTTATGTCAGATCGTTCCTCTGAGATTACTTTCTTTCTGTCTGAAGAGTACCTTTAAAATTCCTTTAAGGATTGCTTGAGGCCATTCCCTTAACACATTACATTTTTCTTACATAATTTCTCCTGTACAATTATCAACATCAGAAAATTAACATAGATATAAGACCACTATCTATTCTGCATATCTTACTTAAACTTTTACACATGCCCTTGGTCTCCTTTAAGCTAGAATCATTCCTGTTTTATTGTCTTTCATAAGCTTGCCATTTTCGAACAGGACAGCACAGTTATCTTACAGAATGTCCCTCAATTTGGGTTTGTCTGATGGTTCTCATGGTTACATCCAGGTATCACCTCTGGTAGCAATGACACAGAATCAGTATTGTTCTCAGTGCACTGTACCAGCAAACACATGGTTTTGCTTTGTCTTATTGTTGGGTATGTTAACCTTAATTATTTGAATGAGGTGGTGTCTGCCATGTTTCTCCACTTTAAGTTTATAAATTTTCCTTAGCAAGTACTTGTTTGTCAGTAAATTCTTACCTCTTATGATTAAGTAATCTGGGTTTTTTTTCTTAGTACTTCGAAGGGAACTTATCAGTTTCAGTTAAGTTTTTCTCAAACTAAAAAATGTAAACTTGACATATTTGGAAAATAATTGTAAAGCAGAAAATAAAATATATTTTAAAATTGGAATGAAGATTTGGGGAATTCTTACCTTAGTATGCTCAAACTAAGTTATAAGATTTTGATAAGGAATTTTGAAAGAATGGGAGACTGTTCATACAGGTGCTTTCAGAAGAAAAAATGTGCACCAGTCAACTCAACCTATATTAAAGCCCACACAGGATCTCATAAAATCAAGGACAGAGCTCAAGGCATATTCCTTCCATCTAAACTTTTATCTGATATGCAATTTTATTTTGTTTTTATGATGACAATTTTTTCCTGAAATCTCCTTTTGGAAATTGAAAGTTATTTTCCTAAGGTAATAAGTTGAATACTTGATTTATTTTCTATATTTTTAATCACATTAAAAATATTTTTAAAACTGTTAAATTCACTTTGATTACTTCTTTGTCCTCATTTCCTGGAGTTTCAGTTCAGATATAACTTAAATTTTTATCATTTCAGAAATAATCTATTTCTGTTTTCTTGAGTTAGTCTTATTTCAATATTCCTTGATTTCTTGGCCCAGTTATTACTTCAGAGAATATTTTAAAATTACAAACATGTCAGCTTTAAACCAAGTATACTTTTTCTAGTTTTATTGAATAGTGATCTGAAAATATATTCTTCAAATTTCTGGCATTTTGAGTTTATATGGATCTTCTTTGTTTTCTGTTACACAGGTAATTTCAGTATGTAAACAATGTGCACTTAAAATGAATAATCCTTGTTTATAGTCTGTAAATTTTGATAAATATCGATCTTTTCTAATCATTGATTTCTCATTTTTCTCTATGCCCTTGCTTTATTTTGAATTAGATACAAATAGTAATGAGCTAAAATCAGCAGATCCTTTGGGTTCAAATCTTAGGTCTGCTATTTGTGTGTGACCTTCATCAAACTACCTAGCTTTTCTATGCTTCAGTCTCATTATCTGAAAAATGGAGATAATAACGGTATTTATTTCATAAGGTTCCTATGAATTAAATATTTGTGATGTACTTAAAACCACATTAAATCACTACTATGTAAATATTAGCTATTACTACTATATTTGCTTTAAACTCTACTTTAAATTTACATTAATTTTCTCTGATTTTCCCTATTTTAATTTTTCTGCTTTAGTGTTATGTCATAATAATACAAGTTACCGCATTTTATTCTTTCTTTACATGCAATACACTATTTATGGTGAGTGATTTAGACACCATCAGTTACAGAAATAATTGTTATGATAGTCCTGTCATCACCATTTTCTGCTTTATTTTAAAGTTACACTTTTTAGGGGTAGTCTATTGTCTGTGACTGCGTATTTTTATACAGAATTTTTTTTTGTAACATTAAAATTTGATTATGCTGTTTTTAAAAACATATTTTAAAAATCAAATGAAATCACCCACCACAACTAATTCCAAGCTAACTGTTGATTTTGTTTTACAAAGAAACTGAACCTTTAAACTCTTCTATGAGGGAAGAAGCAGTTCCCATTTGTGGCTTTCCCCCCCGTTGCCTCCTGGGACCCTGCTTCCTTGTCTGTCTAAATCTGAGGATACATTTTAGTGGGGTGGAGGAGAAAGCTGAATTGAGCCCAGCCTTTGGTCAAGCAATTAACTAAAGTAACTCAATTCCTCTCTCTACTTAGTCTTACAATTTCTTCTTGTGCCATCCGTATCTGCTCTCTCAACTCACTATATTTTCTTTTTTGCTTACTTAAATTTCTAGAGAAAGAAAAAAACAGTACTTTATTTTTTTTTTAAAATGGCGGCCGTGTTCGCATTATAGGGGAGATGGAGGCTGCTGTTTGGTTTAGGAAAACACGCCAACACAAGGCCTCTTCCAGAAGAGGAGTGGGAATTTAGACTAACTGAATTGCTTTACTAAATAATAGGGAATACAGTCAAACTTGCAGGCTGGGTGACATCTTCACAAAGAAGTCATAGTTTTGAGCTCAAGGAGGGAGAAGAATCGAGGGACCTGGGACTGGAAGGGGGACAGGAGAGAGAGGTGATATATGAAAGAGGAAAATTCTCTCAGGCGCATGGGCCTCCAAAGCTTAGAGGTGGGCCGGGAAGTCTTTGTCAATGAGCAGGGATAATAGCCCTTAGGAGCTATGATTCCTGATATCCCATTTAGAGTTATCTTTGCTTTGTTAAAATTGCTTCCAGGACTGAAAGCAATAAGCTGTAAGAGGCTGACCATTGCCTGTTATAGCCCAGTATTCGCTGAGACCCAGCAGATGGCAGGGGGCTCTCTTTGTGTGAAGCTGACCTGACCCATAGTGGACACAGCGGTATAGAGATGTCCAGATATTCCTGAGAAACCCTAACCCGGGGTCTGGAGCAAGAGGGAAGAAGTGATTTGCTTCACACATGTACCCCCATGTCTCACAGACACTATGGGAAATTGGGCTGCATTGGCTGCAATCTACCATAATGAATCTAGATATTAAAACCAATTGTCACTATGGACAATATAAAAATTAGAAAACTATACAGGTATTTTTTCCCCTAAGTCATACCAAATTCCCTAATGCATCTCCACTTTGAGAATATTCTTTTAAAAAGCAACTTTTAAAATTGTTAAAAACAACCTCTACTAAAAGTAATGGTCTTAAACATTTTGGAGTCACAGATCTCTTTGAGAAAAAAAAGATTTTGGGCTGGAGGAGGGTAGGGCGATCCTTTCACAGAAAAATGCATCTTCATTCACACACACAAAATTTTGTCTAAAACTTAACCTTTGTTAAAAACCCAGAAACTCGGGTCATCCTTTCTCCTTTCTTGAAACAATAATTTTACAGGGAAATTTGTTTCTGTTTGCTGTTTTTTTCATGTCACAAGGAGTACCTTCAGTTTCTGGTCCTAATTTGTTTTTAAGTTGCATTTACTCCCCAAGTATACCCTTGATGATTGTTTTATTTACCCCCTTTTCCAGAACTTCTATTGTTTCTATTAACCTGTCTTCTCATAAGCCATTTCTCTCACATTTTCATGGTGTATTTTAATTGTGTTCCTCGTATTTGTCTTTTGTGATCTGTACTAGAAACTCCATGGGGGTAAAGAGCAGAATTATTTTGTCATTACTTCATCCTCTGGATTTGGCACACTCTCTGGGCATGGTTGCCACTCAGTAAGTGTTTGCTGAACAGAATGAGTCTTCGTCATCTGATGTTTTGCAGCATGCATTATTACTGTCTCCGGTAATTACTAAAATTTTTAAATAGTAGAATATAAGCTGTTCATATCTGCTGAAGAATCTAGCTAGTAAGTCTTTTATAAAATATTCATGGATTTCTTGCAAACAGAGCGACCATAAATTTGCTAACCAAACAAGGACGCTTCTGAGAAAGGGAAGCAGGTCTATTAATATTTATGCCAATACCAGGCGTAGCAAGGGACTCCACTGGGCAAATGCCGTCATTTTGCCTACCGGGTGTAAAAGTAATCAAACGAGCAGGCCATTGCCTTTACCAATACCTCAGAATGCGACAGTATTTGGAGAAAGGGTCTTTAAAAAAGATAATTAAGGTAAAATGAGCTCATATGTGTGGGCCTTAATCCAAGATGACTGAGGTCCTCATAAGAAAAGGAAACTGGAACACAGGCACAGAGGGAAGAGCTTCTAAAGACATCGAGAAAGACAGAAATCTGCAAACCACAGAGCGCTGGCTCAGAATGAAGCCAACGCTGCCGACATTTTGATCTTGGACTTCTACTCTCCAGATCTGTGAAGAAATGTTGCTGCTGCTTAAGCCACCTCGTCTGTGAAGTCGGGCAGTATTTGTCCTTTTGTGACTGGTTTAGTTCACATAGCGTAATGTTCTCATGCTTCGTTCATGTGTACCATGTCAGAATTTCCTTCCTTTCTAAGGCTGAATGACATTCCATTATATGTATATCCCACAGTTTGCATATGCACTCATTCACCAATGCACACTTGGGTTCATGGGAAGAAAATTTTATCTGTTTTGTTCACTACCATATCCTTAGTACTTAGAAAAGTTCCTGGCTTATATTAGGTGTTCAGTGATTACACAGGGTCCAGCACAAATAGCATCCCTTTTTTATTACAAACCTTTTATTACAAAATCATAAGCACGTAATTCTGTAACGTAACAATATCACACTCAAGCACACCCTATGACATTTTAGGTGAACTGTTTGAATTCAAATTATAAATTATTACACCCATATTATTATCCTACCAACCACACTCAGGCAGGCGTTACTGCTGCCGGGCCCTGTATGTTAGGGAAATGAATGGTTCATAGTTAAACATGTGGTCTTGATTATACTAAAAGCAACATGATGTCCACTGAATAAATTATAAATCTTGATATGAACCTACTTCTGGGTGACCTGTGCCTTCTTATCTCTCCTGTTTCTTCTACTATCTCTGCAGTATCCGTTCTATTGACTTCTCCCATCTTTTTCTATTCTGTCTCTCAGACAAAATCAATAACCCTCGGCAACACTTATGTAGCAATGCTGGATAAAGGCAGGGTTGATTGATCCAGTAAATAGTACTAGAGCATCCACATTGTGCTGACCTCTGTGCTAGCACCAAAGCCATTAGACTTAGTTGATACTGTCCACTGAGACCTTAATTTAGGACCTTAATTTCATATTTTTAAAAATCACAAAAATGAAGTTCAGGACTTAAAAGTATTTACTAAAACAGCTTAATTCAAGCAAAACACAGTAGTAAACCTATTTTAAAAGTAAAACCTCCTGAAAATAGTTATAAAACTTAATGTCTATTTTTATTTAAATTAATGTACCTTTGAAGAACATTTCATCACAGCTATATATCCCAAAAATGTGCCTGAAAGAAATCAACTTCAATTCCAGGTCAAATGAGGTTGGACACATTCGGGGTTGTTTGGTGGTATAGCAATTTGCAAGGCCTAGAGTCAGAAATGATTGGAGGTATATTATTCAATTTTTCTGAAATTGCTTGCTGGCTAGAGTCTAGTGAATTTTATTTCAGGTCTAACTGAATTTTATAAACACCCAAAGATGGGAATTTGTAACACCAATACTGACAGAACAATAGCTCCATTGGGCCCAACTATTCAACCCTCCAATTGAATTTCTTGTTTTCCCACTCATTTTATTGCATCTTGCAATACTATAACTTACACAAAAACAGAGACATTTTTTGTCTTCCTTTACAGGGCCTAGAAATATTATTTTATGTCCTATCTCCTTTTCCTATAAAATAAAAACGAGAGCCTTGTTTACTTTATTTTTTCGGTTTCCTAAATTCCTTCAGTGAGGTCTGTCTGTTTCCCGGCACAGCTACAGAAAGTAATCTGGATTCCTACCCATGTGAGCGATCATGCCCTGGTGGGGTTGACACTGGCTGTGGCAGACTTCACAGATTTATAGTAGCTTCACTGAAACTATATCATTCCTGTTTGATACTTTAAAACAACAGAATTACATGAAATACAGGAGAGGGTCTCCAAGTATAGAGCAGCTATAATATGCAGATCAGACAGAAAGAAAATTCTGTGGGTTGGTCATTGATTATGCATGCTGACAATGTACTGTCCACATAAGCCAGGCCGGGTAGCCGCCTACGGAAAGCCACTAGAGCGTCCCCAAAGTGCCTTTCCTATCCTCCAAATACGGGCCTCACACACTGCCATTTTACCAACATTCTTCTCCCCCGCTTAGCTTGAAGTTCCCACCATCTCTTTGGGGTTATATAACTAACTAGTTACTTGCTTAGAAGCACTATTGGATTTTATCAAATCGCTGAGGGAGGTGAAGGAAAAGTTCTCTTCATATAGCAGAGTGACAGGATAGTAAGAAACTAGGAAAACCCCTGGGCAAGTGGCATGGGGAACCTGGGATAGGAGATTCAACAAGGCCAAACGGGTTGAGCAACTTACAGCCAGCTCTAACCTGCAAGACCTTCTCTCCCCTAACCGAGGACACTTGAAAGCCAATGGTTTATACCTCTCCTCCCTGACCAGAGAATACACAGCTTAAATCGCCCTGGTCTGGTAACTTCCTTTGATACTTCTTGCATTTGTGAGATACCACAGGTGTCTGGGGAAGGGGGGAGGAGGGGAAACCTAGAAACTGGCTACAAGCATAAGACCCCTAGGAAACACAAGATAAACAACTATCTTTCATTGAGATTATTCACAGGACTTACGGAAGGAGAAAAACAGGACCAGGGTGCTCCTGTGGGAGAAAATAATGGCCATTCATCAGCGCCCCTATAGCCACGAAAACTCAGACCAAAACGGAAGAGCCCACTCCCACCGCCGGACCCCAGTGAAAAGCCTGAGCATTCACACGCAGGCGCTGGCGTGACTCTCTGGTTCTTGATTCCCAGAGTTTCCACCTCTGCAGAGCTGAAATAAATCTTATTTTCATTATTGGCATCCCTGAACTAAATTCTTTTGTTTTGGGCAACAACAACCTGAATTGGTTCTGGGTTTGGTTCAGTAACGGTAGCATGAATTATTATGTGAAATTATGTGAAATCACCTAAACAAAAAAATAAAATAAATAAAATCTAAACCCCCCCCCCACACAATATTTAAATGAAAAAAAATAAATAAAAAGAACAAAATGTGGTTGTTCCAGGGTAGTTTTATTTATTTGCAGCAAGTAAAGGAGACATAAGGGTTCAAATCCAAAGCTCTGTATCTCTTAAGGGAGGCTAAGGATTGCTTATATACACTATTTGGTCAATAACATGTTAATTTCTTCTTTGCAATTGTCTGCTTTCAACTGGTTGAGTTCCTGTCTGCTCATCCTGTTTACAGCTGCTCTACAAAATACAGGGCTACATTTTAATATTTAGCAATAACAGAACTGCCCAGCCTCTGAGACCCCTGTCCTAGCTATGATTGTTGCCTATCACAATCTCACTCTGTCACATATCCAAAACTTTCTCTTTTAGTTACTGGTGGAGAATGTCAAAAGATGACTGATTTTCAAACTTACATGTTACTGTGTATAAGGTGGGACAAAAGTAGGTTTACAGTTGTTTATAAGGAAAACAATATAGTAATTAACAGATAATAATACAAGAATAAGCTATGTTTTGCATAGTCACAACTGTAAATTTGCTTTTGCCCCAGGCTGTGTATGAGGGTGTTCTTTTCAGTCGGTCCTCAATGAAACAGACGTTTGCATTTGCATGCAGGAAGTTTACTTGGAAAGTTTGTAAGGGAGTGTAAAAATAAGGATTGGGCAAAGGAAAGATCTAAACTGGATGAAGTCACAGCAAAGGCTCACTTGATCACATGAGGACTTGAGCAGGGATGGTGCCCTCAGAGTTGTCCTGCCTTTAGGCAAGGGGTTTGAATCTTTATGCCTCTACCTGGATAAGTCAACCTACCACTCATCTAATGCAGACTGACCTCAGGGAAAGGATGTGGCTCATTTAATCTGTCCAGAAATACCATCTATTGGTGGGAGTAATAGGAACGCTGTCACTATTAAACATAATACTTGGAATGAAGCCCAGGTTTTGGGGTAAATTTTACACACTTGGTATCCTGCTAGTATATGATGCTTAGACATAGTTTTTGTTGTTAACACAGTGAAATTGGCAAGTTAAGTACTGAAGAGTTCTGAGGAGATGGTAGGACAAAGTAGAAACTTTTCACTAAGAAAAGAAGGGCTATAAAAAAGTTGGCAGAAAGGGGTTGTGGGCATTTGATGAAGAGAGCCTGAGAATTCATGGCCAGGAGATGTAGTCGAGAACATAAAGACTCGTATTCAATACTTCATGGACTTCATAGTTTTCCCGGATGCCAAGTCTGTTAGCTGACCTCATGTTTTCTAATGCTCTCTCATAACTTTATTTGACTTAAATTGTGAGTTCCTTGCACTTTTCATGCTTTTATATTTGAGAATGTTTCCAGTTCTTTTCCCTTCTTAGCTCTGAAGACATTTATTCCCAAGCACTACCAAGGGCCACACTAAGAAGTTAAAATGTTGTTACTTATGAGCGAAGTATTAGCTACGCGTTTTACTAGCAAAGAAATAAGAAACAACATCAAGAGCAAAGAAGCAGTTTATTGTCTTCTATTTCCAAGCTAATTACATCTTCTTTCCCCATCCATTCTGAACATGGATCATTAGTGACAAACTGACATGATTGTCTTTGTAACTGTTGCCATTTTTGTAGTATAAGATTCTACTGAAATTTTCTCTGCTGATTTCAATAATTGATCTTTACATATTAAGATGTTCTGTTTCTAATGTTTGATAAGCCCTGTATAAGAACTTTTATGCCTTTGGGTAAGGAAGTGGGAAAATATTTCATGGTTAGTAATGGTAACATTTATAATAGTATCTTGGCAATGAAATAAATAATATATATCTCTGTCTAGAAATAGATAAGTTTCTGTTGTAGTTGTGACAGCCGTTGATTTGTTAGCTGGTTATACAGAAGTTCATCTGGGCATTGATCCAGACTCCTTGATAAATTTTATTTAAAATATTCATGTGCATCATGTATAGTGATGGAGAAAACTCTTAAAAAATGTTATGTGTGCTTGCATGTTTCCAGCTGGTGCGGCTCAGTGGATTGAGTGCTGGCCTGAGAACCAAAAGGCTGCCGGTTCAGTTCCCATTGTGGCACATGCCTGGGTTGAGGGCCAGGTCCCCTGTGGGGAGCATGAGAGAGGCTACCACACGCTGATGTTTCTCTCCCTTTTTTTCTCCCTCTCTTACTCTCTCTTTAAAAATAAATAAGTAAATAATCTTTTTTTAAAAAGTATGTGTGCATGTGTGTATACTCGTAAGCTGTTATATGTATGGGGGTACCTATTCATGTAAATATTGTAAAATAAGAATTTTTGATGAGCATACCTGAATAATTTGAATACCTATCTATAGTTATCATTTACACATGAGTTTCTGACATGCTTTTCGAAGTGTATTACTTTCTAAGTCCTAGCAATAGAAACACATGTGCTTACATAGAGTTGCTAAAAGGCTCCGGGCATTGGAGGAGAAAAGGCTACTGTCTAAAGTTCTGAGAGCCGAGCTTCAGGGGCACACTAGAAATTTGAATGTTCTCATACGAGCAATTTCCTTGCTTTTGCTTTTTGGCCTGGCTGGTACATCATTTACTCCGGCAGGTAAAATTTTTCTTTAAAAAATGCTTCTTTTGAAAAACATACCTCAAAATAGAGCTGAAACAAGAGCAATGTGTACTTGCACCCAAAACGCGCCTATCAAAATAGGAAGCTGGTTGGCTTTTTTTTTTCTTAAGACTTTATTTATTTTATTTTTAGACAGAGGGGAAGGGAAGGAGAGAAGAAGAAACACATCAATGTGTGGTTGCCTGTCACAGGCCCCCCACAGGGGACCTGGCCTGCAGCCCAGGCATGTGCCCTGACTAGGGAATCGAACTGGTGGCCCCCCTTGGTTCACAGGCAGACACTCAATCCACTGAGCTACACCAGCCAGGGCTGGCTTTTTAACCTAAAACCCAGTACAGAAGAAGAACAAGGGGTTGGAGGGAGGATGAGTTTTAAGAAAGATGTATCTGAAGTTCTTTTTGCTAAGTAGGAGGAAAATGACAAATTACTGCATGGAGAGTTTAAACTTCAGTATTAGTGGAAGTATGTAAGTATACATTCTGCTTCCAAAGGACCTAGAGGGCAAAATAACACTTTGTTCTGCAGTTTAACATCTACTCCTATCCACTCCCCACCTCCAAGCTCAACAGATAGGCCAGTCCCATAGGAAACTGACAGTCCTGAGTCCGATAATCCCTGTGTGTACACATATTTCTCACAGGATGGAGAGGAAAATAACTTTCAGAACCAAAATCATAACCAGAAAGAGGCGTTATGATAAAGAAGTAGCCAAAAGTATACCATACTGGAAGAAAACCATGGCATTTCCTTAGCTTGTGTATGCACCACCCCAGCCTCCACGTCTGCCTGCCGGTGCCCCACAAGGCTGCATACTGTTGGGAGAGACTGGCCTTGTGCTGGGTCCTGCCTCCAGCAAATGTCCTGTCTACGGTAGCATCATTAGAGGTCATGACCTTGCCAACGGGGATCCCACTTCGTCAGAGTGGTCTTCCCTTCAGTGTGCATGGTGGAATTGGTCACCAAGCCTCATTGAGGCCATCAGTCAACCTTACCATATTCGGTGTCATTATCCAAACCCTCTAGACTCTTCAAGTAAAAAGAGCTCCCTAATCCACAGATTTAACCAGAGCACATCTGAACATTAAAGCTGTTGTGTCAACCAAAGAGATAGAAAGATTGAAGCTTTAAACTTTGAAATGTGATGGAAACTTTGCTGCCAGTGCTACACAATTCTCAGGATTTAAATTTTCTACTTATGGAAAAAAACCGGTTTATGCAATATTTGAATCCCTAATAAAATGCAGAATAACCCAATAATATGTAGCATATTTTGTGCAACTCCCCACCAACAATAAGAAAAGAGAAAAAGAGCCTCCAGGCGTCCAGACCGAAATGTACCCAAAATGGAAAAGGAAACAAAGAAAAAGGAAATACAATAGGAAAGTTTATTATCTTAATTATTACAGCAAAATTATACTGGTTTGTGACTTGTCAGCCACAGATGAAAGATGTAAACACAACCAGAATCATCCTTTCAGCAGAGATGTCAGTCACAAATGAGGTTTCATCATTTATATGCTTGTCCAAAGTGGTAATTTAGAACTACTGCTACCAACTCTGGCTGTATCTAGAATGATAATTATGAATTAAGTGGTGAGCAGATGCTTGGAATTAAAAGTTTGCCCTGGGCTGCCAGGAACGTAAGGACAAAGCGAACGGTCCCCGCAAACCATTAGTTTAAGAACAGAACCTACCAATGCAGCCACGGTCTGTCTACCAGTTTGCTAAACATTGATGCACATTAGCCGTGACATTGCAAATATAGATGATTTTAAGAAAATAAACTATCTCTGATACATAATCCTTTTTGCTTTTCTTTCTACAGTCCTGTGCCTACCCTGAATATCTTAAAGCAGCAACTCGGAGTTAATTCAGAAGAGAAAGAGAAACAGGCTAATAAAAATTGTATTCATAAGCTCGCAGTAAGAAATATGTGCTTAAAATGGGATTTATTCTTTCTTATTGCTATTGGAATGGACACTTAATTTTCTCCCTAAAATGAAATGAAACTTTTAGAAAATGTATGGCTGCTGAGAGAGCAGTTTCTCGCATGCTAAGCTATGTTAGCAAAGTTGGGAATAAATCATCAACGAAATCTGACTAGTCCTGCACCGCAGTTCATCCAAAGAAATACTTAACTTTCTACCCGCAGCAAGCAGCTGGAGGACAACTGCTGTGAATGAGTTCATTGCGTTCCATAAAAGAATACCCTCGAATCACAGACAATGAGCATTCTGCCTCTTTGCTTTCAGCTCCGATTAGTCTTTTTGTACCTTCCCTTCTTCTCGGACTCTCTCCATTGCTGCTTCTCCAAAAATATCTTCCTCATTCTGACATTGGAAGGTTTGCTCAGCTATCCTTATGGCCTCAGTTTCTTTCCCTGCTCATTTTTTTCTGCCACTCATATCAATGCCATTTCCTTATAAGCCCCTCTCGATGGCAATGACAAGAAGCACAGACTTGTCTGCCACCTTTCCACACTGTTGATATAGCATGTTTTCATCATTTATAATGAGAACCGTGATTGATATTATTTCTGCAAATAGGCTTAGATTTCAACTCTTTCTGCGTGAATGCTTTTTGAGATTTATGGCCAAACGAACTGAATTAAGTTATGTAATCTGACTAACAATTATGTAACTTAAGAATTTTGAGATGAAGGATGGTCTTTGTCATTTTGTGGCTCCTGATAAATATTTCATCATTGATTGGGAAAAGAGAGTCTTGGCCAAAAAATATGCATCCCCTTTATATTAAATTTTTTTAAATGCAATCAATTACAGAAAGAACCTATCATAATGGAAAAAATAAGCTATAAATAAATACCATTTTTGAGTGCTTACTATGTGTCAGAGACTGTATTTGTTATTAACACACGCTTAACCTTATGACAGTTATTGCCGCCCCTGTCAAAACAGTGAGCACACTCAGGGTCTGAGAACTTACACAGACTTTTATTATACTGTTATTTCACTTCAGTAATTTACCAGCAAGTGACTCTGGGTTTGAAATCCTTAAATCGGAATCGTGAAATCTACACTCCTTTTTGCTCAGCTGCTTTGGGTCTCTTCGCAAAATTCAGGAAAGGCCAAACTGCTACCTTAGTAGCAGGCTCTGCCAAAAATTCTTTGCTCACTCATGTTCTATTTAATCCAAGGGGCAGGCAAAACTGGGAGACTTATTCTTACATCAGGTGGTGATTCTGATGGTAACAGGTGTGCTGTGGAGGGGGCAGCATGGCCGATGGCAGGGATGTCTACTGTAGAGATTCAGCTTATCACAGGACAGTCATGTGAAAATGAAATCAAGTTAATGATCTCTTTCTGTGAAAACGTGCTTCTAGACATGTTAAACAATACAACTTATATCAATTTTCTAAACTGCCTATTTCAGAGATTACTGCAGAGGAAGAAAGTGTATAAACTGTTCAGAGGTGAAGTTGTATAAACAGAAATAGGGCCCTTGTGCTCACGTGGGATGTGCGGATCACTGGAAGGAAAGCTCCATGCTCAGTTTCACCTTTCATTCTCCTTGTCTACAAGGCACAAAGACTTGGCAAGAACTCAAGAGTTAAAGTCAATTAAGAGAGGCACAAAAGTGTCATTTTCCTTAGTAGAGCCCCGAATCCTTTAACATCACAGGCTTTGTCATCTTAATCTTAGCATCAACAGAGTCCATCACAGAACTTAACTAGTTAGCTGCTCAATTTATGTTTGTTAAACTGACACAAAGTGAGAATCAAATGATGTGACCATGGTAAATACTTCCTTAAACATGGAATTATATATGTGGTATTATAATATTGAATATATAATTCTATCTTTATATGCATTTAGTTACTCCTTACAAACCTGAAAGGTGCACTATTTTTATTCTCCATTTTATAGATGAGGAAACAGAGGCACTGGAAAGTTTAGTTTTCCCAAAGTCCCATAGCTAGTAATAGACTCATCTGGGATTCGAGCCCAGGATCTCTTGCCCCAGAATCCACATTCCCAACCACTGGGCGATAACTGTGCCTCATAAAGTCACGCAAGAGAATGTTTTCCTACGGCCCAGTACACTTGGTCACACACAAAGCTGTCATTTCCCTTATTATGCTGTGAACTCTTGAACTCTTTCAGGGAGGGTGCAAGGGCTACTCACCTTTGAATCCAAAGCAGTAAGCCCTTAAACATACTGAGAACTGTTTATCATTGAACAAATATATCAGAACAGAAGCCTTACCTCGGGGGAAAGGAAAACCGCAGTGGCAATCTTCAGAGGTAGCACAGGGGCGCAGAAAGTGATCAGGCTTGAATTCTGCACTCTCAGAAACAAAGGCATTCACGCGCGCACGTATTTCATCACTAAAATCCCCTAAGAAAGGAAGAGTAGGGGCAGTACCCAAACTCGGACCTAGACCACAGCAGGGAAACCGGAACAATTTGGGTAAAGCCTGAAACTTACAAAAGGAAAGCAGAGTTTTTTTAGGGTCAGGCTTAATGTGGCAACACTCCAAATGGCATGTGGAGAGAAGGGACAACGGCAACCAGCTCAGAAATTTCTGCCAAGTTGGGGGTGCTTTTCCTGTTCGGGCCTTTCATCTTCCTCTGTTAGCAGACTGATTACTAGTTCATCAGGTTAGTCAGTTGGTACCTGTGAAATAACACAGATCCTGACGGCTTCCGTGAGGGAGTGGGGAAAGGACTATAAACAGCACAAGAAACACGGCTTCTAGACGCCACTCAGCTGGGTGGTAGGAGGTGCCGTTGCAGGGCGGAGTGGGCCTCCGGGGGTGGGGAGCCTGCAGAGACACCTGCCCATTGTCTGTACTTGTGAGATTTTTCTTGTATAATGTATAATGCATTACTATTTCTTGGTAATGTATATAATGTATACAATATTATACTAGGTGTAGCAGACCTGGTGTTTCTACAAATTATGTAGCATTGAACAGGTGGCTATGGCTCTTTGGGTCTTTGTTTTCTCGTCTGTAAAATAGGGGGGATTTGGACTAAATGGTTCCTCTGATTCCATCCAGCTCTAACCTGCTGGAGAATCTATTGCATGTCATCAGGGCCCAAGCCTCCTGAATCGCTAGGCAATTGGAAAGAGAAGGAAGAAAGAAAGGCATTGCCAAGAATTCGCAGTGTCTGAGAAGGTTGAAGGCCTAACCCAGCCCTCCCCCATCCACTAGTCTTCTTGTCCCTCACCAACTGTGAAGTTGCCTGTTTTTAACATCTTCAAAAGCTACCCAAAGCCAAAGTATCTTAAGTACTCAAAAACATAAAATTAAACTCAAAATCACTGAAAATCTTCCCAAAGGAGGAATGAAAAAAAGGATGTGAATGGTTATACTCATTTTAGAAACCCCTTCAACTATTAAAAACAAAACAAAATTTAAAAATAGTTCTCGATTGTGCAGTATCCTGTCATGCTGAGGCTTAGCACTGGGTCAAATAAGCAACAAACACAGTGAAAGTTATCTTATAGGTTCTCTAAGGGGCCAAAGTTTTCTAAATTCAAGTCCGTATTCTCTTCTAAGAGAGTGATAAATGTGAGATGAAAACAAGTCACACACACAGATGGAATCTAGACTCATAGTCTATTTATTTACAAATATGTACCGTTCCTACACTATACGGTTTGAACAAAGACATCAAAAAGTGACTTCGAAAAGTGAACACAACAGCCGGTCTCAGGCAGAGCTGCCATTAAGGTAGCTCAGTTTCCAGGTCTGGGCTGTTCTCAGAGTAACAGCCACTCACGGTCTGTTCAGTCACAGGCTTTTCTGTTTTAAGAACCTATCAGCAGAACTCCATTTTTCCTTCTCCCCTGCAGGTGCATTAAATTCATGCTTTGAACCCTGGCCTGGTAGCTCAGTTAGTTGGAGCATGATCCCATACACCAAAAGGTCGCAGGTTCGATTTCTGGTCAGGATACATACCGGGGTTGGAGGTTTGATCCCTGGTCAGGGTACAAACAGGAGGCAACTGATCCACGTTTTCTTCTCTCTCTCTCAGATCAATTAAAAAAAAACAAAACTTCAGGTGAGGATTAAAAAAAATCATGCTTTGCCCGCCAGGTTAAAACTTGACCACTTCCTGTTCCAATGGTCCTTCCTTTCAAGAATAGTATTTTGTCTGGCTAGTCCCACATTATTGAGACCAACAGATGGCCAAGGCACACCTGATACAAATGATAGGCATGAGCAATTTGCCTTCAGGCACACTGAGTCTCACATTTCTGCTCTGCTCTTCCTCACCTAGGGACCCCCATCTCAGCCCTCTGTTCCCTCCTCCTGCCCCCCAGCTGTTCAAGTTTCCCTGGTTAGGTCTCCTCTTCTTCTGTCCACCTCCTTTCCACTGCTGGTCGTCCATTCTCCTCGTCCCCATCACACCCAAACCACCTTTCAAAACATACCTATTTATGTTCTAACATCTCATTTATAACAGTGGGTTAGTGGGTCCTAATAAAAACCTTGGTTAGAAAACATACTTTTAGAGTGACAGCATAAGATAGTGAATACAAATTGATCTTAGAATAAAAATATATATATATACATTTAAACCCACATTTTATAAAATAATAACTTTTCTTCTGTTGGACCTGAACTTTATAGTCTCCCGGTAAAATACTAATAATTTCAGAGACTTATTGAGTGTTCACTGTGCTAACTATTATGCAAACTATTTACATGCAGTATCTGATTTGATTGTCACAACTGTCCTGCGAGGTATGCATTACTACTGTCCTCAGTAGTAATTAGATTAGTAATTAGATGTCCTCAGTTTAAAATTAGATTTGGGCTTAAAGAAAATAAAAAACATAACTAGACCTAAGATGTCAACATACATTCTTCTGAATCTAGCACCAAACCTCACCTTATAAGGTTGTTATAAGGATCAAATAAGATGGTGTGTGTAAAGGCACTCCGTAGGCTATGAAATATTGTGTAAATGTAAGGCATTGCCCTAACAATGTTTTAAGTTAAAGAAAGAAGCTAGAAAGTCTACACACTATTAAATGAGGAAGGGAGAAAATTAGAGGGCAGAAATTAAAGCTATGGGCTTCTATTGGGGAAAAGCCCCCAAAGTCTAAATTCAGGATTGATTCTGAAAAACTGACACATAGCCTTATTCAAATTCCTAAGAGCTTTAAAAGGAGAAATTTACATACACAGGCAAAGCAGCTGCTCCCAGCGGAGACAGGCCAGGAAACACCCACAGCCCTCCCAGGACAGGGCTCCTTTCCACAGGGGGTTAACAGTAAAACCATGCAGTGTGTAGTCACATAGACCACCAGGGAGAACAGGCACTCCTAAGTTAACAGATGGCATCAGGCACTTATCACACTCTACACATTCATTAACCTCCTTCCTGGGGGCATGAAGTTCACCTTTGGGCAGTCAGCCAAGCATGAGGTGGCAGAGAGTCACAGAGAGTGCAGCCCTTCCCAGGCACCTTTGCTGTGGGAGCCGTATTGCCTCTCTAAAGTGAGGTCAACTTCCTATTATGGAGAATAAGCATTCAGCATTCCAGGAAAAACAAAACAGGTTATAAGAAATAAGTGTAAAGAGGCCCTGACTGGTGTGGCTCGGTGGATTGGGCGTCATCCTGCAAACCGAAAGGTCACTGGTTTGATTCTCAGTCAGGGCACCTGCCTGGGTTGCGGGCCGGTCCCCAGCTGGGGGCATGTGAATGGCAACTTTGATTGATGTTTGATGTTTCTTTCCCTCTCTTTCTCCCTCCCTTCTCCTCTCTCTAAAATTAAATAAATGAAATCTTTAAAAAAAGAAATAAGTGTAAGGAAAATAGAGTTTGTGACTCAGGTAAGATAAAGGCCTCTTCAAGCAAGGGAACTCAGGAAAAGAGAAAGGTAAAGAAAGAAAATATTGAATTTAGTAATCAATTATTTCTTCTTTTCTTAGTTTTCTAAGTCACTATCATGAATTCTGTACAGATTATCCAATAGAATGAATAAATGCCTCTTAATGTTATTTTCTGAGCTGGGAAAGAGAAATTGCACTGGACGGGTCAAACAGGAAAGAAAGATTTAATTCGAGACTATTGCAATAGGGAGGCAGGTTGCACGCAACTGCCCTGCAACAAAAGGTCGTAGAATTGTTAAACCCTGGGGTGAACTCTTGGGAAAATGCTGCTGATCAATGTGATTGGGATATCTGCGATTTCTGATGGGCACCTATCAAAGTTAGGCTCCTACCCTTCTGCAGAAACTAGGCTCTGTTTTCCACAATAATTACATTTCAAAGGGATGGCTCTCAGATCCCAGGGAAAGACATTTCTGGGTGGTAAGACTAGAAGGAGGTTCGGAGAAGATTTACACCTCAAAAGGGCGAAGAAAGAATTTGCAAGTCCAGGTTTTTTTAAGTATATGCTATAAGAAAAGGGAGGTTGGGAAGACGCCTGACTAAAATAAGTTAAGTTGTGGGTAATGCTAAGGCCATTTTTAGTCATGATAACTAAGCATTTAGCACATCAAATGAATAAGTCCTTTTTTTCTAGACCCATCCATCTTACAATTCTTCCCCGTCAATTCAAACTGATTGCTCACCAGGCCTGATGCACAGCTGTCAGCCTAAGAAGTCCCTTTTCCCCTCTCCACTAACCTGAGACAGCAGAGTACACTGATTTAGTAGCACGCATTCTTCGTCAATACCAAAGACATGGTGCAAAAAATAAGTTCTTGAGAATTCAAATGTTTGAAAATGTGTTTTTCTAGTCTCACTCTTGACAAATCATTGGTATGTGTATAGAATACTAAGTTAAAAATCATTATTTCCTCATAATTCTGAAGATATTTTTCCACTGTCTTCTGACTTGCAATGTTGCTGTTGAGAAGTCTAATGCCACTTTGTCCTCCAGTCCTTAAATCTGAATTCATTTTGTCTCTAAAAACTTCTAGGAAGCTATTTTGAAATTGTATTCATTATACTGAACCTTCAGTGAACCCTCCCTACTCTGAAATCACTGTTTTTAGCAATGAAGCTGTTAATACATTGATTCTTTGAATTTTTTCTCCCCTCCACTTTTCTCTGGGTCTCATAGATTTATCATCTAATTTTAGTTCCTTTAAATTTCTTTGCCTTTTGCTTTACTTCTTCATATTTCCTTGACTTTATAATCTTTTTATTGATTTGTTTATATATTTCATCTCTGAAATTTCAATGTTTCTACTGCTTCTTTTAAAAATATTCTTCTGGGGGGCTTCTGGTGAAGTTGGTGGCATAGTCAGACATGGCTCACCTCTTCGTACAACCACATCAAAATTACAACTAAAATATAGACCAACCATCATTCAGAACTGTCAGAAATCGAGCTGAATGGAAGTGTGACAACTACAGAACTAAAGAAACCACATCAATGGAGACTGGCAGGAGGGGCACAGATGTGGAATGGGCTGGTCTCTCACCTACATGTGGAAGATAAAAATTTGGGAGGGATATCTCAGGAGCAAAGAGTCCCAGCTCCACACCAGGCCACCCAGCCCAGGGTTCCAGTACGAAGAAGATAAATCCCCACAACTTCTGGCTGCAAAAACTGGAGGTGATTGAGTCGGTGGAGAAACTGCTCGAGTCCCAAGAAGTTCCTCCTAAAGAACTCACATACTGACTCACCTACTCAGGCTCCCTCCCTCAGAGCTCCAGCACTGGAGTGGCAGCTTGAAGGGCACCAGTGGCATACTGGGACAAGTGGAAGTGTCTGGCATAGCAGTGAGCAGAGGCCAATGTCCCATTTTTGAGCCCTCCCTGCACAGAGACACAGAACTAGCAGGCTGGTGCCATATTTGAAACTCCATCACCCTGGCTAACACTGTTCGGTCCACCTTAGAGATCCCCAGAGATTCTTCCCCACCCAACTTAGGGGCCCACCCAAGCTGCTTTTCTATACAAATAGTGGGTCTTGCCTCATGCTTCACAGCTTCCTAAATCCTATCAAACAAGCAACAGCTGTCTTCAGTGAGCCTCAGGCCTGGCACTAGAAGCAGTCAGATTAGTTTCACAGCTTGGCTTCGCCTGGGAATCTCCAAGCCTAGCACAGGTAACAACCTTCTCAGATTGCTTTATAGCTCAGGAAGGGTGATCCTGGGCAAAACACAGCTGGAGGCTGACCTTGGCTTGAACCACCTGGAAACCCCAGGGCCAGTGCACCCAGTGGACAGTTCCAGACCACGTCAGAGCACCACCACCCTGCTCCTGCACAGCTGATTCTCCGTGGATGGCGGAGTTTTGTGGTCAGTGGTCACAGCCAGTCCTTACAGCTGACTGGCCTGGGTAAATCCCTTCCATTGATCTGCCAATAGCAACAAAGGCTCAACTACAAGAGGAGGGTGTACCTTGAGTACCCAGCTTGGGTGATAGGGGGTGCTGTGCCACTGGGACACTACAGGACACCCACTACATTAGGTCACGCTACCAAGATATGGAGTCGAAGAAACTCTATCTAATACATGGAAACAAACATAGGGAGGCTGCCAAAATGAGGAGACAAAGAAACATGGTCCAAATGAAAGAACAGATAAAAACTCCAGAAAAAGAGATAAACAAAATGGAGATAAGTACTGTATCAGATGCAGAGTTCATAACACTGTATATAAGGATGCTCAAGGAACTTAGTGAGGACTTCAGCAGCCTTAAAAAAAAAAAACCCAGTCAGAAATGAAGGATACACTAATTGAAATAAAGAACAATTTACATGGAAACGATAGCAGAGTAGGTGAAGCAGAGAATCAAATCAATGATTTGGAACAGAAGGAAGCAAAAAACAACCAACCAGAACAACATGAAGAAAAAAGAATCCAAGAACATGAGAGTAGTATAAGCAGCCCTTGGGAAAACTTCAAGAGGACCAAGATTAGCATCATAAGGGTGCCAGAAGGAGAAGAGAAAAAGCAAGAAAAATGAAATCTATTTGAAAAAAATATTAAAGAAAACTTCCCTAATTTGGCAAAGGAAATAGACATGCAAGTCCAGGAAGCACAGAGTCCCAAACAAGTTGGACCCGAAGAGGACCACACCAAGACACATCATAATTAACATGCCAAAGGTTAAAGATAAGGAGAGAATCTTAAAAGCAGCAAGAGAAAAGGAGACAGTTATCTACAAAGGAGTTCCCATAAGACTGTCAGCTGATTTCTCAAAAAAAAAAAAATTCAGGCAAGAAGGGGCTTACAAGAAATATTCAAAGTGATGGAAAGCAAGGACTTACAAACAAGATTATTCTGTCCAGCAAATTTATCATTTAGAATGGAAGGGCAGATAAAGTGCTTCCCAGAGAAGGTAATGCTAAAGGAGTTCATCATCACCAAGCCATTATTACATGAAATGTTAAAGGGATTTATCCAAGAAAAAGAAGAAGATCAAAACTATGAACAGTAAAATGACAGCAAACTCACTACTATCAAGAACTGAATCTAAAAAATAAAAACAAAAACAAAATGAAGCAAACAACCAGTACAGTAACAAAAGCATAGGTATGGGGATCATTTGAAGAGTTATCTATCAGTTGGGAGAGGGAATAGGGAGGATGGGGGAAATGGTGCAGGGATAAGAAGCATAATTGGTAAGAACAAAATAGAGAGGGGAATGTTAAGAATAGTACAGGAAATGTAGAAGCCAAAGAAGCCATGGATGTGGACTAAGCAGGTGGGTGGGGATTGCTGGAGGGAAGATGGGTACCAGGCGGAGGAGGGAAAAGGGGAAAAAAAATTGGGACAACTATAATAGCATAATCAATGAAAGATATAAAAATAAGAATCAACCAATAAATGCATAAATAAGTGGGAAAACGTTATTGTTTTGTTTTACGTATATAATATTTTTCATTTTTCTGAGGATATAGTCTCAAACATTATGTTAAAAGTCTCTCCCCACCTTTTTTTGTCCTCTGGAGTTCTTTGTTTTTTAATGATTATTTGGTTGGTTTGTATTTCAACTACCTTTTAAGTTGGAGACCTTTGCAAATGAGTAACCCTCCATTGTGCATCCATACTTAAGATATGGCATTAAGAACCATTAGCATATTTCTAGGGTGTTAAAACTGGTATATACAGGTTTCGTTAGAGGAATTCCGAATGTCAGTATCTTTTTTTTAAAGATTTTATTCATTTATTTTTAGAGAGGTCGTGAAGGGAGGGAGAAAGAGAAGAGAAACATCAATGTGTGAGCTGTACGAGAAACATCGGTCGGGTTGCCTCTCATATGTCCCCAAGTGGGGACCTGGCCCACAACCTTGGCATGTGCCCTGACTGGGAATTGAACAGGCAACCTTTGTCGTTTTGCAAGCCAGCCCTCAATCCACTAAACCACACCAGCCAGGACAGTGTCTTTTCTGAATGTCAGTATCTGCTAAATGCTCTGTTTATGAACTACTCCCCACCCCTTCATGCCTTTTCTCCAGTCCTTGTTCTATTCTGTGTCCCGGAGAGCTGACCCTGATACCTACACGCCTGGGCTCCTTAAACAGCAGAACTCGTGTGGATAGGCACTACGAGGATATTGATGAGGAGAAGGGGACAAAGGTCAGGGTATTGCCCTCCACCCCCCAATTCCCTCCCTGCTTCAGCACAGACTCTCTAGCAGTATCTATAGCTTTGTATACTTCAGTCTCTTTTGTGAGGGTTTTGTTCCATTGTTATATTTCTCACTAGCCTCTATTTTTCTTCAATATCCTTTTAACCTTGGGGATCTAGTGGCTTCCTACTGTTGCTAGTTGCTAGGTAACTCATCACTGTTTATTTGTTCACTTATAGACTGTAAGTAGCTTCTTCATTAACCTCTCATTGTTTGAATCACCTAAAGTGATTATGCTTTCCTGCCAGGACAGTATCCGTAGGTCTTTTCTTTGGAGCCTTCGGAGAAGAATTCTGTAATAGTTTTCTAGGCAATAGGAAAAGTATATGCCTGCCTTTGAATGCTCACACCGCAAGGAGAATCTGGGTGGGGGCTCAGGTTTTGATATATAGCCTTTATCGCTGTATTTTCATTATTTTCTTGCAGTAGCTTTCCCTATCTGCTGTTACCCTGGTGTTTTTGAGATTCATTCTCTATGGAGTAAATTTCCAGTTTCTTGGTGGGGTTGGGCTACAAGGGATGGAGGAAAGGAACATTAGGTCTAATTGCCTCTCAAGGAGGCTTTTAATGAATCTGTTTGTTTTCAGCCCCATGTGTCACTCCAGTCTTGAGCACTAGTCGAAGCCTCTGAGTCCTGAATCTTTCCTGACCCCCACAGCATGAATTGACCTGCTTCTCGCTGACATACGCAATATGCTTTCAATGCTATACGTTCCCCTCAAAGCACTGCTTTCTCTGCACCCCCCCAAATTTCGATAATTTGTGTGTCCATTTTCACTTAGTTCGGAGCACTTTTTAATATCTCTTGAGATTTCCTCTTTGACCCATTTGGTACTTAAAAATGTATTATTTAATTGCGAAGTATTTTGAGAATTTCCTGACATCATTTTGGCATTGATTTCTAGTCTACTTCCTTTATGATCTGAGAGGAGACAATGTATGATTTTATTATTTTAAATGTGTTAAGGTGTGTTGCATACTCCAGAATGTGGTCTGTCTTGGTGAGTTCTATGTGAGTTTAAGAAAAATGTGTATTCTGCTGTAGCTGAATGAAGAAGTCTATAGATGTGCATTGTATCCAGTTGATTGAGGGTGCTGTGGAGTTCAACTATGTCCTTACTGATTTTCTGCCTGCAGGATCTGTCCATTTCTGATGGAGGAGTGTTGAAGTCTCCAACTATGACAGTGGGTAAATCTATTTTTCCTTGATGTTCTGTCAGTTTTTGCCTCATGTATTTTGTTGCTGGTTGTTCTGTGCATGCACATTAAGGGTTGTTATGTTTTCTTGGAGCAGAGGGAAAAAACCAAAAAGGTCTAATAGGGACATTTATGATTTACTACATGTTTTGTGTTTCTAAAACCTTTCCTTCATGCCCTCCAAAAATCTTCCAAACAGTCTGAAACTTGTTTTATTCACTGATGCTCCCTGGCATGGGCGGGCTTCAAGGCAAAAGAGCTGGCCCATTATGAATTAGTGCTGAACACAGAGAAAAGCAGCATTTGGGTTCTGCTGCTTTTTTTCCTTTTTTTTTCTTTTCCTTTTTCCATTCAACAAATATTAACTATGTACTTAGGCATTGTACTACCTACCATAGATTGTAAATATGTGTTCTCAGTACATTTACAATTGAGTTGGAGACACCGAGAAGTGCACTGATGTTATGGAAAAGTGAGGAAAATGTGTGAATTGCTTAAGTCGAGCAATGCGCAGAAGGCTTGGTATAGAGATGAAGGGATTAGACAGTCTCTGTCCACAAAGGGTCTACCTTTCAGGCAAGGGAAGTGGAACATAAGGGTTAATAGAGAATAAAATTGGAAATAACATTTTAGAGCATGCAAAAGTTTGTGAGGGAACCGTGAACCTGAGGCTGAATGACACTTTCAGGAGCAGAGAAGCCATTCATTGTGGTGCATGGTGCGGGGAAGGGTACAGTGGGCAATTGTGCCAGGTGAGCCCAAGAGCAGACTGTGGAGGGATTAGTGTATTTTGAACTTCATCCTCAAAACCGTGGAGAGATTTTCAAGAATTTTAATATGAGGTGTGGGATATAAATAGGTTTTGATTATGAGAAGACCACTTGGGAGCACTGTAAAGGGGACAAGGTGGGAGGCAGGGAGACCAGAAGAGAAGTGATTGGAGTACGGTTGTCATAATGGCTTTGTGTTGATGGGGCTTTAACAGCGGCAGGGAATCTAGGTGAAGAAGAGAACAGGAAAGATATTTCAGTGGGTGGTTAAAGTCTATAGAATCTGGTAAAGACTTACTGGTGTGAAAGAAGAGGCAGAATAAAAACATGAAGAAAGAAGATCTAAGATGAGTCTCTGGCTTCTGGCTTAGGAAACTGATTTCAAGGGATTCAGAAGCCTTTTAGAGATATTCAATGCACACAAATGGTATTTGGAGAGATGAGATTCAACAGCAAATAGAAAAACCAGATTGAAGTAATGGGCCCAATATATAATATTTGCCTATATGAGGTTATTAGAGGCTAGATGTTTCTGGTTAAGACTCAAATTTGAATTCCTAATGTTTTTCTAATGTCTACAGCTCAGGAGGTCCAGTGGACAATTACACACTCCAAAGGAAAATGTAGTCTTTGTGTTGGAAATGAAGTTGGATACATCGGAAGGGGTAGGGGGGAAATTACTGAACATCCTGGGAAACATAGCATGCTGGGCTGACTGCTCAGTGCCTGTGGGAGCACAGCTTAAGATAACAGGATAAAGCAAGTGTGTAGCCATGTAACTGTGCATAAAATGTAGCCCAATAGGCAAATGTGTAGAGACAGAATGTAGACCCCTCCTTGAAAAGCACTGAAGGGATGCCGGAACAAAGAGTGATTGCTCATGAGTAATGGAGTTTCTTTTTGGGTGATGAAAATGTTCTGGAATTCAGTAGTGATGATAGTTGCCCAAAACACTTAATTGTATACTTTTAAAGGGTAAATTTTATGATATGTGGGTTACATTTCAATTTTTTTTTTTTAAAAGGTAAAAAATATAGCCAGCTCTCTGGACTCAGGTGCCACCAAAGAGACGATGTGGGGCACCCTATTTTCTTAGGGACTTTGGGCCACACGCTGTCTTCTGATATGGGTTCAGCTCATCTCACTGGAGACCTCTGTCTCAGTCAGTAGATTTGTTTAGCACAGTGGCTTTTACGGCACTGCTGGCCACCTATAGCTTCTCTGATCCTTAGAGGAGACCCTGTTATCCACGGGCCAAAACAGAAGGGACAGGGAGGGAAGACAGTCATTCAACCAGCTCAGATGAAAAGTGTCTATACCTTCTAGCAGACAAGCAGGCATTTTCTGTAGGATACCAAGACTTGCTTTGGTATCAAAGAAATAAAAGTACACAAAAACACACAGCAAACATATCTACCAAGGAACCAAAATCTCCATCTCCTTCATCTTCATTATGTTTGAAATTTATCAACTTTTCCATTACGTTAGAAAGTAATGGTGATATACTTAAATTTCATTTCAGTAAGATTGGAATGAGATTTTCTTACCAAAGATTAGATACCACACGTTTTGTGCTAACATGACACACTGAAAAGATCATGGGCTAAAAAGTCAATAAGATACAAGGCTTACCGCTGCCAGCTTGTGGTCTTGAACGTTGTTTGTAACACTATAAGCCTTTGTTTCTTTAACTCTACATTGAATATAATCCATAATAATCAAAGAATTAAGCACCATAAAACATGCAAAGTGTCTAGCAGACTTTGACAAGGCGTTTTCAATGAACATTGACTCCATTCCTTGTTATGACAAAGGGGGGTACAGTTCTCTGGTCCTCTTTCCAATCTCTCAGCTCCCCTGCCTCACTACCCTCTCTCCCTCCCTCTCACTCCCTCTCTCTTTCTCTCCTTTATATTCTTTAAAAACGTCTCCACCAAAAAGGAGATAACACAAGTTAAGATTCTGTAAGATCTTTTTAAAAGAAGATAAAATAATCTACCCTATTTTAAATTTTACTTGTTTCTATGAGTCACGTAAACATAAGATAGATAAAGATTCCAGCGGCTTGGTACTTCCCCATTACTTAGGCATAATAATGCAGCTTACAGGTCCCTATGGTCCTTTCATCATCATTTTTATCCAAGCCATGTTCAGATAGGATATCATTTGCACGACAGAAAGACAGTTACTTTAATACGCAGTAATTTTAAAAAAAGAACCCAAACAAGAAAATAGAACACCTTTTTAATAACTGATGCATTAAATAAGAAAGTTTTCTTTCATGAGAGAGTATATTACTTGACTTTCTGCAGAGACAAGGTCATTCGATTTAATTTTGAGGAACCAATTACGTTTTTCTAGCCAGAGATGGTTTGATTTGACGGAAGTCTGGTTAGGATGCAAAGAGGCTATTAAAATGATTTCCAGTATTTTTTTCTAAAGAGCAGTCCATTAATTGCTTGTGAATATTCATCCCTCAAACCTCCTACTCTATTAGGCTCAAATCGGAGTTGTAAGATTAAGCTGTTTTTATTGATATAATTAATAACAAATATTACCTGTTAACTTGGTTATCGCCAAATTGGACATTTGACAAATTTACTCAGGGCCTTGCTCCAGTGAATTTAATATAGATATGAGTCAACATATCGACCTTGGGAGATGAAATCAAGAACATTACTGTGCAAGGGGAAAAAAAGCGGAGAAAGCACTTTACCAAGTTTTGGAAAAGCAAAACATAATAATGATTTTTAAAACTAATTCTTTTTAGGTTTCTCTGAATACCATGCTCAAATACTCTAAGACATCTGGTTCAATATGTAACATCAACTGAAATGTTAAAAGACAGTTTAAAATACCAAAATCGAGACGATCACTACAAAAAGCAAAAAATATGCAATATGTAGAGATTAGATCATGAAAAAAGAACTACCCCTTTGCTTTATTCCTCATACTACAATCAAAAACACCTTACTCCTGTATAATCAGAAAACCTAAGGAGAAACAGCGATGAAGTCTCCCCACCCTATTATAATCCCACCAGTTGTGACCTTGAAAACTGCACTGAAATGAGCACCACTGGGGCTCAATTGCAAAAAGGCACAGACAACTAGGTTTGCAAATGAAGTCTAATGACCCAGAAAAGGGTTTTAAATCGGGCTTCATTAATTTGGAATTTGTCTGTGGGCTGAGTTGATATTTACCTTCATATTTTTGAAAGAAAAATCAGAATGTAGCAAGGATTTTTCTTTTATTTCAGGAAATAGACAAATTTCAAGCTTTAAGCACTAACCTTTACTGTGTTAATCCCTGACCCGTATAAACAGGCAGGGTGGGGACAGAAGGGAGGTGAGGAACAGGGAGAGCAGTGAACACTTGTGTGGGCTTTACCAGGCATAAGCACTAGGTAGCGAGAAAGGAAATTGGGTTCTAGGAGGCCAGGGTAGTTACTGTTTTGTCCCATTTTACTGAACTGATGCTGATAGGTTACCTTGCAAAATCCCACAGCTTGGAATCAATTCAAAGATTTATTCTAGAATTCTAACAACTCTAATTGTTTGTTTGTTTTTTTCCCCCTCTAAAGCCTACACTTTTCCTATGAGACCATCTTCTAAAAGGCAATGCAAAATTCTTTTAGAATACCTGCTCAACAGAACACCTCCAAGATTAGTCTTCCTCCAACAAGAAAATTGAGAGCAGGCCGAGTTGCTCCAGGCTCTGCACCCCCACTCTCTCCAGAGCCCCTTCTGAGGCTGTGCCTTTCTCTCCTCCAGGTCTCTGGAAGAGGATGATGTGAACTAAGGTCTCAACAGTTAGAAGTGAAGATGCCCCACTTCCCTCACATGTAAAGGTTGCCTGTATATATACATGTCGCTGTTATGCATTGTGTGAGGGATCAGAGAAATAGGATTCAATCCTTGTTAATAGGGTACTTATAGGATCTATCTTGGTTTTACCCCTGAAAAATAAATATAATTAGAACTTTAGGCAACTATGGATAGGGAAAAGTCAAAAGATACTTTTGGTCAAGAAGACTTTCAGAAGTCCTACATATTAAACCACACAGGTGGGAATCAAACTCACAAATACCTAAGGATAGGTGGATCTGCGTAGGTGTGAAAACATACTTCATTCCTTTTGCTATACCCCTTTTCTTGTTTTTAGTACTTTCATACCTCATGTCTTACTGCCCATCTGGAGTCTCCAACTACCTAAGCCCTACCTCAACTGTGCAGAACAATTTTATACTCAACATCTTTTTTTTTTCTTTCACTTCAAAACTCACCAGTACTATTTCCTCATTCTTAGTACTCTGCTCCCTCTGGGAAAATTCAAATTTAAGTATCAATTCTCCCAGATAAAAATTACACTTTAATGGTGATAGTAAGTTACTGCTGCTGGTAATATTAACCATCGAGTTAGGCTATGTAGATATTTTTAAGATCACAAAAATCACTTCCAATGGAATGCTTATTATGTATTTTTGCTCAGACCATATCTTAAGATAATGGTTCCTAAACCAAGTTATCTTAGGAAGCTTTTTCAAATTAATTTTACAATTAATTTAACTTATAACATTTAACTTATAATTTACAATTACTTTAACTTAACTTAAAAAATAAATACAATCAATATTTTAAACCAGAATTAACTTGACCTTTGTTCAAGGTTTTTTTTTTTAAGTTAAAAATAAAAGGCCTGAGCAACCTTGCTTAAATTAGTAAAAAAAAAAAAAATTTGTTTTTAGACACTTCAAATGTTTCAATAATTTGTCTATGACTCACTCTGCCTAGTTATAAATTTACTTTGGCTTTATCTTCACATTTTCATTGTATTTTATAATTAGAGACTCAATAAATATTGAAAACTGAGAGTTCAATGTATTTGAGGACCCACTATATCTCCACCTAAGTTAAACAGAAAAATAGTCTTGTAGATAAATCCTATCTTAGAGAAAATGTGAAAAAAAAAAAGACTTACCTAGAGTTGCCATTTAAAAACATATCTCAAAATTTCAATTAATCCTTGAGACCCACTATGTAATTGTTAAGCTATTTGCCTGTTAAAAACAACCTCAGTTTACTTCTATGAATTTGCATAAAGGTTTCAGATCCAAAATAAGGTGTACTTAGAAATATTGGTAAGAAAAAAAAGCTAACTCTATCCAGCATAAACATAATTGACTTTGATATTTCCTTAAGAAATGACCCTCCAAGGAGAAGATATTTAAATAGTTTGTTCAGGCAACTCTATTTCCTAAATCTCAACAAGCGACTCATTTTTGCCATATAAAGTAAAGCATTTTGAAATATAATTAATTTTGGAGAACTATCATCTTGGAAAAAATACATCTTTTATGAGAGAGTACAGTACCATAAGGACTAAAGTTAACAGTGACTAAGTCATTCTACATACAAAGATTCAATAGTAAAAATTCTCCAGTGTCTTGACACTAAAGGACTTGTTAATTCTCATTTAGAAATAAAGTTCTATAATTTTCACTATGATTGTATTTTCCCCAGAAGATTGCATGACTCCATACTCTATAACATTAGAGTTACCAAATGGCCTTATAATATTGATTTGATTTTGTAATTAAGCCTTTGATAAGAAACACAATTTACTGGTAGCTCCATGGGATCCTAGTCTTATTTCTTAGTTATTTTTGATTATCAGTTAACAAACTGGTGTTACTGTGTATAAATAAACTCTTTCAGGATGATTCAATATTCCAGAACTTATTTACCCCTGACTAAAATGAAGAAATTTGGCTTCAGCGTCTGCAAACGGGAAGATATGTGATGTCCCCGTCCTGGGACTCCGGGGCTGACCAGGGGCTCTCCCTTTTACATGGCACTTTCTTCATTACCACAGCTAATGCTTGTTTTAAAATTAACTGTTATTACTTTCATCCTTTTTGCATGCATGCTCAGGACTAATTTCTATTGTCCTGGTCTCACTTTTGGAAAGATAAACCCCCCACATATTTACATGGATGGTTAGGAAGCAAATTTGTAGTCTGATTACTATGAATAATGTGTCAGGCAGCGTTTTAAAGGGAACAGTGCCCTGGAACCAATCAGTAAACAAGAGGGAGTAACTCAGAAAACATAATGTGGCTCCCATTTCTGAAATGATAAGGACTGCCTGTGGGGCTGGGAGATATTCCAGCTGTCACAATGCAAACATTTAGGGCATTTGGAGAGACACAGCCCAGTCTGGGGCTCTTGGGCAGGCAGAACATGCTCAATTCACAACTTGCTTACACACCACTACCAATACCGATGACCAGTTGCCTTTTTGAATATTGTAGAATTTTGAAGCCAGATGATGCGTTAATGGTGAGCTGAGCTACATGCTTACTATTTCCAAAGAGAGAAAGTTGGGCCAAAAGTTTCAGAATTTGCCTGTGAATTTCCAAATTCAGTCTCCTACAGTAAGGTGGGACCTTTGGATCATTAGTTTAGAGGTTCCTCTAGCCCCGCCTTTTTTTCCGTTTGAACTCCACTGAGAGACACAACTCGTGCCATTTAATTCCTGCTGTGGTTCCACCACTTAAAGGCATTATATTGATCAGAGGTAAACAATTATTTTATGTAGGTCTAATTAACCTCAAATTGAGTAAGAGTTGGTCCCGGTCTTTATTTCCCCGAGTAAATTCAATATGGCAATTGAGCCTAATCAATTCAACATGTGTTTTGGGGGAATATTAATCTGTTTGGGGTAGGAGAGAAGGAACCACCACTCCGCTGACCAGAAAGTTGCAAATACTACAAAAGAGAAGAAAGGAACTAAGCCATCCCAGCCAACAAGATAAAGGGATAGCTCACAGCACAGATAGGTAGAAGCCACATTGACATATACTCTGTCTTTACTCTTAGGTTAGAAAAAATGTCTCTGAAGAATTGCTATCCTGAGGCAAAGTGAATATATATATTTATTCATTTTAAATAGTCCCAAATTGCATCCAAAGAATCTTTTCCTCAATAGATAAACATTCAATGAAAAATGACTCTCATGTAGGATGTATCCCACCATATGTGAAAATAACTTATGAAAAATAAATTTTCAAAACTATCCTTTTAATATATTTTAAATAATTAACTACAAGTTATCTTTTAAATGGCACCAGAGAATTCATGTTCTTTGGGAAATAGGTTTGTCTACTATTCTTCCACAAATCCAATTTAATTAACCCATTCAGTTCATCAAATATACAGCAGGGAAGTGTGGAGAGTACAGATGGCTCAGGATAATTTGCCTGCAGGGACACTGAATGCATAGGTCTTGTGAAGTGTGTCATTAGCATCACTTAATAAGAAAGACAATACATTTGCCTTAAGCTTAGCTCATATGTAAGTTTAAATTGTGCTAGGCAATTTTGAGGTCAAACTAAGATTTCAGGACTCACCCAGGAATTAATGTATAACTTTTCTTAAAAAGTTTTCTTATATATAAAACATTTATTGACCAACTATATGCAAAGTACTATGCCAGGTGCTAAACATACAAGTCAAATGTAACAGGAGTCTTGCCCTTAACGAGCTCATAAACTAGTTCCAAGGGGTCTTATTTAGTCCCATCACACCAGTTTTATTTACCTCTGGTTTCCATTCTGATTGGTCAACACCTGTGCCCCACTGGTGTTGAAATGTTTTGAATATTCTCTACCGCCTTACTGTTTGTAATTGTAAATTTCAGGAACATGGAAGAACTTAAAAACATGTCACTGAGTTTTAATAGAGGTGCTCACATGGTCCAGTGGGAAGATCCAGCAAGCGAGTGGTGAAATTCATGTGATGGTATCTGCGGCTTCACAGAGAAGAAGTTGGAGCCTTAAACAATGAAGTTTGGGAGTGAGAGCAGGAATGGGGGAAGGGGCTTGAAGCAGTAGGAAAAGCGTGGGCATTACCAGAATTATCAGGGCATACCCTTTCTTATTGAATAATACTTGGAAGAAGCTCAAGTACTACTACCACTCTATCATCTATCTATCATCTATCTATCTATCTATCTATCTATCTATCTATCTATCTATCTATCATCTATCTCTCTATCATCTGTCTATATCTATATAAAATAATATAGTAATTAATTGCATTTAGATATGAGAAATATAAGACTGCTTTTCAAATTTTCCCCAAATATTCAAGAGTATCTAGAGGTGTTGATTAAAAATAAATAAATAAATAAATAATAAATAAATAAAAAGGTAAGAAAGCAGTAGGTAGCTGGAGAATAGGGAAAACTATATCTTCAAAAATTGGTAAGAGCTTCTTAGATGGAAACTCTCTAATTTTCCCTTTCCTGGATGCTAGCCTTCACTCATCACCGAATTCTGGACAGAGGATGATAAGGAGGAGCTGTGGAAAGGATATTTTTTAGGCTGCCTCCCATCCTCTGAGCTGGGGCTGATAAATATAAAAGTACAAAAATAATCGTAAATTATTCTGTCTTTTTCCAAGTGATCTTAAAAGTTTTGGGGGAGCATTTGAATTAAGAGAATGATTACAATCCAAAATTTTAAGAATGTGAGAGAACTTAAAATGCTTCTATTATTTTAAAGTTTAGGTACCATCATTCTTAATATGTATTATTTTAAATCCTTACATATTTCAAGATCTAAATAGATTTTTAAACATTCTTAGAGCTTAACTTCTTTATTTTTACAGAAATTCATACAGACTCTTACTGGCTCTGGCTGGGTATCTCCATTGGTTAGATTGGTATCCTGATATGCCAAGGTTGCAGGTTCGATACCTTGTCAGGGCACATACAAGAAGCAACAAATCAATGTTTCTCTCTCTAAAATCAACAAATTAAAAAAAGAGACTTACTTAAATGTATAAATAAAGTATATATTCAAAATATCCTATAGCAGAAAATGTTGAATATTATCTTGTTAAATTATTTTGTGAGTAAACGAACTTAGAACTTAGGAATGACACCAGTTGGAGAAACAAAACTATCAGTATTTGGCATAATTTAAATGCAGATTGTGAAGGAGAAAATTTAACTATGCACCATGCCTCAATCCTGACCTCCAGAGGCCATTCTGAGAATGACAGAGGGTTTCTAACATTCTAACAATTGACTCCACTTTAGTTAAATCCTCAGATTTGTTGGCATGCTTTAGTTAAGTTCTCCCAGATCACAGCAAACAAATGAGGAAATTACCCTTTCTTAATCCAGAAGGAAAAATTGCAAACTTCTTTTGTTTCCAAAGCAATCCTTAATATTTTCCAAATGACCGAAATTTCTGACTTATTCAGTGCTGCAATGGTTTATTCACTCTTCCTTCTATTCTTTGTAACAAAGACGATTCACCAACATTTTCCTTATTTTATTACCAGCAAAATGAGAATTATCAGCAAGTGTGGTTATCAGTTTTCCTGAAAGATCCTTCAGTCTCTTCCTATAGGTCTCATTTTCTAATCTTAATTTATTTTTATGATTCTACTCTTATGGCGATTATTAGATACCCAGTTGACATGAAAGATCATATGTCAATGGTAAAAAAAAAACTGATTTATTATACACTAGGGAAATTTCATATATCTATACCCATAAGCTACCAAAAGACACCCTGGATAATTGCAGTTAATTATATGAATTAGCTACTAATAAGATTTAAACAAACCAAATTGCTGCAGCTATTCAGGGTCATTTATGGTTCCATATAAATTTTTGAAATGTTTGTTCTATAGTTATGAAATATGTCAACTGGTATTTTAATAAGGATCGCATTGAATCTATAAATTGCTTTGAGTGGTATGGACATTTTGATGATGTTAATTCTTCCAATGCATGAACACAGTATATGCTTCCATTTATGTGTGTCTTCCTTAATTTCTTTTTTCAGTGGTGTGTAGTTTTCAGAGTATAGGTCTTTTACCTCCTTGGTAAGGTTTATCAGTAAATGAGTGGATCAAAAAACTATGGTACATTTACACAACGGAATACCACACAGCAGAAAGAAAGAAGGAGCTACTACCATTTGCGACAGCATAGATGGATCTGGAGAGAATTATGCTAAGTGAAATAAGTCAGGTGGTGAAAGACAAACACCATGTGATTTTACCTATAAGTGGAGACTAATCAACAGAACAAACAAGCAAGCAAAATAGAACCAGAGACATTGAAACAAAGAACAAACTGACAGTGACCAGAGAGGGGAGAGGGATCACATGGGGGAGAAGGGGAAGGGTAATCAAGGAACATATATAAAGCCAAAAGGGGTCAGAATCAAGGGTGGGAGGTTGGGATGGGAGGATGGGGGGAATTTGGGGAGGAAAATGGACAAAATTGTACTTGAACAACAATATATATCCACACACATACACATAAGGAGAAACCAATAAATATGAACCAACACTGCCTGCAAGCTGACACCATCCAGTAGACTCAGTCAATATAATTATTTTTACATAATATACTGAAAGGTTATCTGCATAAATAATCATTTAGCAATTTGTTGAAATATATAGTCAACAAACCTGCTTTCATAGGCAGCATGTCTAAAAATCATATATCTCCTAGTGTCTTGAAAAATGCTTATTTCAGCACCGTTTCCTTAATACGGCCTGACTCAAGAGTGAGTTTCATAACTGCTGGTCTGTGAAAGCAAGCTGCAAACACCAAATGCTGTTTGCAGCCCTCCTTACTTGTCTCTAACCTCCTGCTCTAATCCAGTTCATTTTTCATCCTGATTCTTACCTTTGGTCTCATCTTTTAAAATGTGATCTTGTGGACTTACAATCAAGATGGAGGTGTAGGTAAACACGCTTCACCTCCTCACACGACTACCAAACAGATTACAACTAGACCTCAAAACAAATATCGCCTAGAACCATCAGAAAGTTGAGCTGTATGGAAGTCAGACAACCAAGGATTTAAAGTAGCCATATTCATTTAGACGGATAGGAGGGGCAGAGATGCAGAGATGGGTGGAGAGGAGCTGAGATGTGATGTGGCATGGAGAGGTGGCAGAATGGGTGGTCCCACATTCACAAGTTGTGAATAAAAACTGGGAGGAATACCTCAAGAGGGAGGGAACCAAACCCCAGCCAGACCACATAGCCCAGGGTTCCAGCTCCTGGAAGATAAATCCCCATAACGTCTGGCTGTAAAAATCAGTGGGTGTTGGGGCGGTGGAAGAAATTGCCAGATTTTCAGGAGACTCCTCTTAAAGGGCCCACACAGACTAAGAACTAATGCAGACCCACTCCCTGTGGGGTTTAGCACCAGGGAAATAGCTGGAAGGGCACCAGTCACATAAGGGGAGAAAGTAAAGTGACTGGAAAGAGGGTGAGTGCCAGGCAAACCTCTAGAAGCCAGGAAGCAGCACTGTTTCCTCTATGAGCTCTACCCCAACACACAGCCACAAAGCATTGAAATGGGTTGCCCTGCCTTGGCCATTACCTAAGGCTCCACCCCACACAATTTACAGGTACCTTTTCTACAATAGGCCATGCTACTAACACAGGGCATCAAAGCAGCTCTATCTAATACACAGAAACAAACACAGGGAGGCTTCCAAATTGAGGAGACCAAGAAATACGACCCAAATGAAAGAATAGAACAAAACCCCAGAAAAAGAACTAAATGAAATAACAAACCTATCAGATGCGGAGTTCCAACAGTGGAGAGGATGAAGCCAAGATTCAAATCAATGATTTAGAACATAAGGAAGAAATAAGCATTCAACAGAACAGCAAGAAAAAAAAGAATTCAAAAAAACGAGAAGAGTGTAAGGAGCCTCTGGGACATCTCCAAATGTACCAGCATCCGAATCATAGGGATGTGAGAAGGAGAAGAGGAAGAACAAGAAATTGAAAACTTATTTGAAAAAATAATGAAAGAAAACTTCCCTAATATGCTGAAGGAAATAGATATACAAGTCCAAGAAGCACAGAGAATCCCAAACACATTGGACCCAAGGAGGACCACACCAAAACACATCATAAAAAAAATGCCAAATGTTAAAAGATAAAGAGAGGATCTTAAAAACTGCAAGAGAAAAGCAGAGTTACCCACCAAGGAGTTCCCATAAGACTGACAGCTGAGTCATCAGCTGAAACTTTGCAGGCTAGAAGGGATTGGCAACAAATATTCAAAGCGATATGAAAAGCAAGGTCACTCTATCCAGCAAAGCTATCATTAGAATTGAAGGGCAGATAAAGTGCTTCCCAGACAAGATAAAGCTAAAGGAGTTCATTGTCACCAAGCCCTTATTATATGAAATGTTAGAGGAATTTATTTAAGAAAAAGAAGATCAGCCCCAGCTGGTGTAGCTCAGTGAGTTGAGCATTGGTCTGTGAGCCAAAGGGTCACCAGTTTGATTCCCCAGTCGGGGCACATGCCTGGGTTGCGGGTCAGGTCCCCAGTTGCGGGGGGTGTGAGAGGCAACCACACATCGATGTTTTTCTCCCTCTCTTTCTCCCTTCCTTCCCTTCTGTCCAAATAAAATAAAATTAATAAAATCTTTAAAAACAAAAATAAAATCTTTTTAAAAAATTTTAAAAAACAAAAAGAAGATCAAAACTATGAACATTAAAATGGCAACAAATTCACCACTATCAACAGCTGAGTATGAAAAACTAACTAAGCAAACAACCAGAACAGGAACAGAATTGTAGATATGGGGATCATAAGTAGGGGGAAGGGAGAGAATGGGAGAAAAGGTGCAGAGATTAAAAAGCATAAATTGGTAGGTACAAATTAGACAGGGGGATGTTAAGAATAGTATAGGAGCCCTGGGTGGTGTGGCTCAGTGGATTTAGTGCCAGCCTGCGAAACAAAAGGTCGCTAGTTCGATTCCCAGTTGGGGCACATGCCTGGGCTGCAGGCCCAGTCCCCAGTGGGGTGCACACAAGAAGCAACCATACATTGCTGTTTCTCTCCCTCTCTTTCTCCCTCCCTTCTCCTCTCTAAAAATAAGTAAATAAAATCTTCAAAAAAAAAATAGTGTAAGAAGTAGAGAAGCCAAAGAACTTATATGCATGACCCATGGACATGAACTAAGGTGGAGGGTAGCTGCTGGAGGGAATGGGGTATTGGGTGGAAGGGAGCACAGGGAGAAAAATTGGGACAACTGTAACAGTGAAATCAATACAATATATTTTTAAAATAAATAAAACTTGCTCTTGTGACGCTGCATATGGCATTTACATACTCTTATGATCTCTTTGGCTCCTGGCTTATGGCTGTCACTTGGATTTTCCAACCAGTTCTCTCTGGTGATTAGCACTAGTGGAATAGCAAGAAGAACAGGTTTCTGTGGGCTTACCCCTCAACTCCAGTTATTCACCTCCTCAGACTAATTGGCAACCACAGAAAATTATTAACTATGTAAACTCAATAAGTGTGCTCATTTTATAGATTTTTCACCCTCAAAGATCTAGACACAATGAAAAATGCAGAAACCAAAGGTCATTTTCAGTCTTCCAGTTATTATTCTTAACCTACAAAAGCTCATGGGAAACTGACAAGGTCAGGGTTAAAGTAAATAATGAAGAGTCATCATGGCAACTTAAGTGTGATGACGCATGAGGAGGCCTGATGCTCCATCACAGCTACAGAGCCCACTGTTCTTCCCTGGGACCAGTGGCTCTCAACACATACGTACTGTCCCCTAGCCCTGGGGTCAGTTTGAAGTGTTGTGGGGGATTTTTGGTTGTCAGAGATTGTAAGGTGCTACTACTGAGGTTAGCAGGCATGAGCAAGCCAAAGACGCAATGCACTGGACAGTCCAGCAAAATAAAGAAATATCTGACATCCCTTACAATTTTGTGCCTGATATTAAGGTGGATGAAAACCTTGTTTATAATTCTCTGAGCCTAGACCTCATCTCCTTTTGACAGAAATACATGAAATATTTTTTACGCAATTTTAATTATACAAAATTTTCCAGGAATGCTGCCACCATGCAAATTAAGGGACTGTGTTGTTTTGTTTAGGGATTTAGTGAGTTGTTCATCATTTCACAAGAAGACATCATAGACAGCAATGTTGTTGTGGCAGTTGAGTCTCAAAACAATGTGTATCAATCTGTATTGGTAGCTACTGTATTTGTAGTGAGTCCACATAAAGGAAATGAAATTAATTATTTGTTGTATCTTTAAATATAGCCATACCTGATGTTTTAATTATTTAAATAGGTGTTATTTATTATAAATCAGTTTTACTTCATTTTTTATTTATGATTTAGTTAAAATATTTTGTTGATTAGTTTTTGAATTATATATTATCAGTTAAGGATAGTAAAAATGATGCCGTGAAATATTTTTTTCTAAAAGGGACATTTGTCCTGGCATAATTTAGAAATAATGATTTGATTCTATTTTAAAGTTCCAAAGTCAGTTCCACCTTCTTACATCTTTACTACCAGCTCCTCTGCTAAGAAAATAAAACCAAACAAATTTGTTTAAATATAATCAAGCCCAAAATAAAAAAGAATATTTTCAAAAAATTGAAAGAAACCTGAAGGAATAATTGATCAACTCACAGAAGGCTAATTTTTTCCAAAGCTGTTGCTAGACTCAAGCAGTTTCTCTAGAGTTTGGAGTTGGGGGCACGACTAAAGTGGTGGGAAGGCTCCGGATTCATTAGGAAGTCAATTCTGCAGGTGACGTACAAGTCAACAGAATAACAAAATTTTGCTTAAGAAGTCAAAATTTGCACTCAAGTTATTTCCCGTGTCCTTGTCAGTGTGTTTTTTTCAGTATCCATTGTATTCATAACAATCAAAACACAGGATGGCTTCCGGGACTCACGCAAATCAGCGTCGCAGCCCAAGCTGAGCTGAAGGCACACGGCCATCAATTGTGTAGAAAATAAGCTGGAAAAAGAGTCCTTTGTGGTATATTAAGTACTCTCTTTCCTTGGGGAAAATACCACACCTGGGACATGATAACAAAGATTAGCAAACATGGTTTCAAGGATATTTATTCAAGTGTTTTTATTTACTAAAAATATATCTTTTAGTATAACTAAGGGAGTAAAATTTTTAATCTCTTCATAATGCTTTCTCATAAATAAAAAATGGGGAGACAGGTATTGTTAACCTCTTCTTTTTCTGCACAGGTGGGGAAGTGCCTCTTCCCACAAAATACATCAGGTAGTGAGGATGTGATTCACATTACAAAGCCATCGGTTAATTTCTCAACTCTTATTTGTTATAATTGCTCCTCCAAGCTGGAAGGAATGTTTTAATTTTGGGTGAATATTAAAAAATCATTTTTATACTAATATTTTGCCAAGTTTGGATTAGCCAATTAAAAATTAATGTCATCATTATCTGGAAGTAGCTTCGGGAATAATCATTAATTAAATAATGCTTTATTTCAATGAAGAAAAGAAAAACATTTTCTTAGAAAATACTTCTTTTAATTAATAGATTTGTTCTCTACATTGTAAGACATTAGCATTCACATCTTGCCTCTGCTTTACAGCTAGACGTCACTTTTGTCACTAAGAGAAGGAAATTATGACTAACACTCAATGACAGGAACATTGCCTGGAAAAAATGAGTGTTTATCTCATTAAGGCTTTCAAAATGACTTCTGAGATGATATATTATTTTATATTCCACGAAAAGATGAGACAACTGTAACTATAGTTACCAAGTGTATCAGAGACCCCTGCTTTCCAGAGTACCCTCCAGACTAAGTATTTATTCAAGGAGGTTGTCATGTGAACATACTTAAGGGCAGGAGGTTGAAGAAGACTTTAAATGCACCTGTCACAAACAATTTAATGTGCAATATTTCTTAATCTTCATTTTTTAAATCCTCACCCGAGGATATATTTGTTGATTTTAAAGAAAGATAAAAGGAGAGAGAGAGAAATATCAATGTGAGAGAGAAACTTGGATCGGTTGCCTCCTGTACACACTTCTAATAGGGACTGAACCTGCAGCCTTGGTATGTGCCCAGACCGGGGATTGAACTCGTAACATTTTGGTTCATAGGACAACGCTCCAACCAACAGAACCACACTGGCCAGGGCTTTTTATCATTTTTTTAATAAAATACTATGTACTTGGGAAACATCTTTTAGAATATACCTTTCCTTGAGTTGTCTAGGACAAAAATGTTAGATGGTCTTAATCCTGGTACAACTGGTATTTATTTTCTACACCTCGTGTGCTCAGGATGTTATGCCCATAGATGGCCTTGACTTACTTAATATTTTTAACCAGAAGAAAGGAACTCTCGTTGTTTTAGCAGACAGAAAGCAGAATGGCCAGTTCACCTTGCATCCAGAAAACACCTCCTCTACCTACTCCATGAGGATATAAATTTCTAGTGTGCTGGGTCACTCCTGGAAGTAATAATGTCTATACTGCAGCTGTGCTAGAGGCTGTATTATTTATTCTACGTATCGGTGCTCAATCCATTTTGCTTATTCAGAGTATATAAGAATGTAGGATCTAAAATTAGGTTCCAGAGCCCTAGCTGGTTAGCTCAGTTGGTTAGAGTGACATCCTGATATGCCAAGTTGTGGGTTCAATCCCCAGTCAGGACACATGTAAGAATCAACCAATGAATGTGTGGAACAAGAAATCAATGTGTCTCTCTGTCTGTCTGTCTGTCTCCCCCTCCCCGACCCTGCCCCGTCTCTCTCTCTCTCTCTCAAAAAAAAAAAAAAAATCAGGCGCCTGGTTTTGAACACTGCTGGATACTTCACTTACTGGATTCGAAAGCATAACCAAGTTAATTAATCTCTCTAAAACTCAATTTTTCTATCTGTAAAACCAAGGAAACAGTAGTATCTTCCTCATAGGTCAGTTTTGAGGATTAAATGAGGTAATGCCAGCATAGCATAAAGTGTAGGAAGAGCAAGTATTCAATAACAGTTACCTATTATTATTTTTCTTTATGATGTTACATATGCATATTATAGCACTCAGAAGTTAAAATTACATCAAAGAAGAAGAGATTCATGAATTTATTTAAACTGTTATATAAGCCCATTTCTCGCCTTCTCTGCTTTCAGGACTTGCCTCTATCTGGTGCATTTGGCAAATGGTGGCGGGGGAGGGTCATCTGATGTCCTCTCCTAAGTTGCCCTCTTAGCACTGTGCACTTGTGGGCTTCCTTGCCTCACCGAGGCCACTGTCCTTGATGCGGTGTTAACTCCACAGGCTGGGCGAGACTGCACCTTCCTTAACTCTCCATTATGTAACTGTCCTCAACGCTAACACACGGGGTGCAGAAGTATGCCAGAAAGAAGGGCAAATTAAAGAAATCAGAACACTGGAAAAAATTAAAATCATGTGGTAAACCATGCCTGTACTCCATGAAAAAAAGTCCATTTTTTCACAGATTTCTTCTTTGTAGTGATGACCAGTTGTTATCCTTGCTTCTCTGACTTGACAGCTGCCTTTCTTCCTTCTCTTCAAAGAGTGTCTCTTTTTTCGTGCTCTCACAGAGCCAGTATTCACCATCCCTTAGTAAAACATCACCCTTTCTTGTCCACAGGGGTGTTTCTTCCAAGGATATTGTACTATGACACTTTCCCCAAAGACTTAGTTAATCAGTTTGGAATTACACCTTGAAGGACAGCTAGTAGTTATGCATACAGGCAGTAAAACAATCTAGGTTGGGTTTACCTCTAAAAGGCTTAGTAACTGCCAAGATTTCTCTACCAGCTTTAGAAAAAGAAAAGATAATCTTTCTCATTCTTCCAATATAATGAAGAGGGACCTGTTCTTTAAACACACACACACACACACACACACACACACACAATTCAGAGGTAGTATAATATTCAAGAAAGTATGTTCCTAAAATTTAAAAAAAGTACAGTCTATAATCCACAAACTTGGCAACCTGTTACATTATTAAGCACAGAAGAATCAATTCCCTTTCATTTGTGTAACCTCCGGCTATTCATCCTGGTGCAGTTTCAGCCCCCTTTGGAGAACTTCAATTATCCCTCCCGCATTAGCTAGAGTTGAGGGGAACCAAGGAATTACGCCTACGGGTGCTGTTGCTCCTCTGCTGAGCCAATAAAACACTTAGTATACAGAGAGACCATTGACTGTGTGCCTAATTATTGAGTTATCTTAGTCAGTGCAATAAATTTCAGTTGATTCTTTTAGGTTTTCTAGGTATAAATAGTAGCATGGTCAAATTGATAACTGAGATACTTCTTATCTAATATTTATGCCCCAATTTTCATTACCACATTCTCAGAGAGAACAATCTGATATATACTTTTAAATTATTGAAGTTGTTAGGAAAATAAAAGTTCAAATATTAGTCAAAAAAATTGTTTTTGAAGATAACCACTAATCTAACAAAAATCGAATGTAGATAAAAATCACAGAAAAAAAAGAACAAGAATGAAATAAATTTATTCAGTCAAGCAACAGTCAGAAGAGGAAAAATGAGAATATGGTGAAGAAAGCATAATAAAAAAATAAATAGGACTCCTGTTTCTGGACTTGGCAGAGCAATTGTTACAAGTATACTTGTCTCTCAGGTTGTAAAATAAAAATAAAACTGGACAAAATATACGAGGTAACTATTTTAGGTACTGAACAACGGACAGTGCAGGACTGTGCATCTCCAGAGAAGAAAAACACACAAGGTGACCTCATGATAGCCCTGGATTTCTGCCTATAGGTGACTTTTCTACTTTGGCTCAGGAAGGTGGGTGGACACTAAGAGAAGTGACAGAACTTGCGGAGGCAGGGAATGGAGTTCCAAGTTGCTGAAGGAATTGACATTTAGAGGGAAGCTACCAGAGCCATATTGATGGAGACCAAACAAAAGTCTGCAGAGAAATTGAACATAGGTTGTAAAGACTTTGAAAAACTTAGCAGAGATCGTCTGCTGCAGGGCTGAGAACTGGGTTCAACAAATTCTGAAAAGGCATTTTCCAAGTGATTAACATTCATTTTAAATTGAGCACAGGGGAGATATCATTAAAAATTCTCTTCATCCAACCTAATCATAAAATATAAACAAACACAGAGGCTACTAGATGGAGAAACGAAATGAAAACAGTTGTTAAAATGGAAAAATAACCCAGAGCGCACAGCAATTAGGTCCAAGTCTGATATTACACATAAAGAGCTTCAATGAGTTTCTTTAAACTTGTTTCAAGAATCATTCCTAGTAAATCATATCTAAAATGTAGGTCTCAATTTTAGATAACTTTAGCTAACAAACAGATTAGATTTGTGACTGGTTTCTATTTTGCGTGGGCCAATTCTATTCCGAATTTTGCTGGACTAGTAGAACAAGAGAAACCAAAAGACCAATACATGCTCTGGTTTCCTCAGATGTAGACTACAGGCCGATATCCGTAGGCTCCAAACATGAAAGGTATTGAATTAATACATTTTGATTATTTAGATTTATTCTGTCAAAGGGCGCTGTAAACTTCGTAGAAGTCATAATTTTATTTTCCTGATTAACTCATTCAACAAATGATTTTTTAAGTATTAAAAATGACAGGTATCCTTTTGGGCACATGAATTAACCAGCAAACAGAACTGTTCACTCATGGAATATAATTAAATTGGCATATCCAGAAGGACCTAGTTGACATATTTTATTTTTTCCTGGATAATGCGTTTAAGTTGTCATTTTCATTTTCTTTAGTTGGTTTGGTTTTATTCCTTATCTTGATAGTTTAGACTGCTTATTTAAAAAAATACATTTGATTTATTTATAGTAATAAAATACCAATAAGTAGTTTCAAACATATATACTTGAAAACTTGTACACACTAGAAATTTATTCTAATTCAAAATGTATAAAAGTATTTCACTAAAAGGATGTTCATTACAATTTTATAAGAGCATGCTTTATTTTTAAAACTTTGTTTACATATTTAAATTTTTCTACAATGATTATGTGGTGCTTTTGTTAAAAAAAGGATTTTTATTTTTTGAATGTAGAAATACGCTGTCTGTAGAAAATTAGGTCATGAATGAATAAATAAATATAAAACTTGCTTTTAAAATATTTTATTGAACCTCAAAATCTACAGGTATAGCTCTAACCTAAGCAAATTGTACAATCAGTTGAAGCCTCTTTAGCTGATAAATTAGAACATTTCCTAATGCAATGGACTGAAGAAAAGCCTTTTTTGTGAGATATTCCTTGGATGATCAAGCTTTAACTTAGTCCTTTCTGATGTGCATCACAGTATATGTTTATATGAAGAAACAATAATCTGTAGGAACCAAGCTTTCTGTTGCTTAAAAAGAAATGCACTTAATATCAGTGACATTTCCATTTACAATTTTCATTGACAATTCTTAAACTGTCCTGAGTTTAAGAATTGCCTTGGATGAACAGTCAAATCCTTCATGGCTAAACCTGTCTTGAAGGGGGCTGATAACAATTAAAAAAATAAAATAAAGTAAGTACAAAGATCATATTCATATATCCTATCTGTCTGCAGAAATTTAAAAGTAAACTAGAACAACTATTAAAATTTGGACTAGCCCTGCCTGGGTGGCTGTTTTTTAGAGTGTCATCCAATACACCAAAAGCTTGTGGGTTCAATTCCTAGTCAGGGCACACACCTAGGTTGTGAGTTCAATCCCTGGTCAGGGTGCCTACAGGAGGCAACCAATAGACATTTCTCTCTCATGTGGATATTTCTTTATCTCTTTCATTCTCTCTCTCAAACCAATAAACATATCCTCAGGTGAGGATTTTTTAAAAAAGGAAAAAAAACCCGAGTTGGGTTAATATTATAGGTATCAATCTCTCTTTGAAAGAAAAAAAAAAAAGGACACAAAAATGCTTAGCATCAAAACTTGTCAATGAATTGAGCATGAAGTGAACACTTCCTGACCCCTGTGCTGAGTTGATATGCATTAGGTTTTCTGATTATTGGTACAGGAAAGGAGTAACAGAATACACAGTGTTTCTATATGCCCAGTGACATGGGCATTGGTAATAAGAAATACTTTGGGTACTTTTATTTATTGCCAAGTTATATTAGATTGAAGAAGAAATTAATTTTCATTTCAGTTCAGAGTTTGCTTCACTGGTTGCTGATATCTGGATTTTTTTAAAAATGGAACTTTAAGATACCCCCTTTCTTTTGTAAAGGTAAATTAAGCTCTAATTATGGATAGAGTCACTGATTTCATCAGCACAAACAAGTGTTAATGTAGTGGAAAAATTCATATCTGGAAATGTCTTTTAGGATTATGATTCCATAAATCTAGTGCTCTTCAGGTTCTTATCTCATGTTAGAGTGTGTTCTTCATGTATTTTGTATTCAGCAAATATTTTCTGAACACCTACTATGTCTGGGCACTGTGATAGGCACTTGGAATTTGAAAGTAAATAAGATAGACAAGATCCTTGTCTTTTTGTAGACAGATTAAAAATAAACAAATTATGTACATATTTTGATGGGCTTTAGAGGAAATAAAAGGGAAGCAGAGAACCTATATTAGACGGGAAAGTCCAAGAGATGAAATTTAAGCTAAGACTTGAAGTCTGGGGAGAAGCCCAAGGGGAGTGAGGGTGGTGGTGGCGGTAGGGAGAGAAGGAAAAGTATTTTGTGTGGAACAAAAGTCCTGAGTAAAACAAAATCCGTCAACTGGAAAGAGTACAGAAAGAGAAAATAGGAGTAGTCAGAGGTCAGGTGATTGCCCTTCTCACCGATTAGGTCCTCTTAACTTTTGTACATTATGAAGCCCTTTGAATGTCAGATAAAAGTTAAGAAACTTCATTCTCAAAAAGTACATATAAAAGATTTACGTGAAATTTTATGTACAACTTCAGGGTTTTCAGAGTCCTGATTTGTACCTGATTTGTCCTTGATACAGAAGACCCAGGCCACTTCATTCGAGTGAAACACTTCTTGGGGCACAAGCCTCCCCCAGAAACCTGGGGAGAATTCTCCCTCTGAAGAACCCAGCCCTGTGCCCTCAGTTCCTGATCATATAGGCATATGAGCCATTGCATATCAGAAGAAAGTTTTATTTGACGGTATTGAAGAATTCCTAAGATGCTTCCCTTCACCAAGCCAGTTATGGTTCTCAATAGCTCCACAATGACTGACTATGAGTTTTATCGCATGACACCTGGGGTCCTTATTGGGGAATTTTTCATCCTTCCCTAGTGAGTTGTTCACAAGTCATCACCGCTCTGCCCTTTATTGCCACGGCCCTGTGCCAACGGGATTCCTCTGCCCTCTTCTCCGTGGCCTTTCTCTCTTCATACAGACTCCCTTACCACTGTTCCCCTGAACACGTAAATACTATGTTGGCTGAGCAGGTACAGAAGCCCACATCCGGGTATGTCAGCACAGCATGTCACTAGATGCAGAGATGGTACAACTAGAATGGGGCTGTTCATATCAGAGTGAAGTCACCCAGCCCGCTCAGTGGCTAGTTTCAGCCTCTTTCCCTCACCCAAATTTGCTTGCCATCAGGACCACCCTTTCATTTCCTGACTCATTTTCTTAATGCCTACAAACTACTTAAGACAACCAAAACACCAGTTTTTAATTTTATTGTAATAGGGAGAACTCCCCCCAGAAATGGGGAGGGGGGAGAAGTGCTGACGAGATGGTGCATGTGTGTGTCGCCACAGCAACAGGCATGATGTGGGCAGGACACAAACAGAGGTCACAAGGCTGGTGCCAAAAACTAGGAAGGCGATTGGCTAGAAGGGGCATACACTCCCATGTACTTCTGCCGCAAGGTAGTGGGTGGTGGGGTTTGGGGGAGCCATTAAGAGGAAAGCCGGAGGGAATGCTACTCTCTCTTGGATTCTCCCTCCTTCCCTACTGGCGGGGGCTGGAGGTCCTGGGCCTCCTGCCTTTGGGAGTAGGCAGCTCCAGGGAAGGCCTGGAGCGCAGTGAGCTCTGGTCAGAGGGGATGAGTGGCGGCTCAGGTCGGCAGGTTTGGAGAGGCTCAGGCAGGTGGGCTCAGGAAGGCTGGGCAGCAAGCCCTGCGCCCCTTCCCCGGGCGGGGATGCAGGGAAGCTGCCAGCTGCCGAAAGCCCGCACCTCTGCCAGCAAGCCCCAGGCCCCGCGGTGTTTGCTGCCTGCCCACCCTCCACACTAGTGCGGACCAGTCAACCACGACCCTAGTGCAGGCGGGGAGGGTCAGGATTTGCTCCCCTCCGTGAACACGTTCCTGACCAGGAGCACCACAGGTACTGGGAGCATGGCCAGTAAGAAGGGGGCAGCGTGCGGGGAGAGGAGATTTGGGCCGGGAGGCTCTGCCAGACACGTGGCCAGGTGATCAAACCCATACCTCTCCCTTGGGTGCAGAGCTGCGGGAAACTGCTTCAGTGGTCAACTGCCAGCAGCCTGCGTGCTCCCCTGGCAGCAAGAGGGCGGGTGGTGGACATGAAGAAATCCGTGTATATGAGTAAGTAAATAAAAGTCCATTTTCCTTTCCACCGGACTCTGTCTCCAGAGTTATTACTAATAGGCGGCAAGTGGTAGGACCCCACCAGTTCCGTTACATTATTACAACAAATATCAATAACATGAAATCACTGTATGATGCTGAGATTTCATGTACCAATTCACAGCTGAATCATTTCAAGTCGATATTCTAATATTTATTAATTAATTTGTTTTTAGGGGGGAAGTGAGGGAGAAAGAGAGGGAGAGAGACATCCATGTAAAAGAGAAACATTGGTAGGTTGCCTCCGTTGGGCCCCAATTGGAGACTAAGTCTGCAAGCTAGGCAGTGCCCTGACACGGAATCAAACCAGTTTGCAGGACGATGCCCAACCAACTGAGCCACACCAGTCAGGGAAGTCAGTATTCTAAAGAAATAAAATAGTCTGACCAGTTCTTTAAGATTTGCAGTAATGGAACTAATGCATACGTAGCATGTCATTGACTGTGCACTGAAGCATGGACTCTGTCCCAGTATAGGACTTCTACTCCTAATGCATCACAGTGGTGCCAGTGTAGGTTGAATCGTGTCCCCCAAAATGGTATGTTGGTGTACTAACCCCAATATCTGTGAATATGACTTTAATTGGATGTGGTGTCTTTGCAGATATAATCAAGATGAAGACATACTAGATTGAGGGCAAGGGGCCCTAATGAAATGACTGGTGTCTTTATAAAAAGTAGAAAATTTGGGCAAAAACACACATAAGGGAAAAAGTCACCTGCAGGTGGAGACAGAGAAGGGAGTTATGTGTACACAAGGCAAGGAACACCGCGGAATATGCTGGCAACCATCAGACGCAAGGAGAAGGGCGTGAAACAGGTACCCTTGCAGAGCTGCCAGAAGAAACCAGCCAGGCTGACACTTTGATTTTGTACTTCTGACTTCCTGAGCTGTGATCAGATAAATTTTTGTTGTATAAAGCCACCCCCATTTGTGGTACTTTATTATGGTGAGCCTAGGGAACTAAAATGTCTTTATACAAGGGAAGACCACACAAGATATTTTTTCTGTTGTAACACGCAGAATGTAATTTTTTTTAAAGAAAGAGAAAAATCTACAAAACAGGTGTACTTCAGAGAAAGGCTAAAACCAGCTAATAGTTCTTTCAGTTCTTGAAATCCTGTAATTCTCTACTCTTGAGCCAGAAAAAGTTGTATATTAAGCAATTATCCACACAGTTGGTCCTCATGAGAACCAACTTACTAATGCGGGAACCCACTGCAATGAGGCATGCTAGCCTCACAACCTGAGTCAGGAAGCATTTACTTATACTCCTTGTGAAATGCTATGTTGATATTTCTTTTCATCAGAGATGGGTTGTGGCCTGAATTATTCTTCCTGCTTATCAAAATGGAGTTCAGAATTGCAGATATTGCATAAATATGGTTTCGTGTTCATATCATTGTGTTTTTCCAGAAGCTAAATACTTAAAATCCTTTCAACCAGGGAAGCCTTTTGTTTCTCTTCTGAGCTACATATGTTTCAAGTGTAAATTTTTTAAACAAAAGAAAACAGCTTACATCTTTTTAGCAACTGTATTTTAACCTTGAAACAAGCAAAAGTGATTTGGTATTTTCTTGGTGAGACATGCCCCTACAAAACAACACAGGAAAAACATTAGAAATACTTTAAAACAAAGAGTTTGATTTGTGTAAGACAAACATAAATAAAGCAAAACAGAAAAGGTCTCACTCCAACCAAACACCACAGAAAATGTCAACGTAGCAGAAAATGTCACAAGAGAAATTTAACCTTTTTTAAAAAAAATCGTGTTCATTTCCAAAGACTTTAAGAATATTTCTTTTTTAAATAAACTATTTCTCCCCCTCCTTTTTTTTTCATTGCAGGAAAGAATATAAGTTAATCTGGCACTGCCCTATAAAACCCAGACTTGCTCTAAACAGGGTCAAACAGAGGTGCGGAATGACTTTCCCTTTCCTAGTGCTGCCTTTCTTTCAAGTGCCTTAGAATGTCAACAATAGAAACTACAGTTCAGGTCATGTAGTAGAGAAGGAAATGAGCCTCAAGGTTAAGTCCACTCTTCCCTTTGCTCGTGGCAGTAGAGCAGACTGGATGGGCAGCCATTTGCTCAGCCCTGCAGTGCCCTTCTCCTCGCGTAATCGGTGTTTGCAGTCTCGCAGCAGAATGACTCAGAGATGATCTCTGGAGTGATTGGGTGGGAGCCAATATGGCTTCATTACTTACTAGTCATGTCACCTAGATCAGTTACTTAACCTCTTAAGCTTTAGATTCCTCATCTATTAAACAAGAAAATAACATTCCCTTCTTCATAGGTTGTAAAGGGGCATGAAAATCATTTCATGACAATACCTGGCATTGCTATGAGAAATTCAACAAACCACATATGTAGTATTTATATATATATATATATTTATTTATTTATATATATATTTATTTATATATATATTATATATATATATAAATACATACACTTAGGATATGGAAAGTGAGAAAAGGTTTAAACTTTCCTTCTGGGTCTCTTCTCTACAAGTTTATTCATATTTTTGTTCCCCACCCCACTTCCTGACATTCTCATCTATTTTGTTCTCAAACTTGTATCAAACAGCTAAAGCGCTGATTACGACGTGTTAGGCCCTTGGTAAAAGACAACTCTTGCCTCGGCTACATAGGCTGATAGATTTAGCTCCCAATTTCCAACAAGCAATGAGAGGCATTCGGGCCTCTGCATTGATTCTGTGTCAGAGGCTTAAGGAATTCATCAACATGAGTGAGGAGAGAGTGAGTTAGAGATATAACATGAGCTGGGGTTTTCATGTATGCTCACCAGTAGATAACATCTGGGGGACCAGACAAGCATCCTCTCTGCCAAACACTAGGAATTATTGATCGAAAAGCCAAAAGTCTCAGACAGTCTTCTGGTCTGTCAACCATTAAGCCTAAGGACGTGCTGAGTTGCATGTATATCAATTGTTTTGTTTGACCTATGAACCAACCAAAACAAACAAGTTGATGCTAGGATATCTCCCTTGAATGTGAATTGGCATGTCAACAATCTTGGAATGGAGCTGTTGGGCCAAGTGTCAGTTCCCTTAGTACAAATAAATATATAATCCGTTAGATTTATGTGGAGGCATGAAATGTGTGTGTTTCTATATTAAATCACAGTAAATTTTTTAACCTTTGAAATTAATGTCTTCATTTACCCAGAGGTAAGACTGATCTTATTTTGGCAAGCCTTCAGATGAGCTCTTAGCTTTGGTAGAAATGAAAAAAATAAAAATTGAATGAACTCATGCATATTTGCAATTATGTGTCTTTTGGGAAAATTCAACTGGCCATTTTTATAGTTTGTGTTTTGTTTCACAGAAACATGGCAGAAGATAAGTTTGGATAAAAATTGCAAAAAAAACTATTGCAGAATGAAGTTCTAATACTTGCTATTTTCCATCAACCACAGCTTATTAAGTGAGATTTAATTTGTCCACTAAGAAATATTTTTACCTTTCGTCCTGGCTGGTGTGGGTCAGTGGATTGAGCACTGGCCTGTGAACCAAAGGGTCGCTGGTTCGATTCCCAGTCAGGACACATGCCTAGGTTGCAGGCCAGGTCCCCAGTAGGGGGCACATGAGAGGCAACCACACACTGATGCTTCTCTCCCTCTCTTTCTCCTTCCTTTCCCCTCTGTCTAAAATAAATAAATAAAATCTTTTAAAAAACTGTTTTTACCTTTCAATTCTAGTTATTTTTAAAACCCAGTGGCATACAACATTGTAAAGAGAAATAATTGATTAAAATATTGCAAGATGCCTTGAAATACCTTGCCTTTGCTGCATGAGCTGTCAATGTCTTTTTAATAAGACAGAAAGCCATCCATTTCAGGACACCTCTTAGTATTAAGGAGAATGGTCTTCACACTCTACAAAACTGCAAAACAAACAATAAAACACCTACTACGTGTTAATGAAATAAGAATGTATTGCTGAAATTCCGTGGGAAGGCTGGTCCTAGACACATGCTTGTCTCCTGCTTTTCTCCATGTCCTTTGTGAAATGAAGGCTAATGTTTTCATAACGAACTGCAAATAAACTAGCAATTACACTCATTTAGGTAGTTCTCCCAAACTTGAAGATTTACTGTGTGGATAATAAAAACACAGTTAATACTATACTATGACTCTCAGAAAATAATTTATCTATAGAGACATAATAATTAGCCAAAACCACTTTTATGAAAAGGTCCAGTAAAAAAAAAAGTACAATTTTAAGTGTTCATCATCTTATAATATATTTCAATAAATTTCTAATGTGTCCTTTTCTACAATATCCTTTGAATTTTAGAAATTTTAGAGAAAACATTTAAATTTTTTGTATTCATGGACAGGATGATTTTTAAATGTCATTAAACAAACTGAAAAGAAAAAAATTTATACTGTGTTTTATTAATGCTAGAGGTTAGATTTAAAACAACTCCATGGAAATTCTATTTAAGAAGTGAAAAAAGAATCAAAGGTTTATTATGAAAATTATAATCTTTCTCTGCAGTGAGAATAATAACATCAAGAATTCCTGTGAATGCTTACAAGGCACCAGGCACAATGTCTAGTATTTTATGTAGCATTTTGATATCTCCATTTTGAAGCTGAAAAAAAAATAACAGAAAAAATTGAAATAACTTTTTCTGGCACCCATTTAGGTAAGTAGCAAAACTGAGATTTTGAAACCAGAATTCAGACTAGGATCTTGCGCCCTTTCCCACTGCACTATAACCCCCAAAACTCAGCCCTTCACTGTGCTGGTTCTAAGTGTAGATGCACAAATACTTGAGGCCACAAACAAAATTTCGAGCTATTCAGTGTGATCTGAAAAATTAACTTTTATTTTTCAAATTGGCAGTGAATGTTCAAAGACTGTCATCAGGCAGATGGGAACATTTGACATTTGTGTCCTCATCTATAAAGAGATCACAGCAGCGTTTAGCTTCAAATTTCTTTTTTGCTCCCAGCTCTTCTATCCCTTTGAGCCTTGATTATATTTCTTAGGATTCTGTATTTAGCCCTCACCTCTTCTTACCTGAAGCCTCTGTTTCCTACTGTTTCTGTCTACTTTTGATGATTCCTAAATATATAACTCAAGCTGCACCCATGCCTTACTTGAGCTCCACTCCCCAGTTCCCAGTTGCTTTCTGTATATGGGCATCAACCACCACGTCCTAAGTAAGTCTGAACAAAATTTACTATCTCCAGGCCCACTTTCCTGTTCCAGCATTGCTCTGTCTTGATTAGGTCTGCCCAGTTTAGAACATCAGGGTCATTTTTCTCTACCCACCTATTTCAATTCAGCAAACAATTGATATTAAATTTAATACATTTTGCTTCCAAAGTGTTTCTTGCCTCCACCATATCTTCATACCTAACCTGGTTCAAGCCCATAACAACTCTTATTCTTCAATTAATTCTCCAAAGAGTAGGTACAGTAATTTTTCTAAAGAACAGAACTATTCCTGATGCTCTGCTTCATAAAAACCTTCTTTAACTTCCCATTAGCTATAGGGTGAGATCCAAATTCCTACACAAGGGTTACCAGTCTTCACATGAAGTTCAAACCCATCTTTCCCCATACCCCTCTCTCTGTTGCACCATCTGCATCATATATCCCAGCCACACTGTTGACTCCAAAGCAGACAGTCCCATACCTTCAGGCCCTTGTTCATGGTGTTTCTTCGGTCTGCAATGCCCTTCTTTATTTCTTCCTGAAAATTTTCTTATTCTGTTAAATGACACCACTGTTTTTGAAGCTTCCTATATCTTCCCATGCAGCACGAAGAGTAATTTCTTCTGCTTCCATAGCTCTTTGTATGTGCTTTCCTATAGCTTTCACTATGTGTGTTGTAACCATCTTCCAGTGTCTGTTTCTCTTGCTCTGCTATGACTTCCTAAAAAGCATTGGCTACAGCTTAACTTTTCACCCACGATATTTATCAAATGAGTAGTATTTGGAAACTAAGTATTAAACTTTGTCATACATTTTAGAAAGGTAAAATCTGTTCAGACTAAATACATTTTTAAAAAAGATTTTCTTCCTGCCTTGATGTCACCTTAATTTCTGCAAAGTGAATCGAGCATTACAATTGACAGTTATTTCAACCACAAGTATGCTTTTTAAAAAGTTGGTATCTCCAAATAAATAAGTTTTTAAAATATTTCTGTTAAGCAAACACTTCCCAAATCAAAATAAGTGAGGGCGAAAATGCTCTTCTCTATGTTTGGATCACTGATTAATTGACTGTTGTTATAAGTTTGGAACACATTACAGACTTATTAAGGTTATCTATACACATATATCTTCAAATTTTTCAAAATGCTAGTAGAATAGAAACAAAATAATAGATTAAGCAGTGAAATCAATGTGTCCACATCTGGTTAGAATCTCTATAAAAATATTTAACAAAGATACCAAATTTTCTTGTGACCAAAATATTACCATTATCAGTAGCACAGCAAACAAATGACAAACTTAGTGTTGGTGGCAATCAGGTGATAATTTTAAGAAGGTACATTATCACCATGGTGGTCCAAAGCCTTTAAGATCCATAGATACATTTGGAAGGGTGATCTCACAGGGATCTAATGGAAAATATCTTTGAATCTAGAAACCAGAATCCTTCTCATAAATTTCTCCATAGAACCACTAAGGTTTCACAACTGCTTGGTATTCTTTTGATTTGCCTCAGTGCCTGAAAGTCAAAGTAGAGTAAATATGTTAGTTTCCTTTAAGCTTCTTATACTCTGAGAAATATCATCATTATGATCTCTGACTTGGTTGACGCTTCCTTAGGGTTATCACCATTCTAGACTGTCTGCTTTCATCCGTAACTCAGGTTTAACAGGTTAGTTGTTAATGAGTACGAAAGACTTAAACTAGACCTTTATTTTAGAAGCTCTGAGTCCTTTAAAAAGCTAATATATTTATCCTCTCACGTCACTTGTTAAAGGGAGAGGATAAAGACTAAAATGTCAAAAATAAAGAAAAGAGGGTACACCCATTAAGCTTCTGAATTCTACTTTTTTGATCCCCAAGTAGATTCTTTAGCAAAAGAAAGAATTCGTGTTTCTATTAATTAATTTACTTAATATTCAAAGAACATTAATTAAACACACTCTAGACATCAAGCATTTTACTAGGTACATAAAACACTAAAACGAAATTTTAAAATAAGATGCAGTCTCTGCCATTAAAGTGGTTGAGGAGATGACCAGTTAAGGGCACAATTGCAATATCTTGAAAAGTAGAGTGGGGACAGCCCTGGTGGAAGTGATGTGGATGCCGAGAGAACCTTGTGAAAATGGCACCGAGCCCAAGGAGTAGCGAAGGGATGGACAAATCAAGGAAAGCTTCACATATCACATGATTTCCAAACTAAGCCTAGACAGATGAGAGTACAGTAATCAGGAAAGAAAAACAGGTGGAAAGAGGAGGACATACCTTGAAAATGAGTAACAGTAGCCAGTTTTGGAAGTGAGTTGGACAACAGAGAGAAGGGCCAGGTGAGGGAGAATGACGAGGCGGAGGCCAGTGGAAGGCAGGGGCTGGATCGAGACAGCCTCCTGTAACTTCCAAAGAGTGCTGGCATGGTCCTGAATGAGAGAGACACAGAGGTTTTTAGATAGAGAAAATTAGGTGAGATCACCAAACAGGTGGCTTTTGCTGAGACTTTGGTCATACTTTTTAACAAAGTATTTGCATGAGCATATCGCTTGCAAACCCATTTCATTTCTGGCAGGCTAAAGTGACTTTAATTTTTGTCATATTTCCTTCTTATATAATGGTATGTGTGCTTTTGTAAATATAGAATATCTATATTCAACCTAAGGAAAGAATGATCTATTTCCAGTTTCCCTACTTTTGTTCATGCTGTTATCTTACCTATAACATAGGACCCCGCCTTTATTTTTCTATCTAAGTTACTCCAGGTTTTCAGTCCTACATCAAGTTTTTATTTCTTACAAAGTTTTCTCCAACTTCATCAAGCCACCCACATTTTCACTTTTTTAAACGGCAATTTTACTTCATGAACATGCTATCTCCTCGTGCTATCAGCGTCCTCGCCATATTGCTAATTACTTCGTGTTCCTGCAGAAGTAGCGTTTAAGATAAAGACTTGGGTACTTTTTATTTGGGAGGTGATGTCAGGGAGCCAGAGGGAAGGAGTGAGGCAAGTAAGACGGAGCAGGCCTTATAGAGCTGGTTACTGTTATGGACAACTGGGGCTTAGCCTCATCTGGAACCCTGGACAAACCATGCAGAATGCACCTCAGGATTAGTATTTTAAACATAGCCCAGCAGACATCGCCAAGAGATACATGGAAAAGAGAAATTGTGGAGATGGAGAATAACAGTAAGTTCTGCTATGAAGTCAGATTTTCATAAGGAATGAGCTGGGCAGAGAGGAGGTTATGGTCTCAGAGGATGCTTACATTTGAGATTATAGACAGCTATATTAAAGTTCTTATGTTAGCCCTCTTATTATAGAAAACCTCCTTATCCTCCCCTGAGGAGAAAAGGAAGCCTAATTAGAGTAACTACTGGCCCCACTCTGTGCCGTAACTCATTCTCTCTCTGTGCAGGTTAAATGGTTTATAGGAATGCAAATTTGGAAGAACAGCCATGCTGGATTCAGTTGCACCCTTCTTCCTTTTGCAAGCGCCTCTTTCAGGAGAGCACAGATTCTCCTCTGTCCCTCTGACTGGAAGGTATGCAGAGCTACTTACTCCCTGGTGGGAGGACGGGGGAGAAGGGAGGCCTGCTCCTGACCAGTGCTGCTAGGGAGAAGCTGCTGCCTAATCCTTGGGTTCAAAATCAGAAGTTCACATGGCTTAGGAACCTAAAATTCCCATGGGAGTTGGGGGAGGGAATTGCTGCTGAGAATTTGAAACCCAAAGCTGTTCTAGAATATACGTGACCTGTCCAGAAAGTATCCAGCCACATACTATGGAAAAGAGAGACATTTATTGAAAAAGGTACAAGATACAGGAAACATTGTGCATAGGGCAGTGATGCCTCCGTCCCTTTCAAAGTAGGCGCCTTGGGACCTCACACAGTTCTCCCAATGGCCATCATCTACCCTGTTGTACTCTTCTGACTCTCATCTACAGTCTGAAATCTCTTCTATTTCAAAGGTGATTTTAGTTTTGGGAAAAGCCAGAAGTGACAGGATGCCAAATCTGGGCTGTAGTGGGGATGAGTCACCTGAGTGATTTGATGTTGCACCAAAAAACTGCAGGAGACAGGCACACTGTCATGATGAAGCTGCCAATCAGCTGTTGCCCATAGCCGCAGCCATTTTCATTATGATTGCATCTCTCAACCAATGAAGAACATTGAGGTAGTACTCCTTATTCATTATTTGGCATGGAGGGGCGTACTCGTGATGGCTAATACCTCCGCAATCAAAAACCATAGTTAACATTTTCTTGATCTTGCTGCACCTTTGCTGTCTCTTCTTTGGGCGTGGAGAGCCAGGAGACTTCCATTGGGATGACTGGGCCTTTGTTTCCTGATCACAGCTGTAGACTCATGATTCATCTCCAGTTATGACCTCCCTGAGGAAATCTAGTTCATTGATAGTGGCTTGAATCAAGTCATTAGCAACTGCTGCACGATGTTCCTTCTGCTCTGGTAGCAGAAGCCATGGAACAAATTTTGCCATGACATTTTTCATACCAAGATCCTACGTCAAAACCTCGGACATAGTAGTTTTTGGAATCCCCAGATTAGCTTCTAGTTCTCACACTGTCAGTTGCCGATCTTCGTTGATTGCAGGCCATACACATTCAACATTCTCAGGAGTTCTGCTTGTTGCAGGCCTTCCAGAATGTGGATCAATTTCAACAGATTCTGAACCATCTTTGAAGCTTGTGTGCCACATTTTTATTTGCACGGCTCTCGTTGCATCACCCTGAAAGCCTTCCGAATGACCTTAAGAGTTTCCACGGAAGAATGTTCAAGCTTATCACAAAGTCTGATGCAGATTCGTTGCTCTATTCAGTCAGTTATTTTGAATTGTGACAACCTCACAGTACACATGCTCACTCTACAGCGTCTACTTCCCCCGCTGACTAGTACAGTGAAGTAAGTCATCATTGTTCATGCATGTGTATTCCAAGTCCACTCTCCTTGGCTGCCAGGTTATATCAATGTCACACAAACCATTCTGTTATATTAACAATGGCTGGACTTTTTCAGGACAGACCTCATGTACCTCATATACCTCTCCGAGGTAGTAGAATCATCAGCTAGAAATGTTTTAAATTAGGGATAACAAGCATAAGGGTCAAGTGTGAGTGAACCTGAAACCCATATAAGAAACTTCTCCTCCTAGTGGCTAATTTAAAGGGATAAACAAGATTGTGCTGAAGCTGAAAGGTGAAAGATGTACTGTCAAAAACAATCATAAACCCATCATTTGGGATCTAGCATGCTTGCATGGAATGCTGGAAAGAATATGGTTTTAGAGTAAAAAAGTAAAAGCTTTTGCCACTTGCTTATCAGCTTCTTTAAGCCTCATTTTCTCATCTATGTAACAGGGCACTAACACCAAATGTGTCAGGATATTATGAAAATTAGAAATATGTGTGCAAATGTATTGCAACACCCTACGTTTACAAGGTAGTCATTTAATAAATGGGAGAAGTGATGAAGGATCAAAAATTATTATGCTGTGATTTAAACCTATGCCAAGAAAAGAGAAATATGAGAAACTTGCCTCACCTAGAGTTTGATTTCTCCAATAATTCACAGCAATATGGCAGTTTAGCTCTGTGCTAGAGACAGGAGCCAGCTTCATGTGGATATGAGGGGAAGGCAGATCTGACAGGGAGGACGCTGGAGTTTGTAGACCTTGATAGATAAGCATCAAGGAGTTAACCTGAGAGCTCTCAGGTTATACCAGATCTGAGAATACACCTAGCATGAGTTTAAGATCTAAATTTGAAACAATGTGAACTCTATCTAAATATTTCAGTTTTGTTTTCTGAATCTCTATGAACAGATACCCCTAACATAGCCTTCACTGAAAATAAATATTCATGAGCCTATAAAGATGTTTTCAAATGCACTGAGCTAAACCAAAGTATGTTTAAGCAAACTTAGTCCAATTTTAGATGACCCACATATCCCATTTCTTATTTTAAATTTCAATAACATACTGAGACAAAATGTTAATCAATATGCTAACATTTGAAATTAATATGAAACAAGATGAATATTTATTCCTTCAATAAATATTGATTGCAGGCTGAATAAGTGCCCTGATATTGGCGCAAGCAATACAGCACACAGACCCTTCCCGTGGCTTCCCCCTGATGCTGAAGGGAGGCCCCAGTTACAAGCCAGCGTGTTAAGCTGTGGAGTTCCATCGAGGGGAAAGCTGGTGTAGCCAATGAAGAGTGAACTCTCCTTCAGAGCCTTGGGCCCTAATAATAGTACCACTTTTCAGGTTTTTCAGTAAGTTACCTCCTAACTCTCTCTCTCAGAATCTTGGTCTGAAAGACGGACAGACTTAGCATCAGAGAAAATTTGTTCAAAAAATAATTTTAACTAATTTGCAAAAGCCACCAACTGTGAAAAAAAGAAACTAATGAAAATGTTCACTTCAAGCCTTAAAGAAGACATATATCACAAAGAGAGTTGGTTTAATTCATGTTATCCTCAACTACCCTTTAACAGTTTAAAAGGCATCTTCCCACTGTTGATGTTTTGTTGCCAAAGCATTGTTTTTATTTACTTGTTTTCCACTCTACTGCTATTATTTGGGTGGCAGGCATTTCTCTTCTGCCAAGCGAGAGGGGAAAATTCACTAGACACGCTTAGTTTTTCTTTAGGTTATCACATCTCACATCTTCCCTGGAAGAGTTCCCATGGGTGACTAAAGCTATCTTCATGCCATTTGCCCCATTCCCAATGGCCAGTAATTGACTGGATGGGAGCACAGAAGCCCTGCTCAATGGTCTCAAGGTGGAACAGTGTTTGTGATGCAATTTACATTCCCAAATTCCCCATTGTATCATGATAACGCTAGACTCTACCTAAAGCTACCGGCTTTATACTGTTTTATACTGTTTATACTTCTTTATCCTGTTTCCCTCCCTCATATTTTACTCTGAAGGAGCTGCAGGCTCCAGCTCTACCAGCTGGAAGGAGGAAAGCATACCTAGGAGGGTTGCTAATTGTTCCAGCCCAAAGGTGGCAGGCGTGAAGCTGGATAAAGCAGAGTTGATCAATATGGGGGCTCTCTCTCTTGTGAGACAGAACCTAACATCCTGGCTAGAGCCCCAGTCCTGAAGCACTGCTGGGAAGGCCCTTGACTCCTGGGAAAATGTTAGCTCCCATTAAATGAATAGCAACACCAGAACGGCCCTGGCAGCGTGTGGAGAAACATTAAAGGCTCAGGGAGTTTGGCTCGCTAGAACAGAGCTATAATGTAAGTTCCCCAAACTCACAATGGATTGTGTTTTTTGGAACATCCAGAGGACAATCCTTTACTTGGTGGGCCTAGCTACTGGTCTGGTGTCCAGGAGGGAAGATGAGAACAGCTCTCGAGGTCAGCAAGCCTTGTCCAGCGTGGTAGATCTTTCCAGGGTGCATTCTAAAGGGACACCTGGTGAGTGTGGCCAGGTGGATGGAGTCCAAAATACAGTATAGATTAGTTTTTCTCTTAAAAAATAAAAATATATGGGAACCCTGGCCGAGTGGTTCAGCTGGTTGGAGCAATACCCTGTACACCGAAAGGTTGCAGGTTTGCCAGTCTGGGCCCATGCTTAGGTTGTGGGTTCAATCCCTTGCCAGGGCATGTATGACAGGCAACTGATCAATGTTTCTCTCTCTCTCTCTCTCTCTCTCTCTCTCCTCTCTCTCTCTCTCTCTCTCTCTCCTTCTCTCTCTCACTCTCTTTCCCTTCCTCTAGTTCTGAAGTCAGAGGATATGGGCAATAAGCAGAGAAAAATAGAAGGAAATTTAAATCCTTTCAAGAAAAGCAGCAAGACAGGATAATTGATTCTGAATTAATCAGATGCAATCTTCCTTAGGGAAAAGCAGCAACAATGAACACTGACTCAATTCAGAGGTCGTATCAGGGTCAAGTCAGGACCTACATCTCCCTGTCCCTTCCCTGTTCAGCCCAGTGATCTCCGAGTGGGAGATTAGGGACCTGGCATGTAAATACGAGACTGGAAACAGTGCAGAGCAGAAACCTCTAAATGACCATGAGGGCTCTTTCTGATCAGGAAGTAAACATTGTAGGTGGCACCGAATGTACCATAACAAGAGCAATTACAGCAAGAGTGATTACAACCTCGAGGATCAGTGCTTCTGTTATTCTGTCACAGAAGGAGCAGTGGGAGTCACTGACACATGATATGTTGGGAAGGAACATAAAGTTGGCCCTTAGAGAAAGGTGCTCTGTTGCCATGAAAAACACAGCCCTCCTCCTAGCAACATCTGTCACCTTTGCTATGCCGAAAATGTTGTTGCTGTTGCTTTTTTCAGACCGCATTTTAGACTTATTTTAGGCAAGATATCACACACACGTTGCCCAACAACCCTATTGCAGCATTTGCTGAGACATATGGGAAGAAGACCGAGGAACAGGATAGTGCTGGAAAAAGTAAAAATGGAACAGAGTCGAGATCGGTTCTCATTGTTACACCAGCGTTCACCCAGAATGGAATTCTAGGAGCAAGAATATTTGCAAAACATAAGAAATGTTAGTTGTCCTTATAACATAAATCGCTTGCAGTAAACTCTTCAACTGCTGCCTGTGTTTCAAGATAATACAATTCAGCATGACATACACAAAATAAAGTGCTCACCGTTTTGCACACGCCAGTAGCTCCACTCCAAGTACTGCGCATGGACTGTATGCCTTTGGTCATCGTTAAATGTTTCATGTGAATACTTCTATTTGAATTCCACCGGGTCTTTTGTCTTAAAAAAATATGAAAAAATGAAATCTTGTTTGATTTAACCTCTCTTAATCCTAGGTTAGCTTATCACAGCAAAGCAGCCACAGGATAGCTCCTCAATGCTTTGTGATCACATGCCAACCACCCAGGCTCTCTGAGCTATAAATCTGTCATCTGAAAGATGATTTTCTCTATTTATCAGCTGTCTTCTAATCCGACATTTACCTTCCTTCGCTCCTTAGTGCCAGCATAACGACGTCGTCGACGGCAGGCGCAACAGCTCCTGAAGATAGACCACATGTCAGAATTTGGAGTCATTTTTTCTTCCCTTAAGAGAATTTAAAAATAAATAATTAACCAAACAAATAAATAATAAAATGAAAATAAAATGCCAATGTTTATCTCAGAACTTCAATTGCATACCTACACTTTTGGACCAGGGCCACTGTATTTTCTCCTGGAATGTCTGTTGGCACCGCTAATTGGCCAGGACCTGCTCTAATGACAAGCAAGGCTTCAATGGTAAAAGACTTTGAACTCTCTATCGGCTTTTTTTTTTTAGTTTATTTCCATTAATGCCCCCTTTTCAGAGCTGATGATTCAGTTTAAATTAGCTCAAAACTAAGCAAGTTACTTCTATTTCCCATAACAAGGAAGAATAGACACCTAGAAAGAAAGAAAGAAAAAACAGTGCAAAGCAACTACAAATATAGTATTAGAAAAAAACAGAAGATACCGTTTTAATGCAGAGTCTGCCCAGTGAAAAGGTTAAGGAAATTCAGAGGCCCCAAACCACAGAAAATGCACAAATCGAGAGCCGAGCATGTGCTAATGCTGTGGACTTCTCTGAAGCCATGGATCAGGCCCCGGACAGCTTTAGTTTAATGAAATATGGGAGGCTGGAAAACAAAACCAAGCCCTCTTATCACGTGGGAAGTTGGATCAAAGACCCTATAAACACATTGCATCCAAAAGCCAACACTCAGTGGGTACAGTTAAACATCGAACACAAACACCAGAGGGAGCAGGTGAGACAATTAATCTTCCTCAGCCTTGGCTGGTGAAAGGGGTTGTTAGAGGAACTGCCTCCTGAGAATTCATAACGGCTTGTGTGGGCTTGGGCTGAAATTCACATTTCCAAGGAGGCCCCAACATCTCAAGCTGACAGTTCCATTGAAGGCAATCCTGATTGGCCGTTCCTCCAGGCATCTGGGAGAACCAAATGTAAATCTTCTGTGGAAAGAAGCATTCTCTTCCCTTAGGCTGCCTGAAATTTCCAAGATTAATTTCAGCCAAACGGGAACTAAAGATCTAGAATCTACAGTTTGGGGAATTAAATACCTGTCTGTGTGGGAGCCAGTGACTTAGGCCTTGGGTCTCTACAGAGCAGGGGGAAAGGAAAGAGACACGCCTTCCTCCAAAGGGTAGACAGACTACCTGAACCAAGATCTCAAAAAGAACTTAAAATAAAACCTCTCTGTGTCCACTGTAGTTCTGAGGGGTGTGGGGCTGGGGGGCGGGGAGGATGTGATAATAGTTTCCTTTGGAATTTCTAGACTGGGGTTTGTGTATAAATTATTTACAAGGTCAAGAAAAATCTATACCAATAAATTAAATTAGAGGGGTCTATTGCAGGTTGGGTGCTTCAGAAGCAGGACTGAGGTTAAGAGGTTGAGTTGCTTATTAGGGGTCAATGCCTGCGAAGGGAAGGGAGAGGGAGCAGGATGGAGCAGAGAAGATGACTAGCGATGCAGGTGCGACAGATCCAGCAGCCGTGGAATATCGCCTGTCAGAGCCTCCTGAGTTGGGGCACAGCAGGCAGGCTGGCACACCTGCTTCATGACCTCAGGTGCAGTGGCTTCTCACAGCTGAGCAGAACTGAAGTGGCTAAGAGCTGGGGGCTGTCTGTTGAGTCCACTCACTTGCAGTGAGGCAGCAAGTTCTCCATCGAAGGGGCTGCAACTCAGTGTCTAGCACATAGTGACAGGCCGATGGTGCCCTCTGGGTCCCAGATGTAGAAATTATTTTCTGGGAGGAACTGTTGTTAATTCACACCTCGTAGATTAAATTCAGCAAAGTTTGAGTTCAAAATAATAAATTATCACACATGTAAGCAGGCCAGCAGGCATGGGAGAGAGTCAGACTAAGTAATAAAAAATTTAGACACCACACAATCCTTCAATACTGACTATAAAATGTAAGTTTAATATGAATTATAAAAGCAAAGGTATACTGAAAATATGATTTAAAAAGGCCATCAAATTGACTAGATAACTTCACCTAATTCTATGGAATTAAATTTGAAATTCTACTAGAAATTAGTAAGATTCTAGGAAAATAAAATTTAGTAAAATTTACCCCAACCAAGATAAAAAGTCCAAATAGACTGTTTACCATAAAAGGATTAGGGAAAATTATAAAATAATTTTCAGGCTAAAGTGCACCAGGTGCAGAGCTTAACAAGGGAATTTGACTGGATTTTTAAGATCAAATAATCCTAAAGCTGCTTCAATTATTATAAACCTCAGAAAAAAGTAAAACTTATTCTTTTTATGAAAGAAGTTGACATGTGTCCAAATATGTTAAAAACTGCACAAAAATTGGCACAAAAATCTTAAATAAATGATTAACAAGGAGAGTTAAAAAAACACATTAAGAAATAATATATCATGTCCACCTACAGTTTATTACAGAAATCTAAAGTGAGTCAGTATTGGGAATTCATTAACATATTCATAGTAAAAGTGGAAAAGACAAAAATCATATGATTTTTTAAAATGAAAATTTGACAAAATTCAACCGCCATTTTAAAAACTCAGTAAAATAAGAATTGATTGATACTTTCTTTAAAAACACACACACACACATACCTCACCACCAACACCAACATCTTGATATAATATAATAAAAAATCACTAGAGTCATTAATGATAAAATTTCAAATAGGACTTGATACACTATCTCTACTACCTTTTAACTGTAGGTTGGAGGTATTAGTTAACACAATCAAATTAGAGATAGCAAATAAAAGCATTAGAAAGAAGGAGAAAATATCTTTATTTTGCAGATGATATAATTAAATATCTGGAAAATCCAAAAGAATCCCTGGTGAAAACTACTGAAAACTATAAAGGAATTTAATAAGGTAGCAAATTATAAAATTAAAATATAGAAATCCAAAGTTTTTACATATACAATCAAAATTTAGATAGAAGAAATGATGGAAGAGCAGACACTTACCTTGCAAAAGCATATCTAAAACTCAACTTAAAAAAGAAGTGCAAAACATATGAATAAAACTATAAAGCATTCCTAAAACAAAACATAAAAATAGACAGGAATGAATGGAAAGACACATCAGGTTCTCAGGTTATAATATTAATAATAATATGATAATATTCAACATCATAAGGGTGTCAGTTCTCTCTGGGGAAATTTATAAACTTAAAACAATTCGAATAAAATAAGATTATATTTTTGTTAAGCTAAAAGTTGGTTAGTTAGTTTATTTATAAAAATGAACAAAAAGAAAAGACTTGTGAAAAAAGCAATGTAGGAGAGGGATGACCAGACCAAAGCTTGAAATATGTTATAAAGTCTCTATAAATAAAACAGTATGGCATTGATACATAAATAAACAGACTAATGAAACAATTCAATATACCTAGATAAAGACCAAAAGGAATACGAAATCTCAGTATATGGTAAGAGCTTCATCTGAAACTGGGTGAAGGGATATGCAGAATAATGAAATGGAAAGATAAAATTGAATGCATTCCTCACACCATACACCAGGAGGGATTGTAAATAGATTGGATATCTACATATGAATAGTAATTCTATTGTGGACCTATATATACACATATATAGATATACATGTGTATGAATATATAGATATTTTTTCTTTTTATATATGACACATATAAATATATACTCTCCAGGTTTCTTTGGGAGATTCTTTGGAAAGTAAATTGGTCAACCTAATGAACCACTATAACATTAAAATTCACCACTTACCTGCCCTCAGCTTGGCAGGGAGGCAGGGAAGAGGTCACAGGATCCAACCCTGTCCCCTTTGACCTGGTGTCTCCATTCTCATTTTTCCTCTTCCAAACCACATGGACATGCTGGGGACTGGGGGACTGCTGGAGGGAACCCCGGTCACCACTGGGGTTGTGACCCTGCACTTGTCTGAAATAGCTGCACTCTGGTTTCCCAGGCCTTGTGCAAATCACGTACCTAGCGACTCCGGCTCACGCCCACAGCTGCGTGGCCTGCAACTTGCTCTATTTTCTTTTTAAAACATTTTATTGATTATGCTATTACAGCTGTCCCAATTTTTTCCCCTTTGCCTGTGTCCCTGGTACCACCCCATTCCCTCCGGCAATCCCCCGCTTAGTTCATGTCCATCGGTCATGCATGTAAGTTCTTTGGTCTCTCCTTTTCCAATACTATTCTTAACACACACACACACACCCCCATCTATTTTGTCCCTACCAATTTATGTTTTTTGATCCCAGCACCTGTTTCCCCCATTCTCCCCTTCCCTCTCCCAGCTGACAACCCTCCAAATGATCCCCATGCCTATGATTCTGTTCCTGTTCTGGTTGTTTGCTTAGTTTGTTTTTTAGATTCAGTTGTTGATAGTTGTGAATTTCTTGTCCACTTTAATGTTCATTGTTTTGATCTTCTTCTTTTTCTTAATAAGTCCTTTAAACATTCATATAATAATATCTTGGTGACAATAAATTCCTTTAGCTTTATCTTGTCTGGGAAGCACTTTGTCTGCCCTTCCTTTCTAAATGACAGCTTTGCTGGATAGAGTGACCTACGTTGTAGGGCCTTGCCTTTCATCAGTTTGAAGACCTACCAGTCCCTTCTAACCTGCAAAGTTTCTTTTGAGAAATCAGCTGACAGTCTTATGGGAACTCCTTGCAGATAACCCTTTGCTTTTCTCTTGCTGTCTTTAAGATTCTCTCTTTATCTTTAGCCTTTGGTATTTTAATTTTGATGTGTCTTGGTGTGGTCCTCTTTGGGTCCAACGTGTTTTGGATTCTCTGTGCTTCCTGGACTTGTATTTCCTTCATCAAATTAGGGAAGTTTTCTTTCATTATTTTTTCAAATAAGTTTTCAACTTCTTGCTCTTCCTTTTCTCCTTCCAGCACTGCTAAGATTTGAATGTTGGTAAGTTTGAAGATGTACCAGAGGATATTTAGCTTATCCTCATTTTTTTTTTAAATACTTTTTTCTTCTTACTGTTCCGACTTAATGTTTTTCTCTTCCTTATGTTCCAAATCATGATTTGATACTTGGTTTCATCCACTCCATACTGGTTCCCTGCAAATTTTTCTTTATTTCACTTAGTGTAACCTTCATTTCTGCCTGGGTCTTTTTTATGCTGTTGAAGTACCCAGTGAGTTCACTGAGCATCCTAATAACCAGTGTTTTGAACTCTGCATCTGATAGATTGCATATCTCTATATCATTTAGTTCTTTTTGTGGAGTTTTGTTCTGTTCTTTCATTTGGACCATGTTTCTTTGTCTCCTCATTTTGGTAGCCTCCTTGTGTTTGTTTCTCTGTATTAGGTAGGGTTGTTTTGACTCCCTGTCTTAGTAGTGAGCCCATTGTAGAAAAGCACATCAGTATATTGGATGGTGTGGCGCCGTTGGTAATAACCAGGGCAGGGCAACCCGTGTTGCCACTCTGTGACTCTGGGTGGGGGAAGAGCTCACAGAGGGGACAATGCCACTGCCTGGTCTTTGGAGTTTGGTCCAGGAGGAAGCTGTCTCCCAGCACTCACCCTAATGCCAGACACTTCAATATTTCCCAGTAAGCTACTGGTGCTCTTCTAGCTGTTGCCCTGGTGCTCAAGTCCAGAGGGAGTGAGTCTGTGTAAGTCCTGAGTTTGTTGGGTGCCCTTTAAGAGGAGAATCCTGAGAATCCCGCAGTTTCTTCTGCATCCCCAACCCCCACTGGTTTTCACAACTAGAAATTATAGGGACTTATCTTCCTAGCAGTGGAACCCTGGGCTGGGTGGTCTGGTGTGGGGCTAGGATCCCTCACTCCTGAGATATCCCTCCCAATTTTTATCCACCACACATGGCTGTGGGACTGCAGCTCCACGTCTCTGCATCTCTATGCCTCTCTGCTTGTGCCCATGTCTGATTCTATCAACTCTGATCAGGTGCCCTATCAAAATCTGAAAGATTCTGGCCAGGGACCACAGCCCAGGCCTCCGAGAGTTTGAAGCCGGCTTCATAAGGCTGTTGGACAAGGTAACAAATGTTTCTCTAATTGAAATGAACCAAGCCGGAATGGCCTCGTGTTGTCAGCCTGACGTCCTGTGTGGTGGGTCTGTGGGACATGACTAGCGGCCTTGGCAGCGCTGGCTGCTGCCTGGAGCGTCTACTTTGCCTGGCTCCACTTATGAAGGGCCCATTAAGAATAGTTCTGTGAGGAGTGACCGGTGACCAGGTTGACCCTTCAGTGGATGCTCTTAGGTCAATGGCACTCCCTCTTTCGAAACAGTTTGGAACTGACGGTGAATCATGTGAGCTAAAGATTGTGTGAGGTCGACTGCCCCCTGGAGGAGGGGGTGAAGCATTTTTCAAACGGCCTGCAGGCAGGTCCTGAAGCCCATTCGGCTCACAGAGCCAGGAAAAACCAAACGTTTCCCAGGAAAGGCGTACCTCGTATGTGTATCGCCTCAGATGGCAAACCAGGTTGCAGATTCTGCAAGGAACACCCTCAGCAAGCTTACACACCTGACATCTAAATTTACACAGGCCGCATCAAAGGAATCAGCTCTGGGGAGTCTCTGGGCTTTGGGCTGTCACTGGCGCTGAGACCACCAACAGCACCTTCCTCAGTGCTGCAGTGGCCTCCAACCCCCAGGCCCAGGGAGCGGCAGTGCTCCCGGGGGACCTGGGCCGGAACCGTGCCAAGTGCTGCCGGAAGGAGCCTGTGGGGGTGGATGGGTGGACTCAGCCTGCCGAAGCCTTGGCTCTGTTGCTCATGAGCCTGGGACAACAGGATGTTTCCATAGTATTCCTAGGGTCTCTCTCCCTACGCGATAGAATTTTTAGGCATTTGAAGAGCTTTTTTCCAGATTACGTTTAAAATTGAAACCAAGCCATGTGGTAAAGAATGTGAGGGTGGGGATAAAGTACCGATGACCTGTGCTGGCATTGGCTTCTCCAACCTTAGCTAGACCCTCAGGTGACACTGTCATGGGATAAAGGGCCCCAATGCCTGTGGACGGAGCAAAAGCTGCCAAGGACCCAAAGAGTCCGAGTCCAAGTTCATCCAGGACAGGATAGCCTCTTCTGTTAAGGTCTTTCTTAATTTTCCACTTAAAAGCAATTAGAATATCCCAATAAAAGAGATCTTTATATTATGTGGTTTCCAGCCATTTCTCCACTAATGTTACCATTCCTCAAGAGGCCCTGTCATGGTGAGAGCTGTCTTGGCTTACCTGGACAAAGAGCATGCCTTCAGGACAGTCATGCTGATAGGCCAACATCACAGCTGCATTTCAGCAATGCTGCCTCAGCCCACATCCCTGAGCTCGTGTCGTGTGACCGTTTCCCAGACCTGTGGTATCTGTTACTGTTCTTTCTGCAAGGACTGACCTCTTTGAACCTTGGTTTCTGTGTAGGGATTAAGTGAGATAAAATCGGTGGAAGCCTTTTATGAGTAGTGCAGTATTACGCAAATTTCAGGAAATGCTATATCAGACTATCTCACCCCTTGCCTTCGGAATGGACTCTGCTGTCTTGGAGACAGATACTGCTCCCTGCCCAGTTCATTAGGCAGGAGGCGGGGGGTGGCACTGAATGCCCAGGGAGGGCAGGGGCCCAGTGAAAGCTATTGGATACTCTCTACAAAAAATTTACTACCTACCAAAGCACTTTTTTGATGGTTTGATTATATAAAAGATTTCATAAAATATTATCAATTGACAACTTTAAACAATGAACCCTCAAAAACTGAATGATGAGATGAAGAGAATGATGAAAACTTGTCATTTTGCTTACTTGATGGTGACTAGATATATGAGATGCTTTTCCAAAAGCTGGTCCTAGGATACTGGAAATATATTAATGATGCAATAAACTAGCTTTGTACTCAAGAGAATAAGCACTTTCAAGACATTTCAGGCTTTTGTTATTTCAGAACAAACATCTCCATTTCTTTCCCTTCCTCTCCTGAGAAAGTCAGTCTCATTTACTAATATTTTACAAATTCTACTATTGCTCGAAATCAATCATAGTTTTTAATAATCACTTTCCTATGAAGTAAGGCATCAAATCAATCCAGATAAATGTTAGAGAGTGATTGTCCAGAATGTCCCAAAGGAGCTTTCAAGAAAAAAAGAAATTCATAGATTCCTGGCATGATCTTAAACAAATGAGATCCAAAGAGTGGAAAAGAATAGACCGCCTTTTCACAGGTTCTGCAGTAACTGTATGTAGATGGGATGCGTGTCTACAGCGCTCTATGCCAACAAAAAGGCATAGCAAGCAACCAGTTTATTTGTTGGGGTTTGGAACAGCTTTCCATGCCAAGATCAAAAGGCCTCATGTTTAAATGTTTTGATGCTCATCTCGTCATTACTGGTAATCCCTTCATCTTAACACCAAATTTTCTTTTCTAATACATGCTCTTGTCTCCCTACTTAGAACTGTAATGTGTTAATATTAGAATTGCTAAACTCTGAAATTACAGGTTATAGATGATTCATACACCAGGAGAAAATCTCTCTGCCTTGGCAGACTTTTCTACTCTTTTGAAGTAATCCTTTTTATTAAGCCTTTCTGAATTTCATAAAGTCTGTCTTGTCCCTGAAACTGTGCAGTAGGCTCCTGAGAGCAAGTGAAGGAGGCCAGGCTTAGTCCTCTGCTTCAGAGTGAGCCCTTCTCACCAAAGAGGACTTTCCTGACCACTGTAACGAACAGAGCTTCTCTCTTCTTCACTTGACTTTTTTTTTTTGAAGACTTTATTTAATTTTTATTTTTAGACAGAGGGGAAGGGTGGGAGAGATGGAGAGAAACATCAGTGTGTGGTTGCCTCTCACACGCCCCCTACTGGACACCTGGCCCATGACCCAGGCATATGCCCTGCCTGGGGAATTGAACTGGAAACCCTTTGGTTTGCAGGACAACCCTCAATCCACTGAGCTACCCCAGCGAGGGCCTTGATTGACTTCTCTTAATGGCATTTATCTCTAGCTGACATTCTATACATATACTCTTAGATTTAATTATTTATATATACTTATACATATATACTTTACATCCATCCTTACACATATGACATTATATACTTACACAGTGACATATCACTTATACATTATTTGTATCCCACAACCATACACACAGGGTAAGAACACTGCTTTATTCACTCTTGTACCTTGGCACCCACAACAGCCAGTACATGGTAGATACTCAATGATTACTAGCAAAAATGAGCTAATAAACAACAGAATGAATTGACAGGTAGGAGAAAAAGGTGAAGACCTGGATAGAGTACCCTGGTGGGAAAACAGAATGTGGCATAGGAGACTCAGACTCTAGTATTTGAGATCAGAAAAATGCCAGCAGAGCAGGTGAGTACTTGGGGGGGCGAAAGGGAGCCCAGTCACTTTTCCAGGTTCCGAACATTGCCTTGCATTGGCCCTGTGACAAATCATCTTGGCTTTTAAATCCAATAGGAAAAGCTTTTGGTATACTTACGAGATTTGCAAGGGGGGAACTGTACATAGTTTCACTTCAAGCTAGAGCCTGAAAATAAAATTTTTAAATGGAGATATTTGCTTCCAAATACTGTAGCTAAATAAATTATGCTAACGATAAAAATATCAGAGAACTCTGGTTCAATGACTAACGTGTGAAATCCCCTGCCCATCCTCCCTTCTGAAACACTGTCTTCCACAATAACTGTGGGAAAATCTTCTGGAGCTTTATGTAGTGAATAAGCGATCGGGTCCAGGAAAAAAAAAGGGAGGGTGGGTAAAAATAGATTGATGACATTCAAGTAAAATTAACAAGAGCTTGGAATCCAAGTCGGCCCAGCAAGCACAAGTGACAGCACCACTCGGACAGCAACTCCCTGGCCTTCATTGAGGGGGTCTGGGAGTGCTCTGCCTCTCTCCTTCCTAAAGCACCTCTTCCCGGTGACCACGCTTTCTCGCTGCTCCTCCAAGCCTTCATCCAACACGCTCCTTCCCTCTCTCCCTAGGAACCCAGGCTTGTCTCCTCCAAATCTGGAAACCCAGGTTTGTTTTCCTTGGTGCTTTGCCAAGAACAAAATGTAAATCGAACATAAATGTGAAGGAGGAAGGACCCCAAAGTCCGTTCTTGACATAAAGAGTTGGCTTTCTGGCTTCTTAGTTAACAGGAACACTTAGCACATCGATTTTCTAAATTTATTTAAAAATGTAAGAGACTTAACAGAAGACAACCAGGAATCTAGATTGGGAAGCAGAATACCTTCTGCTGCTCTAGTAGGGCTTTGCAAGTTGGTTGGAACATAATACAAACAGTCTGTCTTGCTATAATCATTATAATGATATAAATTATTTATACAGATGAGCACAAATAAAGTGAAATTAAAACACCACTAATGAATTTCGCCATACTCTGTTTGGCTTGGTTTTGCTGCACTTTAAAGCTTTTGAGGATGAAAAGGCATGGGGAGGAGGGCGAAGGAAGTTTGTTAAAACAGATGCATGATATAAAAAAACATTCTGATTCTAGCCAAAGTTCTCCTCAGTTCTCAACTGTTTGCCAAATAAATGGGGGCACATAAAACCAAAGAATTATCCCTCTAGTAGAGTTGCCAGGTTTAGCAAATATAGTAAATACACATTCAAATTCAACTGGACATTCCGTATTTTATCTGGCAACTCTGCCCTGTGGGGCTTTTGCCTGATTCAGTGTCATAGTTAAGAGTTTGGCAGACAGATAGCTCTCTAATCTTGGTAAGCAATTTAGACTCGTTAAGCCCCTGTTTCCTCATCTGTAGAATAAGTTCATATAGAATCTACCTCATAGAATTGTTTTGAGAGTTAAACAATTCAGTCCATATAAAGCCACACAAAATGGCGTTTCACCCATAGAAAATCCTGTTTTATTATTATTATTATTATTATTATTTTACTATTATTATTATTGGGATGGTGAGCTTTGTAATCAATGAATGAAATTACTGGATTATTTGCATGTAAAATTCAACCAAGTTCCTGTGGCTTGGTATTTTTTAAAAGTTATTTTTAAAATTTTATTTATTTATTTTTAGAAAGGGGGAAGGGAGGAAGAGAGGAAAACATCAATGTGTGGTTGCCTCTCATGCGCCCTCTACTGGGGACCTGGCCTGCAACCCAGGCATGTGCCCTGACTGGGAATCGAACCAGTAACTCTTTGGTTCACAGGTCGGTGCTCAATCCACTGAGCCACACCAGCCAGCACAAATTTGGTTTGTTTCATTGAATTTTCAACTTTGGAATTGTTCTTAAAAGTTAGAAAAAGAGGCATATAAAATGATTACATGAATATTAAAAAATCTACATTTTAGTTTTACATTGGCTACTGGGGGAGATATATGGGAAGGAGAAAGGAATAGGGGCGAAAGACACCAATTAGGTGCAAGAAAGAGAAAGACAAACAGATGTGCTTGGTTTGGCCTGCACTATATTTTAAAATGATTTAAGCTATTTTCCAACACTCAAAGACCAGGAAAATTCACACGAACATAGGTAATTCTGGCTCTTCTTGACAAATCACGACTTTGGACCCCTCCAAGCCTCGAGAGGGGTCGTCCTCGAGGGAGCATGTGCATTCGCGCTCAGGCCCTACCGTCCCCTAGACACTGAGGCCTCGTGTTGGTCCCCGTTACTCAGTATACTTGCGCTGTGGCTATTCTTACACCGGGTCAGCTTCACTCGTTCATTTCACCTCCCTGGGCCAGCGGCGAGGTCCAAGGATGGTTTACAACTGCATTAACTTGTCAAAATAGTCTTTATGAACAATCCCAAGCCACCCAAATAAATATACCTTCTAAGTAAAGAAAGAGCGGGTTTGGGGAGCAAAAGCAGCTTAAAACAAGTCACCTAGACCAATAGTCTTCAAATATTTTTGCTCAGATACCTTCTAAAAGAATTTGAAAACTTTTCATGTCTTGCTCATTTTTTTAAATGTTGAAATTCAAAATTTGTTAATCAGAGGCGGATGTAATGGCAGGTGCACTGGGCGTGCGCCCTGGGCCCCGACTTCTAAAGGCATGTATTTTTATTTTTCCTGTCTCTCTCTTTTTTTTAAGGGGCCCAATATTTTCTTCTGCGCCTGGGCCTCAACCGACCTTAATCTGTCTCTGGTTATCACATGTTTAAACAATTGAAATGATAGAATTTCTAGCATAATATAAGTGCTAAATTTTAAAATAAAATTCATATCATTCCTAATGGACTATAAACATGATAGTAAATTTTCAGTATTTTATATTGAAACAATTTTAGACCTTCAGAAAAGATAAACTACAGTAAAGAGAGTTACCTATGCTTTTTCCCCAGCTTCTCCTAATGTTAATATCTTCCTTAATGTTAATTATCAAATGAAAAAATTAACATTACTACAATACTATTAACTAATGCTAACAACGATAGACTTACCTGGATGGCCTCAGTTTTGCGCTAATATCCCTCTTCTAGGATTCCGCCAAGGGAACCCCAATGCATTTAGCTGTTATGTCCCCTTTAGTCTCCTCCAGTCTGTGGCAGCTCCTTGGTCTTTCCCTATCATTCAGCATCTTGACACTCAGGGAATACTGGTCCCGTATTTTCTACAGTGTCCCTCTATTTGGGTTGGTCTGCTGTTTTCTCATGAAGACAGAGGTCATAAATTTTGTGCCAGAGTTCAACACAGATGCTGTGGCCTTCTCATTACAGCATAGCAGGGACTATGAAATATCACATGTCTTATTATTGGTGATGTTAATTTTCCTGCTTTATGAAGGTGGTATCTACCAGCTTTCTCCATTCTAAAGCTACTCGTCTTCCTTTGTGATTAATAAATACATACGTTGAGCGAGATGCTTTGAGATGATACAAATATCCTGTTCCACCTATTTAGTTTAGTATCCATGGATGGATCGTGCCCACAGATATTACTCTGGTGCTCTAATGGGGATTTTTGGTTTTCCTTAACCCTTCTTCATTTAATAATTGAAATTCTTTTGTAAGGAATACTTATACTTTCTTTCCCATTTATTTATTTAGTTATTTATATCAGAATGGACTCATGGATATTTATTTTGTCTTTGGGTTATGTATTAGGGCTCTCCAGAGAGATACAGAGCTAACAGGATGTGTATTAACATCTAGAGAGAGAGAGAGACGTTTATTTTGAGGAATGACTTGCATTCTTGAGGGGGTGCAAGTCTAAAATCCGCAGGGGAGGTCAACAAGCTGGAGCCCCAGGGAGCAGTTGTAGTCCCGCTCCAAAGGCAGTCAGTTTGCAGAATCCTTTCTTATCTGGGGGAGGTCAGTCTGTGTTCTACTCAAGCCTGCAACTGATTGGATGAGACTCACCCACATTATGAAAAGTAATCTGCTTTGGTCAAAGTCTACCAAAAAATAAAAGCACCTTCACATAAACACTGAGAATAATGTTTGACCAACTATCTGGGAACCATGGCCCAGGCAAGCTGACATATAAAATTAACCATTGCAGGTTATAATCCAATATGACCGTTATTTATTTTCTCAAAGTGTTCCAGCTTTAGCCATTAGGAGCTCATCCAGGTTGGCTCCTGTGTTCTCTCGATGAGCTTCTATTTTTCTGCATTTGTCTACTTTTCTGGAACTACAGAATATTCCAGGCTCATTTTGTATTTTATCTGCTCCAGCCCTGAAATCAACCACCTCTCCAAGGAACCCTTGTTCCTTCAATGGAAAAAAAATTTAGAAACAAAGCCCTAGGCGCTAGGCGTGCTCAGTGTCCCTGGGATATCAAACTTGTGATCCTCCTCTGTGGACAGAGCTCAGAAGGGTGTGTATGGACACTTACCTACGCATCCATATTTCTTTCTGTATCTACCTCTTTGCATATTTTGAAATATGGGTTTACACTGATCATTCTGCCTCCAAGCTCGTACCACGGGGCTCAGTTCTAGCCCTCCTTTCCTTATTTGTAAAGTCTTTCTCCAATAGTCGGAAACCTTGCTGACGTGTATAACATATTAACTTATTTGTTCAGTCCTTGTTCGCAGATAAAGCAACCTCAGCGTTGCTAACCCACGCTCCTGCAGGACAGATATTTGCCAAACAGTGTGCAGTGTCTGTGTGCAGTCGTTTTGTCTTTAGACTTACATGACCCAGTCAAAACACTGCTTTTCACAATTACTTGGGTCAGGGCTCCTTTCATTTTACCTGCTTCACTGTGGCTATGCCGTTCATTTAAAATACAGTTCAAATCATTTCTCACAGTCTGTCTTCCATCTTTAGTTCCCCCCACATCATGGTTAAATTTTCTTTTATTTACATAGAATAAAATTCACCCTATGTGGTATACAGCTCTGTGGGTTCTCACAGAGACATATATCCAATACCACATTCCCCAAAACAACACAGTTCAATCATTCTGCAGATTCCCTGGGCTACCCCATTGCACTAATGCTTTTTAATATGTGATATACATCCACAGAGTAACAGTCCTTGGAAATCAGTGAGGTACAGAAATTGGATTATAGAATATAAGAAAATTATCACATGGTGACAGGCACTACCAATTGTTTCTGATAGCTATCTATCCCTTTTCCCAGGGTCTAGAATCCCCGGTTTTCAGTGGGACATGCAATCCATCAGAATAAAGGTCACATTTTCCAGGCTCCTGGGTTCCTAGGCTGGGCTGGTGGCTAAGCCCCGGTCGACAGAGCAGAAGTGCAGGTGTCAGGCAGGGGCGTCTATAGACCTTCCTTTCAAGGCAGCTGCGGCATACTCTTTTTTCTTCATCCCTATCTCTATTTTCCTAACTGAAACTGAGCATGATCATTTAATATTTAATATTTAATACTGTTTTCCTAGAGGGTCAAAAGAAATCATTCCATAACTTCAAGGTTGGTAGCAGATAATTGGCTTCAAGCATTTGAATTACCATACCTGTCTTTCTCTCCTGGAAATGTAGTTTTGGCTCTTGTGCATATTAAAGTGAATAAATTCATCTTTAAAAATAAACTGAAGTAAAAATAAGCGATCTTTCAATTATCCAAGCTTATTATAGGATTCCTGTGATCCATATGTTGGTTCTAAAGATAGTTTTCAAAAGCCATATCCATACATAAATTTACACTGGCAACATTTCTTTCTTCCTGCTGTACTGATTTAAAATTCAAATGCAAAGATACCATCCTTAAATTATCTTGCCTTGTGAGTGACATCCTCCTCTAAGGCCTAAATTTACCTCCAACCCACATAGGTCCAGTGTTCATAGAGTTTGCTGCTATGAATTTTAATAGATGGAAAGAATAGCGGAATAGAAGTCTGATAAATGACTTGTGCTGGAAAAACTTAGCCTCGTGTCAGTTTAGATGCCCTTTCTGAAACCAACAAGAAAGAGCGGGCATATGTCACTATAGCCACAGCAAGTGGTCTATGTTTTGTCACCTGAAATTAAGAGTGATCTTGGGAAAAAGCTTCCTAGTAGCACCTCCCTTACAATAAAGGTGGGGTTAAAGGGACTGGGGTGAAGCTAGATTTCTGTAGTGTGTCCCTTTGAAGAGAAATTTCAAAATTTTGATAATAATGTCCATGGAAATAAGGAATAAACACCAGGTGACAAAGTTAACTTTGAAATTTCTAGGTATCAAAAAAGACATTATTGTACAAAAAATGTTAAAACTGGTTCTCCACCTTCATTTAGAATGGACAGGGGACATAAGCCTGGTATGTGACCTGAGAGAGGTTGGTTATAAAACAGAAATTTCCCAGCAGAGGGGACCTGCCGTCTGTGGAAAGGGTTAATAAGTAAAGGTACTGGGGTTTCCTAAGTGAAGGAATTTTGGAATTGATATTCACTCATGTTAGTTACTCTTTTTAGGGTGAGAAATAGGGAAACTCATTTGATCAATAGCTCAATGCCCATTCCCAACCCTCTCCTCCATAACCAACCCAGTCACTAATTAAGGGACAGGTAACAAGAGCTCATTTCCACTGATTATGGAAAAAGCCTCACCACGGAAATAGAAAACCAAGTAGGCAGAGGTGGTGAATGTTAACCTGAAATGAGAGGAAAAAAGCGTGAGATGATAAGCGGCGTCTGGGAGTGCGCAGTGGACAGAAGAGGGAAAGATGGTGGAAGCAGCAACTTGGGTGGGACTGAGGGAGGGCTGCATCCAAGTGACCGCTTATCCAGGATGAGGCTTAGGAAAACAAGAGGCAGCATCTCCAAGGGATGAGAGCGTTTGTCCCCACCTTCCGTCAGCTAATGAGGAGTTCACTGACCGGCCGGATCTCCATAGTTTAATAGTCACTTTTGGGAGCCAGAGAAGCTCGACCAAGGGGAGGCGGAGAGAGTAAAGGTTGGAATGTAAGGAAGTGCTAGTGGGCTAGGGTGCGGCACAAGCCTTAGGGTGTCCCTCCTTGTCTGTAGCAATAGCACTGTCAGTCTGATGTTCATTGTTTTCTGGGGGCTGGGTGACCTTAAGAAGGCATAGGGCTGTCAGCTGCGGTTGACGAGTGAGCCTTTTGTTTCCACAGAGTGGTGGCCTTTTGCTTTTCCTTTGCCCTGTTTTGACTGTAAAAAACACTGAAAGTCTACCAGTTGCTTAGTGGGGGTCTGGATCCCAAGTTCAGCTGTTGTAGCTTTCTCCTGAGTCTGGGGTTGCCTGCTGGGTATCATGCATCCCCGTGGCAGACTCAGGGTTTTGTAAAGTTCCAGTTAATTGTCCCGGAAAAAGGGTAGGGTTTGTATTCCCTCTTGTCCTTCATCTGTCCTTGTTTGTTGACCTAGTTAGGGTCCTGATCTGATTGATGTAAGCACTCCACTTAAACAAACACTTTTTCAACACTATCGTCACCCAAGTGTGGGCCCGTTTGGGGAGGAGGGTGCTCAGATACTGTTAGTGAAACAACACCCCATCTTCCCTGGGGTCCCTCAGCTGTAGGTGCTTTGCCCACCGCCCTTAGAAATTATGTCTCTCAAAGCCAGAGTTTGGTGAAAAGGAATTATTTATTCAAAAGTTATACAGGTTTTTGGCTAATGGCTAAATGCCACCATTAAATCTCAAAATCCCTTTAAAACACCCACCAACACACGCAGTCCCGCCTTTCCCCACCTGTGCCCAGTCAGGCCAGGCAGGGGCACCGTCCTTCGGGGGGAAAGAACAGGAGTCCGGAGCTCGGCCAGGCAGGCCTCTCCCGGTTCCCGGCACCATCAGCTGTGGCGCCGCGGCCTCCAGCTCTTAACCCAAACCCACATGGCACCTTCTCATGGCCCACTAGCAAGGGTCCCTTCTTCCCTTTCCTTCCCACGTGGTCTTCACATTGTTCCCCCGTGCCGTGGGGAGAACCATCTCTCAGCTCTCAAGCACAGGCATTGTAACTCGGGGAGCTGCTTCCCAGTTAACCTCCTGGGTTGAAGTACAGCAAACCTTCCTGGTTAACCTTGTTGATATGCAAAATAACCATCTTTACATAAGAGGTATGAAGCTATCTTGCTGTTATTGACATGCAAAATGACCCTTGAGTGGCCATGCTCCCGGGCAGGTCTGAAGCTGGCCTGTTACTGACATGCGAAGTAACAGAGACAGGCCCTGCTCCAGGTCTCCCTTCCCCATGGTGGCCCACCTTGGGGTGGGGGAGGGAGAATATCTTATATTTTTCTTGGACACCCCACATTCTGGACACTGTTAGGAATCCTCCTTTGGTGGGGGGCCCTGCTACACTATGATGTGTTCATCATATTTTCTCAATTTTTCTTCTCTTATAGAACTTTATCTTGATGTTTTATATATATATGCAAGACAGTATTTTATTTATCATGTGTCATACTTCTCTGCAATAAAATATTAATGTTAATTGGAATTTCAAATTTTGGGCTATGAGTTTAATTCCTAAACTCCTGAATTAGATGCCAAAAGTCATATAGTGTTTGTCTTTGAAATTATTTTTATTGATATATCAGTTGTTGACTCAAGTAGATTATTTAATTTTGTGCAAAACAAAGAACTAAAGAACTAAAAACCACTTGGCTTGCAATAGATAAATGTCTTACCCTCTCTCCCTCTCAAGAAATAGCCATTCCCCTTCTTGGGCATAAATCTTTTGTTTCCTCCTAAATTCTAAGGGTCCCAAGGAGTCTTGCAGTCAGGGGAGCAGTGGGCAGTGGAAGTTCAACCCAAGTTTACCTCGTGATCCTGTCTCCAGGGCTCCCTTTTTCCTCTGACTTACAGGTGAGCCAAGGCAGCCACACCTTGGCCCACTCCTTTCCTACAATTTTTCTAAGGAGCCAAAGCAGCCCACCTAGGCTCTCTCCTGTTACTTCCTCCACCCTAAGTCATTCCTTTGCTTTGCTGTCCCCAGAAGCAATAACTCCCAGTACATCAATGTACAAGAGGAAAGCTACTACTTTTAAAACTGAAGCAGCTGAAGGAGCTGAAGGTTGCCCAAACCTGATTTCTCTCTCCCACCCCCTCCCTCTGCTTCTTCTCCAGCCTCTTTGCAGTTGTCAAGGTCACTAGATAATAAAACAGCTCACTTTTGAGCACTGTGTGTATCTGCTAATGGGGGAAAATAATGGTTTTATTTCTGAATGAATTAAAAAGAAACAAACTAAGAGGACTGCATACATTGCAAAGAGACTGTACAAATTGAAGAGGATTTATAAGGAGAAAACTTGAGAGGAAATTATATAAATTAGTTAATACAAAACTTGGCTTGTACTTTCTAGTAAGATAAACAAGAGAAAGTTTTTCCTGTATTTAACTAAAAAATAAAGTATTAAAATAATTATGTCATATTACATTAGTGAGATGCTTTATTAACTTTCAAAATAATCATCTCTCTCAATTCTAAGAGGGATTGTTACCTACACTGGTATTTCATGACTTTTATTATCACCTTAAATAATCAAGTATTATTTCATAATATACAGTCTTTGGATAAAGTGCATTTGGCAAGCTTTTCAGGGTTTAAATTTTAAGAGACTTTTCCTTAATCTAGAAATGGCTTTGAAGTATTCCAAAGAGCCCCTGAAATATCTCAAGAATTTATTCTTTCTTCTTACAAAGAGAAAATTTAGACTAATCAGACTTGTTTAATATATTTAAAATGCATGGAAAGATTTGTCAAATAAAGAAATTATACAAAAATCTCCAAGAGTCCACACAGTTCTAATATACTTTCATTTATATTTCTAATAGCCATTTTAGAATATTGTGTCTTGCATAAAGGACTTTGTAAGTTGTGGAAGGATTGTATACATTGCAGAGGGTCTGTGTAGTTGTAGAGGGTTTGTGTAAGTCAAAGGTGGTCTGTGCAAGTTGAAGAAGGATTGTGTAGAAGGAAAAAGCAAAAATAGAAGGAATTGAGACAGAAAAGGGGAGAAAGGGTAAAAGAAAGAGACGTACGAGAAGAAAGGACATTAGTAAATAGAAATGAGGAAAAAGGACTTCTGGTCAAGATGGCGGCACAGGCAGAGATGGCTCACCTCTTTGCACAACTATATCAAAACTACAACTAAAATATAGAACAACCATCACTCAGAACCATCAGAAATTGAGCTGAATGGAAGTCTGACAACTACGAATTGAAGAAACCACATCCATCCAGACTGGTAGGAGAGGTGTACATGTGGGATGGGTGAGTCCCACACCCACATGGAAGAAGAAAATTCAGGAGAGATTTCTTGGGAGCAAGGAGTTCCAGCCCCACACAAGGACCCTCAACTCGGGTTTCTAAGCCAGGAAGATAAGTCCCCACAACTTAAGGCTGCAAAAACCAACAAGGATTTTGTTTATGGATAAAGTGCTGAAGCTTCAAGCAGTTCCTTTAAAGAACCCACACAGAGACTCACCTACTCAGACTCCCTCCCTCTGAGAGCCAGCATCAGGGTAGTAGCTTGAAAGGCACCAGTGAGATATTGAGAGAAACTGGGGTGTAGAGCATCAATGCAAGCAGAGGCCATTGTCCCTTTCCTGAGCCCTCCCCCACAGACCCACTGAGCCTGCAAGCTGGTGACATATGAGAGACTCCATCAACCTGGCTAACACTGTTTGACATGCCTTGGCGATCCCTAGAGACTCCACCCCACCCAATGTAGGGGCCCACCCAAGCTGCTTTTCCATATGAATGACTGGTCTTGGCTCTTGCTGCGCAACTTCCTGAATCCTCTCAAATAAGCAACAGTTGGCCTCAGTGAGCCCCAGGCCCAGCATTAGCAGCAGTCAGCCCAGATTCCCAGCTTGGCTTTGCCTGGGTATCTCCAAGCCCAGGACAAGTAGCAGCCATCTCAGATTGCATTATACCTCAGGTAGGGTGGCCCCAGGCATGACACAAGTAGGGGATAACCTTGGCCTGCACCACCCAGCAAACCTCATGGCTAATGCACTCAGTGGATAGCTACAGACACGTTGGAGCACTGCCACCCCACCCCTGCACAACTGATCCTCCACGGAGGGCAGAGGTTGGAAGTGGTCATAACCAGTCCTTATAGCTGACTGGCCTGGGTAAATCCCTCCCACTTATCTGCCAACAGCAACCAAGGCACAGCTACAAGAGGGGGGTGTGCTCAGCCCACACAGAGGGTGCACCTCGAGTACCCAATTTGGGTGATAAGGGAGGCTGTGCCAGTGGACCCTACAGGACACCTACTACATTAGGCCACACTACGAAGACATGGAGTCAAAGCAGCTCTCCCTGATACACAGACACAAGCAGAGGGAGGCTGCCAAAACAAGGAGACAAAGAAACATGGTCCAAATAAATGAATAGCTCAAAAGTCCAGAAAAAGGGCTAAATGAAATGGAGATAAGCAATCTATCAGATGCAGAGTTCAAAACACTGGTTATAAGGATGCTCAAGGAACTTAGTGAGGACATCAGCAGCATAAAAAAGATCCAGCTGGAAATGAAGGATATACTAATTGAAATAAAGAACAATTTATAGAGGAACAACAGTAGAGTGGATGAACCCAAGAATCAAATCAATGATTTGGAACATAAAGAAGCAAAAAACAACCAATCGGAACAATAAAAAAAATCCAAAAATATAAGGATAGTAAAAGTAGCCTCTGTGGCAACTTCAAGCATTCCAACATTCACATCTTAGGGGTACCAGAAGGAGAAGAGAAAGAGCAAGATACTGAGAATCTAGTGGAAAAAATAATGAAAGAAAACTTCCTTAATTTGGTGAAGGAAATAGGCATGCAAGTCCAGGAAGCACAGAGAGTCCCAAACAAGTTGGACCCAAAGAGGACCACACCAAGACACATCATACTTAAAATGCCAAAAGTAAAAGGTAAAGAGAGAATCTTAAAAGCAACAATAGAAAAGCAGTTAGTTAACTATGGGGGAGTTCTCATAAGACTGTCAGCTGATTTCTCAAAAGAAAATTTGCATACTAGAAGGGATTGATGAGAAATATTCAAAGTCATGAAAAGTAGGGACCCACAACCAATATTGCGCTACCCAGCAAAGCTATAATTAGAATCGAATGGAGGATAAAGAGCTTCCTAGAGAAGAAAAAACTGAAGGAGTTCATCATCACCAAACCATTATTATATATATTAAAGGGACATATTTAAGAAAAAGAGGAAGATCAAAACTATGAACAATCAAATGGCAAGAATATATACCTATCAACAATTGAATCTAAAACACAAACTAAGCAAACAAGAAGAAAAGAGACAGAATCATGGATACGGAGAGCCTTTTGATGATTGCCAGGTGGGAGGCGGGTGTGGGGGAATGCATGAGGAGGTGAGGGGATTAAGAAATAGAAATAAGTAATTACTTATTTCTAAGTAATGGGGGTGTGAAGTTCAGCATAGGAAATGGAGTAGCCAAAGAACTTATACGCGTGCCCTATGGACATGAACTATGGTAGGGGAATTGCCTGAGGGAGTGGGGGGTAAGGGGGAAAAAAATCAAGAAAACTGTAATAGTATAATCAGTAAAATGTAATTAAAAATTAAAAATACACAAAAAGAAACGAGGAAAATGGAGGAACAATAAAGACACATACATAAATAGTAAAGAAAAGTGTAATGACATATGAAAAAGCCAAGAGCTCCCTTTGATTTTCTAAAGCCAATTGTTATTTCCCAACAGAAACCCCAATTACGATTAGACGGTGGGAACTGAATTAATTAATTCAAAATATTGCTATAAAAAGCAAATTCTTTTGTCAGTTGTAATCACTGACTTATGACCTAACAGGGTAATTTATGGATTATTCTCTTGCACTGTTGCACTATAGATGAAAAGCAACACAGCCCTGGCTGATGTGGCTCAGTGGATTGAGTGCTGCCCTGCAAACCAAGGGTTGCCAGTTCGATTCCCAGTATGGGGCACATGCCTGGGTTGTGGGCCAAGTCCCCAGTAGGGAGTGTGTGAGAGGCAATGACGCATTGATGTTCCTCTCCCTCTCTTTCTCCCTCCCTTCCCCTCTCTAAAAATAAACAAATAAAATCTTTTAAGAAAAAGCAGCACAAAGAGAATCTGCTAGGACTTATGCTAATAAATGAACATTATCAGTTTCCTGATTGAAGCTCTTTCCCACGGATATGGTCAAACCTTTTCAACAAATATGGGCTTTTTTGAGGTATATTTTGCTTCCCTCACAATGCATTAACAGAACAATTAAGAGGATAGAAAAAGAGAGACAAGGAACAGACAGCAATATTAGTCATTTGATATTAAAAGTTGAAAATATTCATCATCTGAATTTTATAGATGAGCAAAATACAAAAGTAAATTTATCTTGAGAGAACACTTCTTAGATTAATTTTTAAATTAAAATAAATTCAATTGACGTGATATACTCAATTATTTTAGAGGAAGTCATTTTTATACCCATAGTCAAATTATGCATTACACATATAATTACATATAAATAAAAACCTGCCTCAGTTTCTGGTCAAGATGGCAGCATACATAAATGCAATTTTGAATCCTCCCACAACCTCATCAAAATTACAACTAAACTACAGAAAAACTATTATTCAGAACCACCTGAAATCTAGCCGAACAGAAGTCCTAGAACTAAGGATACAAAGAAGAAGCCACATGGCTATTAATAGGAGGGGCAGAGATTCACACCAGGCTGGTCCCACACACACCTGTGGCACATAAGAATTGGAAGGGATATATCCACTTCCGAGATCCCACATTAAAAGTGTGGGGTCCCAGCCCAGGGTCCCAGTGCCAGGAAGAGAAGTCCTCAGAACTCCTGGCTGTGGAAACCACTGGGGATGTAGACTGAGTGAAAAACAGGGCTTCTGGAGGCCCAGGCAGCCCTCTTAAAGGGCCTGCACATTGACTTACTCAGGCTACATTTTTCTGAGCTCCAGCACTGGGGCAGCAGCTCGAAATGCACCAGAGACACGAGGGAAGTGACTGAAGCATCTGGCATCACAGCAAGAGCTAGCTGGGCAGCTTTGTCCCAGACAGAAGTGCTGGAAGAGGCCATTGTGCCTTCACTGAGCCCTGCCCCATAGAGCTGACAGGTGGGCACCATATCTGAGTTACCATCAACCTGGCTTTCACTGTTTGCCGTTCCCTGGTGATTCACTGAGTCCCATCCCAGCCAAGCTGTGTACAGTGGCTTTTCCATTCCAATAGTGTCTCTTGGCTCATGCTTCAGATTTTACTCAAATCTCTCAAACAAGGAGCATCTGGCCTCTGCATATCCTATACATCTTCCTAAGTGGCCCCAGCCCAGGTTCGCAGCTTCGCCTTGCCTGGGTACCTCCAAGCCCAGCATAAGTAGAAATCTGCAGATCTCTTTGAAGCTCATGCGGGGTGACCATGGGTAGAACACAGGTGGTTGCCAATATTGGCCTGCATCTCTTGGCAGGCCCCAGAGCATGTATGCCCAGTGAATAGTTTCAGACCACATCAAAACACTGCCCAACCACCTCCATAAGTAACACACTCAAGGGGCCGACTAGGCAGGCACCAGAGCCCTGCTGAAGTAAGTGTTGCTCCATGGGGTGGGCTCATGCACAGCTGATCCTCCTTGGTGGCCCCAGCCAGTCCTTGCAGCTAATAGCCCCGGGGGTAAATCCCTCCCATTAACATGCCAAGAGCAATCAAGGATCAACTACAACAGGAGCACATACACAGTCCACATGGGGAAGCGGGTGTACCTGGAATGCCCAGTGTGGGTGATTGGGGAGCCTGTGTCACTGGGCCATACAGGATACCTGCTATATTAGGCTACTCACCTAGTCTTGGAAACATAGCAGCTCTGCCTAATACACAGAAATGAACAAAGGGAGGCAGCCAAAATGAGGAAGTATAGAAACATGACCCAAATGAAAGACTAGGCTCAAACTCTAGAAAAAGAACTAAACAAAATGAAGACAAGCATCTACTAGATCCAGAGTTCACAACACTGGTTATAAGGCTGCTCGACGAACTTAGTGAGAACTTCAAAAAAAGGTAGTAAACATAAAAATGGAACTAGAAAATATAAAAAGAAACCAGTCAGAAATGAAGAATACGTTGATTGAAATGAAGAATACATTACAGGGAATCCACAGTGGAGCAGATGAAGCAGAGGATCAAATCAGAGATTTAGAAGATAAAGCAGCAGAAAACACCCAATCAGAACAGCAAAGAGAAAAAGAATCTAAAAAATGAGGATAGCATAAGGAGCCTCTGGGACAACTTCAAGTGTACCAACATTCGCATCATGCAGGTGACAGAAGGAAGAAAAAGAGAGAAAGGGATTGAGAGCCTGTTTGAAGAATTAATGCCTAAAAACTTCCCTTACTTGGTGAAGGAAGTAGACATACAAGTTCAGGAATCCCAAACAAGATGAAACCAAAGAAGCCACATGAAGATACATCATAATTAAAATGCAAAAGATAAAAGACAAAGAGAGAATCTTAAAAGCCACATGAGAAAAACAGTTAGTTATATAAAGGGAGTTCTGATAAGACTGTCTGATTTCTCAACAGAAACTGTGCAGGCCAGAAGGGAATTGACAAGAAATATTCAAAGAGATGAAAAGCAAGGACCTACAATTAAGATTACTCTACACAACAAAGCTATCATTAAAAATCAAAGGACAGATGAAGAGCTTCCCAGACAAGAAAAAACTAAAAATGATATTAAACTCTACTACAAGGACACTGTAATCATGGTACTAACATAAGAACAGACACATAGACCAATGGAACAGAATAGAGAGTCCCGAAATAAACCCATGTCAATATGTTCAGTTAATATTTAACAAAGGGGGAAGGAGCATAAAGTGGAGTAAAAATACCCTCTTCAGTAAATGGTGTTGGGAGATCTTGACAAGTACATGCAAAGAAATGAACTAGACTACCAACTTACATCATACACCAAAATAAACTCAAGATGGATAAAAGACTGAAATATAAGTTGTGACACCATAAAAGTCTTAGAGGCAAACATAGGCAGGAAAATTTCAGAGAATCCCACGCAGCAACATTTTTACCAATACATTCCCTAAGGCAAGGGATATAAAGGAAAGAATAAACAAATGGGGCTACAACAAATTAAAAACCTTTTTTCACCACCTGGCTTATTTCAATTAGTATAATACTCTCCAGTTCTATCCATGCTGTCACAAAGGGTAGTAGCTCTTACTTTCTTTCAACTACGTAGTATTCCATTGTGTAAATGTACTATAGTTTTTTGATCCACTTATTTATTGTTGGGCACTTAGGTTGCTTCCAATTCTTGGCCATTGTAAATTGTGCTGCTATGAACATTGGGGTGCAAAGGTTCTTTTGAACTGGTGTATCCGAAAGACAGATACCATATGATCTCACCTATAAGTGGAACCTAATCAACAAAATAAACAAGCAAGCAAAATAGAACCAGCCACATTGAAAAAAACAAACAAACTGACAGTAACCAGGGGGTTGGAGGGATGGGTATAACAGGGGAAAAGGAGGAGAAGGGTCATCAAGGAACATGCATAAAGGACCCACCGACAAAGCCAAATGGGGAAAGGATTGAGGGTGGGAGGTGGGGATGGGTGGGGCTGGGGAAAATAAAAGAAAATTAAAAACCGTCTGCACAGCTAAAGAAAACATCAACAAAGTGGAGAGGGAATTAACTGTATGGGAAAATATATTTGCCAGTGATACCTCATACAAAGGTTTGATCTCCAAAATATATAAAGAACTCACATGACTTCACACCAGGAAGAGAAGAAATCCATTCTAAAAAATGGGAAAAGGACCTGAACAGACACTTCTTCAAGGAGGACATACAGACAGCCCGTACACACATGAACAAAGGCTCAACATCATAGTCATTAGAGAGATGCAATCTAAAACCATAATGAGATACCACTTCACACCAGTCAGAATGGCCATCATCAGTAAATCAACAAAAAAAACAAGTGTTGGAGAGGATGTGGAGAAAAGGGAACCCTCGTGCACTATTGGTGGGAACGCAGATAGGTGCAGTCTGCAAAGTTGGAGGAATCATGCTCCCTAATATCAAACTATATTATAAGGCCATATTAATCAAAACAGCATGGTACTGGCATAAAAACAGACACATAGATCATTGGAACAGAATAGAGAGCCCAGAAATAAACCCACACCTTTAAAGTCAATGAATATTTGACAGAGGAAGCAAGCACATATAATGGGCTAAAGATCGTGTATTCAATAAATGGTGTTGGGAAAATTGGACAGAAACGTGCAGAAAAATGAAAACAGACCACCTTCTTACATCACACACATGAATAAATTCAAAATGGATCAAAGACTCAAATATTAAACCCAAAACCATAAAAATGGTAGAAGAAAACATAGGCAGCAAAATCTCGGACATTGCTCGTAGCAATATTTTATCGGATATATCTCCTCAGGCAAGGGAAACCAAAGAAAAAATAAACAAATGGGACTGCATCAAACTAAAATATTTTGCACAGCAAAGTAAAACATCAACAAAATAAAAAGACAACCCACAGCATGGGAGAACATATTGGCCAATACATCTGAGTAGGGCTTAATATCCAAAATTTATAAAAAACTTACAAAACTCACCACCAAAAGGACAAACAACCCAATTGAAAAATGGGGAAAAGACCTGAAGAGACCCTTCTCCAAAGTGGACATACAGATGGCCAATAGACATAGGAAAGGATGCTAACGTCCCTAATCATCAGAGAAAAAACACGATGAGATATTATTTCATGCCTGTCATTAATAAATTAACAAACAACAAGTGCTGGTGAGGATGTGGAAAGAAGGGAATGCTTTTGCACTGTTGGTGGGAATGCAGACTGGTGCAGCCACTGTGGAGAGCAGTATGAAGATCCCTCAAAAAATTGCAAATGGATCCGCCTTTTGACTCAGCCATCCCACTTAAGAGAATAATTCCAAAGGAACCCAAAATACTAATTCAAAAGAATATAGGCACCCATATGTTCATTACGGTGTTATTTACAATTGCCAAGATATGGAAGCAGCCTGTGTCCATCAGCAGATAACTGGAAAGACAGCCATGGCATATTAACACCATGGAATACTACTTGCTGTAAAAAAAGAAGAAAGCTTTACCCTTTGCAACAGCATGGATGGACCTGGAGAACATTATGCTAAGTGAAATAAGCCAGCCAGAGAAAGACAAGTACCGTTTGATTTCACTCATATGTTAGAACAAACTGAACTAACGAGCAAAATAGAGACTGGCTCATAGAGAGCAGGATGACAGTAAAGGGGGTAGGGAATTAGGGAGAGGAGGGACTGAGCAAAAAGGAAAACAGACTCATGGACGTGGACAACAGTGTGGTGATTGTGGTGATTGTGGTGGGGGGTGAGAGGATTATAAGGGAACTAAATGGTAATGGAAAAAATACAATAAAAAACTTTTTTAAAGAAGGATTTGCATAGGAGACCTGTCCCACAAAAAGAACCTGGAACTTTTTGTCTGAATGACCTATGGATATGGCAGGGAAATTGACCTGTGCTCTCTTTATTGTCCTGTGAATTACCCTCCTCCACTTTGAAGTCCCAGGCATTTACCCTATTCCTTAGCTCAGGGTAGCTTGAAAGCTCAATTGCCTGACTTGCCCTTGAGTCTCTTGTTTTGAGCTCCCATACATCTGTAATTTAATTTGTTTTTCTCCTGTTAACCTGTCTTATGTCAATCTAATTATTAGACCAGTCAAAAACCTAAAAGGGATAAAAAGGAAAAGTTTCTTCTCCCCTATAGACATGATGGGGGATTTAAAATGCCTTCTTCTGGGTCATAGGTTATCAAATTGACGTCGTAAAACATAGGTTTTATTAAAAGATTAAAATGGCTATTTTTGCTATTTCTTATCATTACATTTTTCTTAGCGTATTGATGTTTTTAAGACAAAGTGGTGCTGTGATCTGTCGAATACCCAAGAGTGCTTTCCTCCCCTGCGTTCCCACACCTCCTGGAGGGAGCCTGACTGGTATGTGGCATTTTGGCTCACATCATAAAATTTTTTCTCAGGAGCTGTTCCCAAGGAAAAGATGGTTTAAAAAGTAGATTGAAGCGAGTCGGGTCAAATAATATTGTAATTAAAAAGCTGGAAAAAACAACAGGCATCGAAATTGTTCTAAAAGTATTTAAATCTCTTACATTTTTCTCCAGAAGAAACAATTACAAAAACATTGTTACCATAAAACGGCTGGGTTCTTGTTTGGTAAATAACAATTCTTTATTCTTTATTCAAAAGCAACTTTTTATTTTTTCAACTCATGGGTCTTTTCCTGGCCGCTTGCTGCTGTGTCTAATGGAAATTAAATAGTTTCTTCACTTGCAATGGGAGACCAGCTGCAGTTGGTTTTGTTCATGTCAACTTAAAAACAGGTAAGGAGAGAAGAGTTATCACAACACCTAATTTTTTTATTCTAATAACTGGTATTTTTAAAACTTTCACATTGTTAGAGATTATTTATAAAATAATAAAGCCTAAAAACTTTAAGACCACCTACGGTTCTCTGTTTCAAAGCCAAATCAGTCTCCTAAAGTTTGAGAGAATTACTGGCTTTATAAATCAGAAAAGCGGGAAGCAGCGAGTCGTCGTCTTGCTAACATTGCCCAGCCGCCTCTAATCTGGGAAAGATAGACGCAGGTTAGGAAGGCCACTGGAAGCTGCCAAGTGCCCGCACTTAGCAGGAGCCCAGCTCAGCGGGGAAGAGATGGAGCAGGCCCTTGGCAGATACAGCTCCGTGAAGCCTGGGAAGTTTTTCTAAGTCCCACGGAAAGTTCCAAATGACCTCTTCGACACTTGTAAAACGGTGAAATTCAGGGCTGCAAGGTATCAGAAGTAACCGTATGCCCTTTCTACATCTGGAATCTTCACCTCTGCAAAGCAGATTTCTGTCTCTTTTGAATAAAGGGGAACATTAAGGATAAGGGATGCCCCTTGGGTCAGGCTGGAACACAACAGCTATTGGGCACATTCCCACAGTGCCGTGTCACTGTTCTACAGTTAACAACCATGTAGGCCACTAAGAAAGTATCAGTCATTGGAGACTAAATCGAATTCTGCATTATCCCATCAATATATTGCATATGAAACAATAAAATTATGGTGCCTCAACACTTAAAGCAAGCACACATTAATCCTTCATTTAGCACAGTGGTCCCCAACCTTTTTGGCACCAGGGACCGGTTTCACGGAAGATGATTTTTCCATGGTCGGGGCAGGCAGGGATGCAGCTCAGGCAGTTACGCCAGCGATGAGGAGTGGGTTGAAGCCTGCCGTTCCCCTGCTGTGCGGCCAGTTCCGGAGGGGTTGGGAACCCCTGATTTAACAAACACTTAAAACCTCCTGTGTTCCACGTATTTTACCTATACACTCTAATTTTCAGCGATCCTGCAGCTGAAGAATTGCTAACACCACTTTATAGATAAGGAGACATAGAAAGTTTGTGACCATTTGTGTACACAGGTTCCCTGAAAGCATAGATGGTGGTTTACTGGACATTGGGGCTTCAAGGCATAATTAAACCCCACATAAAAAACCCAAAATATGTGTTGAATAAGTAAGTAAGTAAGTGAATGAATGAGATATAGTTGAGTTGATCCTGAAAAATACATAGGATAAGCAGAAGCAGGGGAGTGAAGGCAAGAAAAAACCCCACAAAAAACGGAGATAATCCATAATCCTTCTTTCATTACTTGTTTTGTACTTAATTCAATTTACAAATCCAACACTGACATGAAATACCAAACTCCAGCATATTACTTTGTCCTAGAGTCAGAAAAATGTAGACTTCTGACTTGGGCAAACTTTTATACTCTGTTCAAGATCAGTTTGCTTCTGCCCTGAGCGGTGCAGTTTGGTTGGTTGGAGCTTCGTCCCCTAGACAGAAGGGTCGCAGGTCAGACTCCTTGTCAGGGCACACACCCAGGATGCAGGTTCCATACCCAGTTGAGGGGCATATGAGAAGGCAACCGGTCGATGCTTCCCTCACATTGGTGTTTCTCTCTCTCCCTTCCTCTCTTTCTAGAAGCAGTGAAAAAAATGTCCTGAAGTGAGGACTAGAAAAGAAAAAAATCGGTTTTCTTCTGCATCCCCATATTCATCTTCACACGAAGTCACATGAATTGGCAATGATTAAACATTGCTAAATTCAGGTTTTTAAAATTTTAATTTTCTACTTTAAACTATTTTATTGTTTATGCTATTACAGTTGTCCCACTTTTTCCCCATTTGCCCCCTCCACACAGCCCACCACCCCACTTCAATAGGCAGTGCCCACATCATTGCTCATTTCCGTGGGTCCTTCTAATGAGTTCTTTGACTAATCTTTTCACCTTCTTTCAATTAGTCCCCACCATATCTCCCACTCCCATCTTACAGCTGTCAGTCTACTCCGTGATTCTATGCCTCTGGTTCTATTTTGCTCATTAGTTTATTGTGTTCATTAGATTCCTCTTAAAAGTGAGATCATATGGTATTTGTCTTTTGCCCCTTGGCTTATTTCACTTAGCATTATATTCTTCAGGTCCATCCATGATATCAAGAAAGGTAGGAGTTCCTTTTTCCTTCTCGCTGTAGGGTATGTTCCCAGCAGTGGAATTGCTGGGTCGAAAGGCAGCTCCGTTTTTAATTTTTTGAGAAAATTATATACTCTTTTCCACAGTTGTACTAGCCTTCGTTCCCACCAACAGTGCACTAGAGTTCCTTTTTCTCCACATTCCTGCCAGCACTTGTTTGTTGATTTATAAGTGATAGCCTAGCCATTTAGGCAGGTGTGAGGTGCTAGCTCATTGTGGTTTTAATTTGCATCTCTCTGATGGCTGGTGATGTTGAGCATTTTCCCATGTCTGTGGGCCCTGTGTATGTCCTCCTTGGAGAAGTGTCTGTTCAGGTTCTTTGCTGATTTTTTAATTGGATTGTTTGTCTTCCTGGTTTTGAGTCATATAAGTTCTTAATATATTTTAGAGATTAAACCCTTGTCTGATATATCATTGGCAAATATGTTCTCCCATATAGTCAATTCCCTTTTTGTTTTGCTGATGGTTTCTTTAGCTGTGCAGAAGCTTTTTAATTTGATGTAGTCCCATTTCTTTATTTTGTCCTTCATTTCCCTAACCCTAGGAGATATATTGGTGAAAATATTGCTGCATGGAATATCTGAGATTTTACTGCCTATGTTTTCCTTCAGGATTTTTATGGTATCACAACTCATATTTAAGTTTTTTATCCATTTTTAATTTATTCTGGTGTATGGTGTGAGATGGTGGTCTAGTTTCATTTTTTTGCACGTGCCAGTGCAGCTCTCCCAACCCCATTTATTGAACAGACTGTCTGTACCTCATTGTGTGCTCTAGGCCCCTTTGTCAAATATTAATTGACCCCAAAGACGTGGGTTTATTCCTGGGTTCCTCTCCTGTTCCATTGATCTGTGTGTCTGTTCTTATGCCAGTACCAGGCTGTTTTGATTACAGTGGCCGTGCAGTAGAGTTTGATATCGGATATCGTGATCCCCTCCCTCTTTCCCAAGATTGCCGAGGCTATTCAGTGTCTTTTTTGGTTCCATATAAATTTTTGGAATATTTGGAATATTTGTTCTAGATCAGTGAAATATGCCATTGGTATCTTAACAGGAATTGCTTTGAATCTATAGATTGCTTAGGGCAGCATGGGCATTTTAATGGAGTCAGCTCTTCCAATACACGAACACAGCATATGCTCCACTTACTTGTATCTTCCTCAATTTTTTCTTCAGTGCCCTATAGTTTTCCAAGTACAGGTTTCTTGCCTCTTTGGTTAAATTTATTCCTAGGTACCTTATTTTTTGTTGCTCTTGTGATAGTAAATGGGATTGTTTCCTTAGTTTCTCTTTCTGATAGTTCATTATTGGTGCATAAAAATGCCATTGATTTCTGAATATTGATTTTATATCCTACTACTTTGTAAAATTCATTTATTAGGTCTAGTAGCATTTCGGTAGAGCCTATAAGGTTTTCTATAATATGTACAATATCGTGTCCACTGTGAACAGTGACAGTTTTACTTCCTCCTATCAAATTTAAATGTCTTTTATATCTTCTTCTTGCCTGATCACTATGGCTAGGACTTCCAGTATTATGTTGAATAAGAGTGGTGAAAGTGGATATCCCTGTCTTGTTCCTGATCTTAAGGGAAACACAGGTTTTGTCCATTGAGTGTGATGTTGGCAGTAGGTTTTTCATATATTGTCTTTATTATGTTGAGGTATGATCCCTTTATTCCCACATTAGTGAGTGTTTTTATCAAAAATGGTCCTGGATTTTATCAAATGCTTTTTCTGCATATATGGATATGATCATGTAAATTTTATCTCTTATATTGTTTATGTGATATATAACATTTATTACTTTGCAAGTATTGTACCATCCTTGCACCCCTGGAATAAATCCCACTTGATCAAGATTATGAACCTTTAGATGCATTGCTGTTTGGGTTTGCTAACATTTTGTTGAGGATTTTAGCATCTATATTCATCAGGGATATTGGCCTATAATTTTCTTTTTTTGTTGTGGCCTTGCCTGGTTTTGGTTTAGGATAATAATAGCCTCATAAAAAGAGCTTGGAAATCTTCCCTCTTCTTGAATTTTTTGGAATAGTTTGAGAAGGACAGATGTTAGTTCTTCTTTGAATGGTTGGTAAAATTTGCTTGTGAAGCCATCTTGTCCAGGACTTTTGTTTGCTGGGGGGTGGGGGGTGGGATGGGTTTGATTACTGCCTTAATTTCATTATTTTTTTATCATTCTATTCAGGTTTTCTGAGTCTTTCTGATTCAGATTTAGAAGATTGCATATTTCTAGAGATTTATCCATTGTTCCAAGGTTGTTCAATGTCCTGGCATATGGTTGTTCATAGTATTTTCTTACAATCCTTTGTATTTCTGTGGTATCAGTTGTTACTTCTCTTTCTTTTCTGATTTTATTTATTTGGGTCCTCTCTTTTTTCTTGATGAGTCTAGTTAAATGTTTATCAATACATTATTTTGTATATCTTTTCAAAGAACCAGCTCCTGGAATCATTGATCTCTTGAAGTGTTTGTTGTGTGTGTGTGTGTGTTTATTTTATTTATTTAGTTTTTTAAAAGATTTTATTTATTTTATCTTTAGACAGAGGGGAAGGGAGGGAGAAAGAAATGGAGAGAAACATCAATGCGTGTTTGCCTCTCACATGCCCCCTACTGCTTACCTGGCCTGCAGCCCAGGCATGTGTCCCAACTGGGGAATCGAACTGGTGACCCTTTGGTTCACAGGCCGACATTCAAGCCACTGACCTACACCAGCTGGGGCTAGGTATGTGTTTTTAGTCTCTATGTCATTTATTTCCACTCTAATCTTGATTATTTCCTTCCTTCTACTCACTTTAGGCTTTGTTTGTTATTGTTTTCTAGTTCTTTTAGATGTAGGTTTAGGTTGTTTATTTCCATATTCTTGAAGTAGACTTGTAATGCTATGAAATTCCCAATCAGGACTGCTTTCACTATAACCCATACGTTTTGGGTTGTTGTGTGTTCATTTTCATTTGTTTCCAGGTATTTTTTTATTTCTTCCTTGATCTCATTGATGACCCATTCATTATTTAATAACATGTTATTCAATCTCCATGTATTTGAGTGATTTTGAGGGGTTTCTTTTCCACTGTGGTTGATTTCTATTTTTATGCCATTGTGACCCGAGAAAATGCTTCACATGATTTCAATTTTCTTGAATTTGTTAGGACTTATTTTTTGTCTTACTTTGGGATCTATCCCTGAGAAAGATCCATGTTGATTCATGTACCCTTGAGAAGAATGTGTGTTCTGAGGATTTGGGATGAAATATTCTATAAATATCAATTAAATCCATTCGGTCTAGTATATCATTTAATGTCACTGTTTCCTTGTTTGTTTGTTTTTTTTTTGTTGTTGTTGTTGTTTTGTCCGGAAGATCTATTCATTCATAAGAATGGGGTGTTAAAATTTCCTTCAATCACTTTATTGCTGTCAATCTCTATCTTAAAATTCAACAAAATTTTCTTTATATTTTTAGGTGCTCTTATATTGGGTGCATATATGTTTATAAGGGTTATTTCCTCTTGTTGCACTGATCCCTTTAGTATTATGTAGTGACCTTCTTTATCTCTTTTTAGGGCCTTTGTTTTGAAGTCTATTTTGTCAGCTATAAGTATTGCTACCCCTGCTTTTTTTTTTCATCTTCATTTGCATGGAATATTTTTTGCCATCCCTTGACTTTCACCTATGTAAATCTTTTGTCCCAAGACACCACAGGATCTGCCTCTGCCTGCCTCTGCCTTCCAGCCTACTGTCAGTCTTAGTCTAATCACTGACCCAATTATTTCTGAGAAGGTTTCTGGCAGAATCAGGAGGATGGAACCCCTGGATCTCCCATGAAGGGGAGAGTGCCATTCAGACTTTAAAGAAGATGGTGAGTGTTTCCCTGCCCTTGAGCCACACATCTGTGTCTGTCATGGATTATTTTCCTAGACTCAGTGGGGCAAGAGTCCTTCATAGGAAAGTGGGTGGGGTCTCCAGAGCCCAGAGTTCCGGTCTTCCAGAAACCAGGAGGGTATTTCTATGGCTCTCCCATGAGGGGTAAGCACCAGTCATTTCCCAGGAAAGTCTATGGAATAGCTACACCCTAAAGCCAGTCTCTAGCACCCCCTGGTCTGCCTATGTTGCTGTCTCCTTGGCAGTAGTTAAGGCACAGGATGGGGCAAGCAGGACCCCAGAGGGTGGGGCAAGGGGTATTCCACAGGGCGGGGTGATTGTTTTTCCTCTGGGATGGGGCTTGCTGTTCTCAAGAAAACTGCTGCTGCGGATGAGGGGTGGGATGTCTCGGCACAGGAATCCCAGCAGCCACTCCCCATGTCTCCTCAGTGCCTCCCCGTCCAGACCCTCCTCAGGTGACTCTGGTATGTGCTGCCCTCCCTTCATCCAAGCCCATGGTGAGAGTCTGCGAATGAAAATACTGTGCTTTGGCCCCTTAAAAACCAGTGGCTTTTTCTCCAGCAGGCTCCATCTCTCCCCGGCAGACAAAACTCTGCAGCCTTTCACCACTGGGTGCTGCGGGGGTGGCTGACTGCAGCACTGGTGCTCTGTGTCTGGGAGCACGGTCTGGGGGCCAGGCTTCACTCCCCTCAGGAGGAAGCTCCTGCAGCCGGGCAGTGACCTCGGCCTGCTGTCCGTGGGAGCAGGGCCAGCCCCTTTCATGCCCTCGCCCTTCTTACCAGTCTCAAGGTAGTTTCTGCCTGTCCTTGGTTAAAAGCCTCCTCTTCAGGTAGTCATCAGTTGGTTATTTTGGGTGTCAGTTCCCCTCTTTATTTTTATTTCCTGTTTGGTTCTGGGAGGTGTGAGAAAGGTCCTCCTACTTTGCCACCATCCTGTGACCTATTTGTTCAAAACCTGGCAGCTTTAAGATTTACTCAATAAAAGGGTCAGATCAGCCTACTCAAATGCGGTATATGTTGCTTTTAGAATCTCAGAAGCCCATTCGGCATTTTGGCATTGTGTCTGTTTATCGTGGGTTAGATACATTGTGCGACAAATAGTGTCTTACTTTAGAGAGGCAACCTGAACATCCCTTGCTACATCAGTCAAGGTCCAGTCAGGAGACAAAAACAAAAACAACACTCTGATTCGAACAGGGAAATTTTAATATAAAGAACTCTTGTCTGATAACAAGGGATTACTACTAAGAGAACCACACGAAGAATTTAGGAACAGCAGATGTAGGGAACAGTCACTTCCTCTCACATGGAGGCAGATCACCCAAGGGGGAACAAACCTGGATGAATGTTCAAGATGAAGCCGAGAGCCAGGTTTTGTTTAAGAGGGTGTCGATGTGGCAGGGAAGTTTGCTATGGCGCTGCAAGCCTGATTTGGCAAGCAGGAAGTTGCCCACGGAGTTTCAGGCAAGATACACTGGGAAGCCACCCACTGGGATTTTGACAATATTCAGTGGATGTTCCAGCCACCCACAGAGGTGCTGGCAAAAGTTGCTGGCAGGTAAGTACCACTGGGTGTTCTGCTCACTGCTCCCCACTACATGCTATAGGAATAAACGTGAAAAAGCACACAAGGACCAGAAAACTAAGTCCCTCACTTGATCATCTCTCCAGCTACCTCCACTGAAAATACTTAACACGGGGCCAGCTGGCAAAGGAGAAATATGTATGAGTCCAGCTTCAGCATCACGAGTAGGGCAAAGAAGGATTTGAAGCTGAGGATTTAGAGCTGAGAGGCACTAAGCTGAGGACTGGCAGAGCTGACCTCTCTGGCTACGTAGCTCCTCTATGCAACCATCTCTCCATATCTGAACTTCCTGCATGCCCGCCTAACAAGATAAATTACCCCTCATACAAATAAAGACTTTCTTACCTTGTCTTCCAAATTAGGAGACCTGTGCCTTAATAGTTACTGTATCTATCTCTGGTTACAGTATTTACTTCCAAATCAGGTTCCAGACTTGATTTGCAGTCACATCTCCATATACTTTTTTAGAGTCATCATAAAGGCTTTCTAAATTTCTGTCTGAGCCTTGTGTTCGTCATTCAGAGCTTTCAATTTATTCTTTCCTTTATGAACCCTGTCTAGGGTAAGGAATACCATCCTGTGCCATATTTGTCATCAAAGTGACTGATTGGCTCAGCCACTTGATCTCCCTGTGCTTGCCCTCTCTGTGCACTCTCCACTCAGAATATTCCGAGTACTCATGATGCTACCACACGCTACATGCATTCAGTGTCCCATGTCCCCGTGACACAGAGGTTACTCATATGCTCATCAAATACAGGAGCAGTTCTAGCCTAGGATTCTATTTTAAAGTCCATTTGCTGGGGCTGGAGGCCAGCAGAAACCTGGTGACACACTCAAACTAGTTAATTTGAGAAGTATTTAGTAAAAGGATTGTTTACAAGGAGAGATCACTGTTTAAGGAAATCAAAATAAAAAAAGTGAATCACCTTAAATTTACAAAAGAAAGACATCATCACCCATAAGCTGAAGAAGTAACAAGAAGGAACGAGTCCCATAATTCAAAGAATTGTAGAGTATGAGGAATGGCTATACACCCAGGGACGTGGTCTCAGGCAGATGAAAGCAGTCACTGACAGCAGACCAGAACTCAGGCGGGAGAAGCCAGGGAAAGACATACTGCAATCATTGCCTTTCTTTCAGACCTCAAACTTCCTGCTGAAGTTTTCCAATGACCAATGCAACTGGAGGACGTTATGTACTCACCGATGCAGCACACAAAGATCTGCCTCCAAGAGCAGAGCAGAGAGAGGGGGAGGGTGGGAGGTAGATCTAAAGAGGCAAATGAGGACTATCTGCCAAAGCCATCTGTTTTACCTTTTAATACATTTTCTTTGGTTTGCTAATATTTTGTTTAGGGTTTTTGCATCTATTCATGGCAGAAGTGGTCTGTCATTTTCTTTCTTGTGCCAACTTTTGATATCAAGGATATGCCGGCCTTGTGATCTGAGGAGTATTCACTCTTTTTCTATTCCTAGAAGAATACCTATAGAATTGGAATGTTTTGTTCCTTCAATGCTCCAAAGCGACACAGCTTGACTTTCATTAAGTTGGGCAAAGCATGCCTCACTTCAAGATGGTGGATTGTAATCAAGCACCCAGTGTTCCTGGAAAGAGACGAGAAACAGCATTTTCTATCTCTTAGCTCCTCTTTTTCATTTATGAGCTTTTCTGTGCTGAGAACTGTGAAGGGTCGGGGATGCTATCCTAATTGCAAGCTAACAAGTTCGCCTGCTACAATTTCATAGATGATAGAAGACATAACTCTCCCTGTCAGAGATAAAGCACACTTTATTGTTCACAGAATAGCAGCAGACAGAATATTAGCATTTTGTTCTAATTCCCTCAGGGTGACACAAAGTCCAGGTGACACACACAGCACCCAGTGAGTTGCATTACAGAATGGGCTGAGATGCTCTGAATCTTTCATAGTGAACCATAAACAGTACACCTTCCAAGGCTCTTTGCTTTACAAATACCCTTGAAAATGAGCCTCCCACAAGATATGCCTCTGCTCAAAAAGTCATGCAGAAACATGAGAAGCCAATGGATAAACCTCAACTGACTTTTTTAAGCCAACTTTTGTAACTAATAGAGATTAATCGTTTTTATTGTGAATTATAATTTATCAAGATAAATAGCTCCCTTTGCTCTGCGATTTTTCTTCCTAATAATTTTTCTTGATATTATTGCCACCATTTTTTGTTGTCTATTTGCATATAACTGATAATTTTTAATCTTTATATGTCATTTTATTTGGGGTATATATCTGGTACACAGCATATATCTCTCTCTTTTCATATAATATGAAAATAGCTATCCTTTATTAGAGAATTTTAACCTGTTTAAATTATGTACTGTGATATTTTTAATCTTGTTTTTCTCTTATATGTACTTCCTTGCTGTTAACCCTAAATACACATTTATATAATTATGTTATACTATGTGAAATAGTGCTACTTGAATTATAGACCTTCACTTTTTATCTTTTTCTCTCCAGCCTGATAAATTCTATTTAGCCATCCAGATCCACTCTCCCCATTTTCTACTATGCTCTTTGTCCTGAAGTTGTATAAATTATGTCAACAGACTTCTATTTCTTCTGCTTTGTCAGGGAGGTGGGGTTCCATCGACGGAAACTTCAAGCAGGAGACTGGAAGAAGGGAGAGGTGTGAGATCAGAGTATTTATTTCTCTGGTTTACGAGGCCACCCTGGGGCTAGTCTCTGGTCCTCATGGTCACCTTCTTCACACTCTCTTTCTGGGCTTCCAGAACTCTCCCTCCCCGGGTTTCTTTGAGACAAGGAGTAGACATGCTTTATCTCACACTGGCCCTGTGTCCCTGCACTATGCTTTAGTTTCCCTACCTACTGCCCACACTTTTATATGTTCCTCTGTAAATCCGGAGAGTACATCCACCTCCTGTTACGATGGACTCATAAACCCTCGTGCATCATCGCAGGTCCCTGGCAGGCATGGGGCCCAGGTTACTCTGTGGTTTTCACTGGAGACAGGGGTTCTCATAGGTCCTTGGTCAAGTTCGGTCCTCCCACAGGGTTTTCATTATTGCCCCCTTAGGAGTTTTTTTTTCCTATAGGATAAAAGGTAGTTTCACTCTACCCTTTTTTCCAGCATGGAATGTACCTTTGGCTTGTTTGTTTATAAATAGTTTCAGTTGTTTTCTTGGGGTTTTGAGAAGGATGGAAGGTGAAAGTAGAAGATAAAAAGTGAAAATTCAAATCCCTACATTAAAACATAGTGTCTTTTACCTGTAAAGACCTTCAAAAAAGGTAATTCTATAACACTTCCTCCCATCCACCTATATACTGACTATTCTTCCATAATTACATATTATCTAAAATAAATTTCTCAGGTTGAAAGTTAAGCCTAGCTTTTGTCTAGTAATTTTAACTATAATGCACCTGAAAATTTCAAAAATTTTAATGTGAAAATATGTAAAATGTTCTCTTTAAAATATTGATTTTAGTAACAAAATCACATTTTGATTTAACATTGTCTTACAATCTTACATATAGAGAGATGTTTCCTCTTTATACAACTTATGATACTATTAAAATCAATTAAAGTTAACTTTAAAAATTCTACTTCTATGTTGTATGACCTCTGTATTACTCTACCAGCAGTGGTCAAAAATGCTGATCATCAAACAAACACTCCTGGGTCTTCTAAGGACTAGGCGTCGGGGATTCTATAATTTTAGGTGTTGTTTCTGTGTGATATTTCTTTCTGATCTCATCTACTTCAGCATCATCAAGTAGAAATGAAGCCAGGATTGGAATTTGAGAAAAATAGTTCTTAGCCAGAATATGTTTGTGTTTGATCTTGTGAATAAACAAGCGTTCATATCCCTGAAAAGAAAAGAAAAGAAAATCAAATTCTATTACATGTCACGGATATATCCTGCCAAGTAAAAACGCTTTCATGCCTCAGTGCCTTTGCTTATTAGTTCTTTCAGCCCGGAGTACATTTTCCCCACTTTTTCTATCATTTTTCAGGGCTCAGCTCCTATGACACTTAAACCTGCAAGGCCTTCCTGATTCTCCTTCTGACATTTGACTCCAAACTAAAGCCTCCTGCCTCCGTACTTGCAAACATTTTTATGTATTTTAATTGTAATATTTAGGTCATTCTGCCTAGAAACTCACTATATTCTTGAGAGTCTCCTCCATGATAAAGAAAACTTGCAGGCTCCAACTGGGTCCTTTTCACAGCTGTCTCTCGGAACCATGAGCTTTGAATGAATGTGTTTGTTTCACCTTGGTTCCCTCAAGTCCCTTTCAACATTGATACAATTACCAACCTGAATTTATTTTCCAAACTCAGTCCTCCCCATCTCTCCAGAGTTCGAGAGAAAGATCACGTTGGTGTTGTGACAATGTAAACTTCTCTTTGGTCGCCCGTATTACTGCCTCAGGTTCCCACCTTGTGAGTCCTTGCATTCTTTCTCTTCTGGCAACTAAACAGAAAGCAACGTTCCTGCCCTATCAAGACTTTGTGCCTTCCTACTTTTATTTGTTCTCAATAGGCTTCTTGTCTCCCCACGGGTATAACAGCACTTGGAACTTTCTCTGTTACGTAGCATTGCCACATGACTGTTAAGACAATCTGTTTTCTAATGAGAGTGTTAGTTGCCAGCCCAATGGCATTCTCTCTTCCATTTAACATTTAGGGGCCTGATTTTTGTACTTTGTGACATCGTGCTCAGCTTTCCTAAAATTTATTCTTGCAATAGGTGGCCATGTGACAAGCTTCTGGCCATTATACGTACACGTATAATTAAAAGTCATTAGTGCTTACAGGAAAGCTTATTAAGAATGAAAAGATTCACTTGTCCAGCAGCTTCGGCTTTTGCCATACCTGGGAGGTGGATATAATGCAGGAGGTGAAGCGGCCACCTTATCTCTGAGTCTGCAAGCACGAAAGCTAAAGGTCGCATATGGCTGAGGCTAAGTGGAGACCTGGGTTTGCGAGGGCATTGCAGGGCCATCAAGCCCGCCCAGACTGCCAGCCTCTGCACTTCTTGTTACATGAGAAAACTAATCCCCCGTTTGATTAAGTCATTATAAACTGCTTAGTCTGTTACTGGCGGCTGAACTCGAGCAACTCAAACAATGAAGAATTATGTTTTTCTCCAAGTACTTAGTATAGTATGTGGAACATTCAAAACTAAATGCTGATTGAATAAATACCACCTATTCTCTTTATTAATATTAACTGACCCTTCTTTTCAACCAAATGAGAGATTCTATCTGGACCTTCTCCTAAAATTTGTTTTCTGAGAATAAGAAATCCCCTCACTAAAGATCCCTTCATAGTGTCAATCAAAAGTAAAGAAAGCCCTGGAGAAAAGGAGCCAAAAAATATAACATTCTTGCAGAAGGTACTAGGTAGGAGGGCCCTGGGCTTATTTTTAATATTCTTCTCCACAGACAAATTTAACAGGTCAAAATAGTTATCTTTTGTACTAATCTAACTTCACTGCATCACTTCTTAGCCCATATTTATTTAAGAAAAATTATTACATTTCTGTTATGCAGCATTAAACTATACACATATAGGACTGCTTTCAAAGTGCCTCAACAGAGCCAAGAAGTAATCCTTAAAGATGACATAAGCGTATTACAGTTCATACAATTAAAGGAATAATAAGCAACTCTTAAAGCATAATACAAAAAGACAGCCGATATTTATCACCCACTTTTTGTTATTCCCTTTTCATGGATGAGAAAACCAGAGCACCAAGACATCAACGAGCTTGCCCAACTTCTCCCAGCTCTTGAGCGACAGAGCCAGGATTCGAAGTCAGGTCTGATTCTCTGCACTAATTCCATGTCTTCCGGCAGCCTTTATATAAAGAGATGAAGCAAAGAGGGCGGGCCTTAACGTTGCTGACGGCGTTGGGGACGGGAATGGGGGACTACTGGGCCGGGTCTCCTGGCTTTAAACCCGCCATTGCCCCACTTTGGCCTGAGTACATGCTATGAGAGATCGGTCTGCCTCGTTTACAGGTTAGAGAGCAGGGGTCTTCTTCCAGGTTTTTCCTACAACCTGTGTCATGGTTACAGGGAGTAAAGATTATTTTAACTTCTGAGCATTTTTTTTCAATTTACTAAGAAAGCAAATATCTGTGCATTAAAGAAATTCTGGAAATGCTTTAACTTGCTGCAAGACAAATTATCCCTTAACTAGGTTAATTATTAATACTTAAAAGATTACACCAGCCAAAACCCTAAAGGAGGCAATTTTTTTTAGTTTGCCTGGTTGAGAGCCTTAGCTACTTTACAGAAATTCAATAATCTCGGCATCCTGAGTGCGGATAAAACATCTAATTTGATACTGCAGTAACGTGATTAAATACACAAAGGGTGCTGTATGGATTAATTGAAGATGCAGTGTAATGTCAGCGTCGGGAATGAACCTCGACCCGCTATGGATGCGGATGAGATGACTTTTCAGTATTGGTTATGCTTGCAGTTATTAAATATTTACGAGGCAGCTTAGTTTACTAAGTACAATATTTAACGCAGCTTCAATTTCTTGCTGCTCTTTCTTTCAATACCTACCGTAAAATTTTTCTTAGCCTGGCTTCTACTGGAAAATTATTCAAAAAAGCTAAAAATGTAACTTGTTTCTCCTCTTTATACCTTCCCTCCCCCCAATAAAAGCACAGGCAGTGAGAAGCACTATTCAAAATTACTGTTATATTTGAAGTCATTTCTTTATTTTCTCTCAGCTGATATCTTGCATGGAATTAAGTACATCAACTTAATCAGCAGAAGGCAGAAAATCAGTATCAGCAGTACGAATTCTAGGCTTACTGAGTGTAAATGGTGCTCTCTGAGAACTCTACAGGGACACCTCAATTCCATTCATCACAAGGCTTTAGAGATGACTTGCATCTTGTAAGTTACTGAAATTAAATGGTGTTTGGTTTTTTAAGTGCTTTCCCCACTCCTAGTTAGTTGGAAGCAAACAAAAACTGGATCCTCAAAGCCCATACCCCATGAGTATGATTACCATTCAGAGCACAAAATTATGAACAAAATTTATTTGAGGATTAATCATCAGACTTGTGATGATTAATCAGAGAGCAGATTTCGGTTCTACAATACCTGTCTAGGGGTCATACTCATTTACTCATTTGACAAATCCTTAGTAAACCCCTAATCTGCAACAGGCACTGCTGTAGGTGTTAGAGCTGGAGACGCGACCTGCCCAGATCTCTGCCCTCGTAGGACTCGCTGTAGAACTGATATGCTTAAACTTGCTATGGGACGGGGGTAGTGTGTCTGGGTGCCTGTGCAGGCCTTGAGGTCTTTTATCCTCACCTTCTGTGTGCCTTAGCTCCCCTTTAATGTTAATCTCTGCCATACATGCCACATCCACATATTTTGTTACTGTTATCCACGGGCTCTCTGTTTCTTAATCCAATGGAAGTATTTACATTATGTATGGAATATATTAAAAGGCAGTCAGTTTATGTCTAATAATTCTAATGATTAAGTTAATTTCCCCCCAAAGGTTCAACTTTCTTACCTCTTCAGTCCTTGCTAGCTTGAGATGAGCAGCGCCTTCATCTTTGGTGAGAAGAATGCAGTTCCAGGGGGACCACTCCAGGGACTTGTCCCACCTGACCATGACCAGGTCATTGAGGTCATTCCAGGCACTAAGTGCCGACTGGGACTCCCAGATGTTCTCAGTCAGGTACTGAATATCTTGCAGCTGCATGTCAAAATAAGTTTGAAAAAATATTTTCTTATAAACATAAAAGTTCTTTAAGATTATTATGTTACTTAAGGAAATAGATTACATTGAGTACATTTTTAACAGAGAAATACTATTGGTAAGGTTTTCAGTACCACATTGTTCCTTCTTTTCCACCAAATAGCTGTTCATTCTGCCCACATTATGTTATCAGTCTCACATTCATGACCGTGTCTCTGACCCAGAGTAAGCTATAATTATTTGTTCCAATATGCTAATTTTACCTTACATTTATTGATATGGTATTAAGTACTTTTCAGAATGTATTAGTAACTATCATCTTATCCTCAGGGTTACTGTATGTTATTTTAATCCCATTTTACAAATGAGGAAATTGAAATTTAATTAAAAATAAACAATTTGCATGGTGTTATTAAAAAGACTTTGTTGTTTTAATGAAAAAGAAGGAAGGAGGAATTAAATAACTGTTTTTTAACTTTTTTATTTAAACCATATTAGCTAAAACTCTTGAAACAACTTTTTATTAAGAAGTCTACACATATAAACTTAGAAGTGCCAGAGAAGCAATCCTCGCAAAGTATAAGCATAGGGAGGGAAATCCATTAGTTTAAAAAGTCTGGGTGAAAAAGCAGGAAGTCAGTGGATAAATTTCATCCATGATTGGCAAATCTTACTGATTATACCTGCATCAGGAAAGCAATTTTAGAATCATCTTCATATTCGGCTTCTGAATGGTAGAGCCGCTGCAGCAAACATTTGTACTTCAAGAACGATTCTCGCCGGCGAGACTCATTCTCAAGGCTAACGCAGTTCCGACACCGGTATATGCGGTGGGAGGTGGATGATATGGCAAACTCCGTAGAAGGCAAATAGAGCTGGCAGCTGTGGCAAAAGTAAATCTTCTTATAAAACTTCAATGGGTCCTGAGGGACCTAAATAGTAAAAAAAAGATTAAAAAATATATATTTATAAAGAGAGAGCAAAAAAGGTGCAAAAGCAGGCCAAATACTATCCAAGAGAAGCACTGAGGGGCAGCTTATCTTAGAATGAGGTAAAAAGTTGGTTATATTTTCCCTTTCACCTTCTACTCCATACAAAATGTAAATTTCAAGCAGTATTCATTTGCCCTGCCAAAATATTAACAATCTGTATTATTCATCAGCCTTTAGATATACGTGGTAAAATCACAAAAATTAATTGACTGGAAAAGATTAGTAGGTAAAGACTTTGGGTTGCAAAACACTTAGAAAAACTTCCAAGTACTTTGGCCCTTATTTTTAAGAAGAATTTAGATTTTTGGTGTTATGCAACATTAATTAGTCTTGTGGGCAACAGCTAATTTGACATATAAATAAAAGCCCACTAAACCATGTGTTCTTACTCATTCATCTTAACAATAAATTTAGATGGCTCAATGATCAATTTTCAAAATTTGAAACTCTGTATCACATGGTAATTCTATTTTTAATTTTTGAGGACACTCCATACTGTTTTCCATAGTGGCTGCACCAGTTTACATGTTCACCAACGGTGCACAAGGGGTCCCTTTTCTCTACATCCTTGTCAACACTTAACTTTTGTATTTTAGTAATAGTCATTCTAATGTTTGTGGGGTGTCATCTATTTGCGTTTTTGATTTGTATTTCCCTGATGATTGAGTAACGTTTCTGTGTTCATGTTGGCCATTGGCCATTTGTCTGTTCTTTGTGAAAATGTCTCTTTAGGTCCTTTGGCCATTTTTAAAGTGGGTTAAAATTATTTTGCTATTGAGTTGTAAGAGTTCTCCCCCCATGCTTTTTTTCGATATTAACTCACCAGATATATGGTTTGCAAATATTTTCTCTCATTTTGTTGACTGCCTTTCATTTTGTTGATGACTTTTTTTGCTTTGCAGGAGCCTTTTACTTTGATTCAATCTCACAGTCTCATTTGCTTAATTTTGCCTTTGTTGCCTTTGCTTTTGGTGTTATGACAAAAAAATCATTGTCAAACCAATGTTGAAAAGCTTTTTCCCTGTTTTCTTCTAGTAGTTTTACAGTTTCAGGTCCTACATTTAGGTCATTAGTCCATTTTGAGTTGATTATGTGGTGGGAGATAAGGGTTGAATTTCATTTTTTTGCATGTCGTTATCCAGTTTGCCTAGTATCCTTTACTGAAGAGACTACCCTTTTTTCCATTGTGTGTTCTTGGTTTCTTTGTCAAATATTAGTTGACTTTGTATGTGTGGGTTTATTTCTGGGCTCTCTATTTTGTTCCATTGATCTATGCATCTTTTTTTCATGGCAATACCATACTGTTTTATTTACTAGAGCTTTGTAATAGAGTTTTAAATCAGGAAGCAAGATGCCTCTAGGTTTTCTTTCTCAAGATTGCTTTGGCTACTAAGAATCTTTTTTGTGAAAAATACTATTGGAATTTTGATGAGGATTGCACTGAATCTGTAGGTCAGTTTGGGTAAGATGGTCATTTTAACAATATTAATTAATCCAAAGAGATTTATTAAATGCAAAACAAACACCAAAAGCATGATTCATTTTAAAAGTGAATAAATTAAACTTCATCAAAATTAACACTTTTGCTCTCTTAAAGATACTGTTAAAAGAATGAAAAGCCAAACCACAACCTGAGAGGAAGTGTTTGCAAATCATATATTTTACCAAGGGCTTATATGTGAAATATATAAAAAATTCTCAAAATTCAATAACAAGAAAACAAACAGCCCAATTAAAAGAGAAAAACAAAACAAAATGGTGGAGTGGTAGCACAATGTATGTATGGCAAAAAAGCGAGTTAAAAGATACATATTAGTCATTAGGAAAATGGATATTAACATATAATGGGATATTACTTTATGCTTATTAGAATTCCAAAATTAAAATAAAACAATACCAAGTGGTGACGAGGTGGCAGAACAGTTTGGACTCTCATATATTGCAGATAAAAATACAATATGGTACAGCCAGTTGAGAAAAAAGTTTTCATAGTATCTTATAAAGGTAAATATGAATTTACCCTGGCTCAAAAACCCCACTTTCTGGGTATTTAACCTAAAAAATTCAATTTACTCAAAAACCCCACTTTCTGGCTCAAAAACCCCACTTTCTGGGTATTTAACCTAAAAAATTCAATTTATACAAAAACTCATAATCAAGTATTTGTATGACCTTATTCACAAAACCCTAAAACTCTAAACAATTTAGTGTTTGACAACTGTGAATGAACAAACTCTGTACCTCCAGATGATAAAAACACAAACTACTGATATACTCAGAAACATGGACAAATCTCAAATGCAATATGCTAAATGAAGGGAGCCAGTTTCCAAAGACTAAATATAGCCCTGACCAGTGCGGCTCAGCTGGCTGGGCATTGTTCTGCAAAGCAGTAAGTCCCTGGTTCGATTCCTTGTTGGGCACATGCCTGGGTTACAGGTTTGGTTCCCAGTCTGGGCACATACAAGAGGCAACCAACTGATGTTTCTCTGTCACATTTATATTTCTGTCCTTTCTCCCTCCTTCCCCTCTCTAAAAAAATCAATAAAATCTTTTTAAAAAGACTATATATAGTATGATTCCATTCATATGACAATCTGGGTTAGGTAAAACTATAAAAAGAAAATACAGGTCAGAAGATACTGGTTAAAAAAAAATTACCAAAGGTTAGGGGCCAAAGGAAAGGGCTGACTACAGAGTAGCAGTATAGGGAATTTTGGAGGATAATAAGGCTTTTTAAATCTTGATTGTGCTGTTGGTTGCATGACTCTATGAGTTTGTCAAAACTCACCAAAAAGAGTGAATTTTACCAAAGGTAACTTACAACATGAATAAAATAATATACTGTTCTGTGAATGTGTAGAATATAAAATTGTATTATATTACTGTAAACATATAAAAACTGAGTAAGTCTATAGAAAAGCACTAGAGGATAGCCTGGACAAATGAAATACTGATTTGAATGCAAAATAATAATATGGGAACTTTTTTCTTTATTTTATTTTTCATATTGCATGATTGTATTGATATGAAAGTCCAGTATGAGCAACTCTATTAGAGGCACAAAGTAGAGCAGTGGTTGCTTAGGGCTGGAGGGTAGTGGTGGGGTGTGGGAGCTAGGGGCATGGGAGAGTACATGAGTAATAGCTAGAAACTTTCTCAAGGTTGTGAAAATGTTCTAAAATTTGCTGTGGTGATGGTTGCACATATCTGTGTCTATCCTAAAACCCACTGAACTGTACCCCTTAAGTAGGCAAATTATATGATATGTGAATTATATCTCAATAAAATTGTGTTATTTCCAGCACCATAATTTACTTTTTAATCATATTTATTTTTCAATTGAAGTTAGCATACATTGTTATATTAGCTTCAGGTGTACACTCCAGTGATTAGACATTATGTAACTTACAAAGTGATAATCTCAAAAAGTCTCATATCATTCTGACACAATACAAAATGGGAAACTTTTCTTTTGTACTTTTGTTATATCTTAGTATTCTCTTGCAATACAATTAAATTTTAAAAATTCGTTCAAAAATAAAAAATATACAAATTAAACAATTTTTATTTTTATAAGTCTGACTAAAGATTAATAATTTTGTCAAAAATTCTTTAGTAAACGCCCCCTCCAGACTTTACTACAAGTATTTTAAGCAGTTTTTCACAGTAAAAAAGCAATAAGGTGACAGAGTGACTAGATTAACAACTGAAGGAGGCAACCATAGACTGTGGATCCCTGGTAGTCTCAAACAGGCTGCCTAAGGCCAGGCTGTGACATCATCTGACATCACCAGAGGTAGATCCAGAAAGCACAACAGCGTATAAGATGTGGGCAGAGTGACTCTGAGTTAGCCAGTGGGAGTGAAGGACCCACCAAAGAATGACCCCAAAACAATCAAAACCCAATTACAACCAGAGAGCTCTTATAAATGGTATAAAAGACATCCCAAGAGCATCAAATCCAGGAGATTAAGGAGACTGCACCACTGAATCCAACAGGTCTCCTACCACAGAAGATCACACCATGAAGATGGAGTCAAAGCAGATTAATCTAATATGCAGAATAAATCAAAAGAACCACCTAAAATGGGGAGACAATGAATCCCCAGTGAAAAAGAAAGGAGGGATCCCCAGAAAGACTGCTAAATGAAACAGAAGCAAGTAAACTATCAGACATTGAGTTCAAAATAGTGGTTATGAGGAAGCTCTATGAGTTCAGTAAGAATTACAAAGAACTATAGGGAAGCTACAAGGAACTTATTACGAAAAACATCAGCATGAAAAAGGACATAGAAACTATCAGTAAGAGCCAGGGGAGATAAACAATACAATTTCTGAATTGAAGAACACAGTAGAAGGAATTAAAAGCAGGCTAGATGAAGCAGAGGATCGAATCAGCAAGTTTCAGGGCAAGGTAGAAAAAAATTCCCAGACAGAGCGACAGAATGAAAAATGACTCAAGAATGAAGAGGGTTTAAGGGAAATGAAGGACAACATGAAACATAATAATATCCATATCACAGGGACAGCAGAAGGAGAAGAAGAGGAGTAAGGCATGGAAAACCTGTTTTAAAAAATAATGACAGAAAATTTCCCTAACTTGATGAGAGAAAAATGTCATGTAAGTCCAGAAAGCACAGAGTCCCAATCAAGATGAATCCACAGAGGCCAACTCCAAGACACATCATAATAAAAATGGTAAAATTTAAAGACAAAGAAATAATATTAAAGTCAGTAAGAGAGAAACAGTTAGTAGCATACAAGGGAGCCCTAGTAAGGCTATCAGCTGATTACTCAACAGAAACACTACAAAGCCAGAAGGGAATAGCAAGAAATATTCCAGTAATGAAAAGCAAAGGCCTTCAACCAAGACTACTCAACCCAGAAAGACTCATTAAAAATGGAAGGCAAAATAAAGAGCTTCCCAGGAGAAAAAAAGGCTAAGAGAATCCATGTCCACCAAACGAACATTGCAAAATATGCTAAAGGGACTGCTTTAAGAAGATGAAGAAAAGGAGAGAGAGAGAAAGGAACATCAGTACAAAGGGGAAAAATGAATAAGTACCTATCAATAATGACCTTAAATGTGAATGGATTAAATGTTCCAATCAAAAGGCAGGGTAGCTGAATGGATAAGAAAACATGTCCTGTATATATGCAGTTTACAAGAAACCCACCTCAGAACAAAAGATCTACACAGACTGAAAGTGAAGGGATGGAAAAAAATATTCCAGCCAAACGGACATGAAAAAAAAGCAGGGGCGGAAATACTTATATCAGACAAAATAGATTTCAAAACAAAGGCCATAAAAGGAGAAAAAGGGTGACAATATATAATACTTAAGGGAACAATCCTTCAAGTAGATATACCCTTGTAAATATATATGCACCCAACATAGGAGCACCTAACTAGATAAGGAAAATCTTGAAGGATTTCATGAAAGACATAGACAGCAACACACTCATAGTAGGGGATTTTAATACCCCATTGTCAACAATGGATAGATCGTCCAAACAAAGAATCAACAAGGATATTGTGGCACTGAGCAGTCCATCAAATGGACTTAATTATATATACAGAAACTTTTACTCCAAAGATGCAAAATATACATTCTTTTCAAATGCACATGGAAATTTTCAAATACAGAACACGTAGTAGGTCACAAAACAAGCCTCAACAAAATCAAGGAAACTGAAGTCATATCAAGCATCTTCTTGGATCACAATGGCTTGAAACTAGAAACCAACCTCAAGGAAAAAAACTCAAAAGCAATCAAATTCATGGAGACTGAGTAACATGCTATTAAATAATGGACGGGTTATCCATGAGATCAAGGAAGAAATCAAAAAGTTTCTGGAAACAAATGAAAACGAACACACAACAGCCCAAAACCTGTATGGGACGCAATTAAGGCAGCCCTGAGAGGGAAGTTAATAGCAACACAGGCTTACCTAAAAAAGATACAAAAATTTAAAATAAACAGCCTACCATTACATCTACAAGAACTGGAGGAACAAAAAACAAAATAAAGCAAAACTAACAAACAAACAAAAAGCAAAGCCCAGAGCAAGAAGAAGGAAGGAAATAATCAAGATCAGAACAGAATTAAAAGACATAGAGACTAAAAGAACAATTCAAAGGATCAATAAATCCAGGAGCTTGTTCTTTGAAAAGATAAACAAAATAGGCAAGCCTTTAAGAAAAAAAAAGAGAGAGGATGCAAATAAATAAAATCAGAAATGAAAGAGAAATTACAACTGATACCACAGAAATACAAAGGACTGTAAGGTTATTACGAACAACTACATGCCAAGAAATTTGACAACCTGGGTGAAATGGACAAATTTCTATAAACATATAATCTTCCAAAACTGAATCAAGAAGAAGCAGAAAGCCTGAATAGACCCATAACAATTAGTGAAATTGAAGCAGTAATCAAAAAACTCCCAGCACACGAAAGCCCTGGATGGTCCAGTTTCACAGGCAAATTTTACCAAACATTTAGGGGAAGGGCTAACTCCTATCCTTCTCAAACTATTCCAAAAATTTGAGAAGAGGGAAGACTCCCAAACTCTTTTTATGAGGCCACTATTATCTTAATTCAAAACCAGGTAAAGATACAGCAAAGAAAAAAAACTACGGGCCAATATTGCTGATGAACAGAGATGCTAAAATCCTCAACAAAATATTGGCAAACTGGATCCAGCAATGCATTAGAAAGAGCATACACCATGATCAAGTGGGATTCATCCCAGGGGTGCAGGGATGGTATAATATTCGCAAATCAACAAATGTAATATACTGCATAAACAAAATGAAAGACAAAAACCATAATGATCATATCAATAGATGCTCAAAGGGCATTTGATAAAGTACAGCACCCATTTATGATAAAAATGCTCAGCAAAGTGGGAATAGAGGGAGCATACCTCAACGTAATAAAGGCCATATACAAGAAACCTACAGTTATTATGATACTCAATGGGCAAAAACTAAAAACTTTCCCTCTGAGATCAGGAACAAGACAAGGATGCCTACTTTCATCACTTTTATTCAACATAGTATTGGAAATTCTAGCCACAGCAATCAGAAAAGAAGAAGAAATAAATGGTATCCAAATTGGAAAGGAGGAAGTAAAAATGTCATTATTTGAAGATGACATGATAGTGTACATAGAAAACCCTATTGGCTCCACCAAAAAACTACTCGACCTAATACCATATTTTTCTGTGTAAAATGCACACATTTTTGCCCAAATTTTTGAGGGAAAAATAAGGATGTGCATTACACATGGGTAGTACCTTATATACCTTGTATCTGTTCTTGTGTTCTGTAATTATTAGTTACATAAAATTTCTTATACCATAATATGTTAAAGAATAAATGCTAAAATTCTTTTATAATACAAAAAACAAGTATCTAAATATAAATAAATAAAATATTGAATTAAAAACTTAAAACGAAAGATTTTTCTCCTCAAAGTTTGGGCCAAAAACATGGGTGCGCATTATACACGGCAAAGTACAGTAAGCGAATCTGGCAAAATAGGGGGGTACAAAGTCAATATTCAGGAATAGAAGGCATTTTTTTTACACCAACAATGAAATATCAGAAACAGAAACTAGGAAAAAAATCCCATTTACTGTAACAACAAGAAAAATAAAGTACCTGGGGATGAACTTAACCAAGGACGGAAAACACTTGTACTCAGAGAACTACTGAACACTGAAGAAAGAAATCAAGGAAGATACAAATGAATGGAAGCATGTACCGTGTTAATGAATTGGAAGAATCAACATCATTAAAATGTCTACACTACCCAAAGCAATCTATAGATTCAATGCAATCCTTATTAAAATACCAATGACATATTTTACAGATTTAGAACAAATATTTCAAACATTTATATGGAACCAAAAACAACCCTGAACAGCCTTAGCAATCTTGAGATGGAAAAACAAAGTAGGAGGGATCACAATACCTGATATCAAACTGTACTACAAGGCCACTGTAATCAAAACAGTCTGGTACTGGCATAAGAACAGACACATAGATAAATGGAACAGAGAATAGAACCCAGAAATAAACCCATCTCTCTATGGTCAATTAATATTTGATAAAAGAGGCAGAGGCAAAAAATGGAGTTAATATAGCCTCTTCAACAAATGGTGTTGGGACATCTAGAATGGTACATGCAAAAAATGAAAGTAGACCAAGTACACCAAACACCAGAATAAAGTCAAAATGGATAAAAGACTTAAACATTAGCTGTAAAACCATAAAAGTCCTAGAGGAAAACATAGGCAGTAAAATTTCAGATATCCCACACAGCAATATTTTCACCGATACATCCTCTAGGGCAAGGGACATAAAGGAAAGGATAAACAAATGGGACTACATCAAATTAAAAAGCTTCTGTACAGCTAAAGAAAGCATCATCAAAAAGAAAAGGGAACCAACTATATAGAAAAACATATTTGCCAACAATACCTCAAACAAGGGTTTGATCTCTGAAATATGTAAAGAACTCACATGACTCCACTCCAGGAAGACAGACAATCCAAGTAAAAAATGGGCAAAGGACCTGAACAGATACTTCTCCAAGGAGGACACGCACAGGTCCCAGAGACATATGAAAAGATGCTCAACATCACTAATCATCAGAAAGATTCAAATTAAAACCACAGTGAGGTATCACCTAACACATGTCAGAATGGCCATCACTAAAAAATCAACAAACAACAAGTGCTGGTGAGGATGTGGAGAAAAGGGAACCCTAGTGCACTGTTGGTGGGAATGCAGACTGGTGCCGCCACTGTGGAAAACAGTATGGAATTTCCTCAAAAAACTAAAAACGGAACTGCCTTTCGATCCAGCAATTCCACTGATGGGATTGTACACTAAGAATCCTGAAACACCAATTTAAGAGAACCTATGCACAACAATGTTCATAGCAGTGTTATTTACAATAGCCAAGTACTGGAAGCAGCCTAAGTGCCCATCAGTAAATGAGTGGATCAAAAAACTGGGGTACATTTACACAATGGAATACTACACAGCAGAAAGAAAGAAGGAATTCCTACCTTTTGTGACAGCATGGATGGAACTGGAGGGTATTATGCTAAGTCAAATAAGCCAGGCCATGAAAGACAAATACCATATGATCTCACCTGTAACAAGAACCTAATGAACAAAACAAACAATCGAGCAGAATAGAATGGAGGCATGGAAACAAGAAACAAACTGACAGGGACCAGAGGCGAGGGGCGAGGAGGAAAAGGGAGGAAAGAAGGGGAAGGGCCTAGTTAAAGAACAAGTATAAATGACCCATGGACATGGACAACAGGGTGGGGATTGACTGCGGCAGCAGGAAGCGGGAATGGGTGGGGCAGGGGAGAGCAATGGGGGAAAATTGGCACAACTGTAACAGAACGATAAAAAATGAAAGCAATAAGGCACGGAGAGTAAAATTCCTAATGAAGCCTAAACATGGTGGAGTTGGAGAAGGCAGTTTAATTCAAATACATGTCACGTTTGAAGTTCTCTCAGGATAGCTACATGGATTTGTCCAGTAATAATTAAACGATGTGATAACTATTCTAAGGAGACACAAACAAGGGCGTGTAGAATCTCAGAGACCCAGGGTCTCCGAGGCCTCATGAAGGAAGGGTTACGTGAATTGTGTCTTAGAAAATGAACAGGAGTTGGCCAGGTGGAGGATGGAGGCAACATTCCAGGGGAAGCAACAGAACGTGCAAAGCATGAAGGTGTGAGAGGCCATGCATGATACATTCAACAGAGCGCGTTACTCACATCGCAATTTGGTTCAGAGGTTAGGAAAGAAATCAAGGTTGGAAATACAGGTACAGAAGTTAAAGAAATAAGTTTAATTCATCAACATAAACAATAATCACTCGAAAGAGATTTCACAGTAAGGTGGTCTTCCACATGGATCCCAATGGGTGAGGTGTGAAAGCAAACTTTGAATATGCTTCCATTTATTAGAGCACATCTTAAAATTTTGAGAAAGGGATGCGGGAAAAAAATACAGTACCTTAAGATGTCTTGTAACTTCTGGATTAAATAGGGGTGTTTTGATGTAATGAAAAAACAGCGTTGCAATTCTTTTTCTGAGTCCCTCAAGGTTATCTTGTTTGACTCCTCTCATCATAAGGTCAACCTCTCTGTCAATCAATCCTAGAATTTCCTGAGTCAGTTTACATTCATGTTCCTGTATAAGACACAAAAATATTCAGTATAAATGAAACATCACTTATAGAAGAATAAACTGGCACAGCTAATTTGGAAAAAAATGACATTATCTAGTAGAGTTTAATATCTGCATAATCTACGACACATATATTCTACTCTTAAGTGCTTAGAGAAACGTGCATGTGGAGCCACTGTTCACAATAGCACCAAATTAGAATCAACCAAATAGCCATAAATAAATTGATTACATAAATAAGTGATGGCTTATCCATATACCAGAATATTATCTAATGTAAGGAAATAAATGAACTCCAGCTATATACAATAATGAGTTTCAATCTTACAAAGTAGTGTCACGCAAAAGAATCAAGGTGCAAAATAGTACATATAGTATCATTCCATTTAAATAAAATCCCAAAGTAAGCAACACTGACCATATTTTTTTAGAAATATACACAGAAGTGGTAAAACTAAAGAAATAAATCAAAGAATAACTACTGTGAACATCAGTACGGCAGCTATTTGTAGGGGATGAGGGGGTGAACTGCCATCATGAACAGAAAGTGGGGCACTGGCAATGGTGGTACTATCCCGTTTCGGGTCCAGAGGGTGGTTACGTGATTGATGGCTTTATATTTACTAAACTGCACATATTTATTTTGTACATAGTGTCTGCCTGTTACTATAATTCACAATTTTTTTAAGATTTTATTTATTTATTTTCAGAGAGATGGAAAGGGAGGGAGAAAGAGATGGAGAGAAACATGGATGTGTGAGAGACACATCAACTGGTTGCCTCTTGTAGGTCCCCAACTGGGGGACCTGGCCTGCAACCCAAGCACATGCCCTGACCAGGAATCGAACCAGCAACCCTGTGGTTCATAGGCCAGTGCTCAATCCACTGAGAAACATCAGCCAGGGTACAATAATTTTTAATAAAGTAATAGAAATGAGTGTATTTGAATTAGAATGTCCCAGGTAAGAATTAAGTCATTAAGGTGGAAGGATATATAAGTAGTCAAATAGAAGTTGTTCCAACTGCCCAACAGAAGACCATGAGAAGCAGAGTGTAAGTGAATGAGTCAAAAGGTAAAGTCGGTAACTGTAAAATAATACCCTTCTGCACTTTTAAAAAAAGATTTAATTTATTTATTTTTAGAGAGAAGGGAAGGGAGGGAAAAAGAAAGAGAAACATCAATGTGTGGTTGCCTCTCTAGGACCCCCCACTGGGGACCTGGCCCACAACCCAGGTATGTGCCCTGACTAGGGAATCAAACTGGCGACCCTTTGGTTTACAGTCCAGCGCTCAATCCACTGAGCTACACCAGCCAGGACTGTGCTTTTTAATATATACTTGGCATAGCTAATACGTGAGTCTGCATTAGTGGTCCTTGACCCTGAAGGTATATTAGAAGGACATGGGGAAATTTTAACATTGCTCTCACACTTGAGAGCAATGTTAATCTAACAGCTCTCAAGTGGGGCCTAGATATTACTTCTAATCATTTATTCTCATAATCTGTTTTGTGTGTGTGTGTATCTGTCACCCTCTTTTTCTCTCTTTTTTAAGCTCTCCAGATAATTCTAATGTGTACTCAGGTTTAAAATTCACTGGTCTATATTAGTAATCGTCATCAAAATAATGCCTATTATTTATTAAGGGCTCCCTGTTTATAAACACTGAGACATATACATTATATTTTTATTTTATATTATGTATATGAACACATATTTATATCCTCAAAGGAGCTAATTTTATAAATTAATTGGAACTGATTTTCAGAAATAATAAATTACTTATTTAAGGTTTCATAGCCATAAGTGAATACATGTGGATATAACAGCTAAAACATACTGTTTAAGAGATGCACAATTTACCTTTTATGAGCCACCTTTGGCTTTTTTAAATAACCAGATAACAGTCATAATTATGTCAAATGAGAATATTTCTACTATATTTCCTACCAGCACTTTCTTTTTCCCCAATGGTCTTTTTACTGCCCTCTATAGGTATCACGCTTGTCTTCCACCTCTGGACCGTTTGCCTCTCCCTCTTTCTAACGGTCTCTGTATTCCAAGGCCAGTCATTACGTGAACATCTTTGAAAGGGTACTCCAGGACAAAGGCACCCAGTGCCTCTGCTCTCCAGATGGGCAGAAATGCAAGAGACCTATGGTGGCTTGTCTCTCAACAAGGACCATTTTACTCTACTACGTCATGTGTCTTAAGTACTTTATGTGTTTCGGTCTTATTTCTTCAGAGAATGAGAGTTCTCTGTAATTAGGAAGCAAAGAACCCACATGAGCTATACTCATGAAACTCTTAGATGGTAATCACAAGATTCTCACAGGTAGATCTAAACACTGCTGACATCTTTCCAGCCGTTATTTATAGCGAGCTGCTGAGCGTCGCTTGGAGCCACATCTGCGTGCTCTGCAGTGTGGCTGCTCCTGATGATCAAAGTAGATGCCTGTGCAGTTACCCAATCTACTGCCTATGTACGAGCTTTAAAGTAGCTAGCACAGGCAATTTTTCGGAAACAACTTATATATTTATGCCGTAAACTGAAGGTGGCATCTGGCAAGGGTCTTATAAATTTAGTGAACTCAAAATCTTTTTCAGAAGCCAAATATTTTTAGCTGAGTTGCCCATTTAATTTATCTATGTTGACAATAACATACACCCAATATGGCCTTCAATTTGAGCTATAAACTATAAGTGCTATACCAGTGGTCCTAACGATACTTGAATTTTCCCCCTTTAATTAGGGAAATAGAAGACACTCATAGTGAATGCTGCGATGTGCTCCCTGGATTACCCCCACCTCACACCAAACACCTGGTCTCCCAGCTGCTGACGGGGCTGGCAGTGGGCAACTCTCAGCCGAGCCTCTCTCTGGATTGTCTTCAGCTGAAGAAAGCCATATTTGCTGAAAGTGGCTGCCATTAATTTAAAAGAACTTCCTCATTCTAGGTCATGCTTTCTTCCCTGGAATATCCTGAATCAAATGACTAATCAGTGTAGGGGAATAAAGGCCCAGGGCCCTGAATGAAGGTATACGGGATCATTCATACATACATACATACATACATACATACATACATTAAATAAATGGAATCCCGACCCACATCCAGCTTACAATGGGTCCACTGGATTCAGAGACACACCCAGTGTTCATTTCCCTGATCCTTAATATATCATTGGAATGGATTACTTGGTAGTTGGCAAGGCCCCCCTTTCCCTTGATTTCTTGAGCTAATGTGTTAGGGAAGACTAAGTAGAAGCCCCTGAAACTGCTGTACCCTGTAAACCAAGAGGGTGGAAGTAGAAATGGCCCCACTTACCACTTGGGGAATTTTTGCTTCCTGTTCCTGCAACTCTGTTGTCTACAAAGTTAGAAGTCCTACTTCCTAGAGGGAAAATGCTTCCAGTAGTGGACGCAGCAAGAGTCCTATTAAACCACATCTAATGCCTGGGTTTCTTAGACCAAATGGCCTGGGACAAGGAAAGTGCCACATGTCTGTAAAGGTAACTGACCTAGATCTTTTAAAGGCAGTAGGGCTGTTACTACCCAACGGGGACAAGGAAGAAAATTTCTGGCACCCAGGTAATGGGCATTTCTTGGTACACCCTTGCCTAATGTTGGCAGTAAATGGAAGTCTAGTAGCCTAAGTCTGAGAAGAGCACTGTGACCTATGGTCTCTGTCTCTCAAGGTGTGGCTCGCCCCACCAGGCAGGCCGCCTAGATCAGCAAAGGCGCTACTCCAGGGCGGGAATATCCGAAACGGGTAGCAGAGGAAAGGGACAAGGGTATATGTAGCGGCCTTAAGGACAATGACAATAGGAGCTGTAGTTACCGCATCCACCTTGCTCTCACAGTTTTCCCAAGGAACAGAGGGCCTACCCAAATCCAGAGAAGCTGCTACCGACACTTACCGCATGAAGCCAGTGGGCCCAAGCAGGAGCAGGCGCAGTGTGTGCTGTGCTCACACCTGAGGTAACCATCCCCCCACTACTGGTACGCCGCTGACCGACACTCTCAACTGAGTCCCTCCTGGGAGCTGCTTTCTGGTAAAGACAGCTGCCTCATTCAAAGTCACATGTAAGGATGAGTGCGGTAAACAGCATTATAAAGCGTCACCTCCCCTCTATCCCCTTCCCTTCTTGGGCACTGATGGAAAAGACAAGCCGGGAGGGTTAGACCTCTGGGTACTGAGGAAACTAACAGTTTCCCAAATCCCTGATCACTCGAGCCCAACCCAGGCGGTTCTGAGGGACGTTCACTGGACTCCAGCCACGGGCAGGCCTGGCAACCAATGTGAGCTTCCCTGGGGGCTTTCGGTTTCAGCCCTTTGTTTTCCAGACTCTTAAATACGGACTGCTCTCACTTTCGTGATTACGTTTTGGTGATGTGTAGGCAATGTACCAATATATTCTCAACCTAGAATCCTGGTAATATAGTGTGTTCTGTTTCTTTAAAACTGTTCAGAAAAAAAAGTAACTTAAATTACAAATATAAGATTAAAGTGAAAACAAAACAAAAACAAAGTCACACCTCCTTCCTGGGGGGAAGCCACGCTTGGTAAACAGTCAATGTGGGAGTAAAACTCTAGCCCCCTGTCTCAATTCAGGACAACTCAGAAGTCTTCGCTGCTTCAGGGTTCCCTGTGAGACTGGCTGCAATCACTGCTGATACTCGACCAGAGTCTAATTTCTCCGAATAGGAGAGCCAATCTGCTTTCTCTGTTTCCTCACTGGAGTTACTCCTCAGAGCACTAAGAAGCTTCCTGCACACAAATTCCCGTATTTCTTGGGAACTTTACCTGTCACACCTGCTCATTTTCATTAAAAGCAGGACTAAAACACAGAAAATCAATAACTGATGAGGGGAAAAAAGACGAAAATACACTGATGCTGCTTTAAAACTGCTAAAAATAAAATTTCTGTCAAAATATATAGATAATAGTTGCTGTTTTATTGAACTGTTAATCCCATGCAATATATTTGCATATATTTGCTTCATTGCACATATATAAAAATATATTTACATTTAGAATATTCATTGTGCCATATTACATTTACCATATTACATTTAATATGTCATAATGTATAGTTTGAGACCTTTTAGATATATATAAATCCATAAACCATATCCTCTCCAAATTATACCAAAACAATATAGTTGTTGACAAAATGAAATGTATATAAACATTGATTAACCATCTTTACAATCTCCTAATACAAACATCTTGTTTGTTTTAGTATTTAATTTTTTATTGGTAGTGACAAGGATACCCCAAAACTAAGAGAAAGGTAACGTACCTTCACAGTATGTTTAAGTGTTAAGAGTACATCCAGCCTCTCATCTTGAGAGAGATTTTTCAGCATAATGCATTTATAGATGTTTTGCAGCTCTCTGGCTCTGATAGTGAACTGTGTATCCATCTCGATTATTTTGCCATCAAACCTTCTCCATACCTTTGGAGCTGAACACTTAAAAATAATATGTTTATACTTATTAGTTAGTTAAAGGCTAAAAAATAATTGTTCTTTCTGCTAAAAGTCTACTTTAATATCCTGTGCTTTATAAATAAAAGTACCACTAAAATGTAAGAAAATTAATTGAAAAATTTATATACCATGGGAGAGTAAGACATTTTAGGGAAAAAATATATGAGAAAGCTCTTCAGTGTATGAAGTATAAACACATCTATAGGATGCAGAATTTGCTACTAATTTGTACTAGCTAGTGTGCTGAATGGCTTGAAGGGCACATGAAATAACTCATTACCCCCTTGGGAAAAACATGCCATTTAGAATGTTTTTAAAAATTAGCTGCTTGGTTTAATTATAGTGAGTTGTATAAATGTGTCTTGATCATGCTGTGCCAATTGAAGACAGTATTTGTGGAGTAATTGTTACAATCCTCAACGTGTTAAACCTAAAGATATAAAGAACTCTGTGAGTTATAGTTTTGTCGCCTAGATTAATCAGTCTATAACAAGTTCATAGTTCTTCACACAGCAGATGTCCACAGTGGAAGAGCTTCATTTAGCCATCTTAGCAGTGCAGTGGTCCCCGCCTCCCTGACGATGGCTAAGATTCTCACTTTCCATTTCCAAATCTATCATGGTACCTCCCAACTAGCCCACCTCCTGAGCTGAGGGTTAAATAGAGAGTTGACTTGCCCGGAAGCTCCTCTGAGTACGTCCAGGTTAAGGATTCAGAGAGCAGAGACAGAAGGCAGAGCAAGTGCTCTGCAGACTCTGGACATCACACCGTCCTTGATGACAATGACTAAGTCTGTGTTTGCCTCTGCTTCTGTTCCTCCCTTTTAAGATGCATTCTCCTGGAAATTTCCCCGTGAAAACTCACAGTCTATTTGCTCTTCTACTTTACAGTATAAGGCTGCTCCGTTCCCTTCAAACAAGGCTATGTTATCATAACCATTAACTGCTCAATGTTGGAGGCTCATTGGTAATTGCTTCGGAGAGCTGGAGTTCAATTTATGCCATACTTACAACCATTTAAATCTTAGATTTGATATAATTTAGAGTTTAAGTAGAGGGCCATGTATTGGGACAAATCATCAAGAATGTAGACTAGCCAAATAAAGAAATAGTATAAAGATGTATTTAGCATGAGAGTATTATGAGGAATTTTTTGTTAAACATCAATTTACCTTTAATGTTTTTATATTTTGCATTAGCTAAACTATATTGAGAACTACAAAGTAAGCTTGAAAAGCAACTACATTTAATATACATTCCAAGTAAAATGAAAATGGTATCATTTTCTGATACCATTATGAATCAGAAACTTTGGATTCTCAGCTCGTTTCAATTCAGCAAGTAAGAAGCTTCAGCCCTATAATTAATTTATATTTTAGAGCATAAATCTAATATTAAATAATGTGTTAGTGGGCTGACAGATTTAAGAAAAATTTTTAAGAGTTATAAAAGGGAAATAGCTCAATAATAAAGTGTTGTATCATTTAATTATTATCACTTAGAAATAAGAAAATATTTGTTTTAAATTGAACACAGCCGTGTTTGGGGTAGGCCACAGAGTATTATTGATGTTTAATGCTTGTTTCAAAACTCCTTTTTAAAGTTTTACGGAAGAAGCAATCTTAAACTAAGTTTGTACTGCAATATTTGAGAGCCTAATTTTGCATCCAGTTTTCCTCAGCGTTGGCTCTGTTAAATGGAATCTTCGAGAATTGCGTAAGAGGACACAGCCAGCACCATTTGCCATTGTGGCACCATTTGCCACGCAGGCCCATGACCTTGTTAAGCATGGCCGCCATTTCACTCTTCTGAGCTTATGTACCCAGGACTGGAAATTACTGGAAAAGCAAGAACAGAACTAACTGCTCCCTACAGCCACAGGCAGAAGATAACACTGGAACAGCTGCAGCCTCGTGGTACAACACCCCATCAGCCCAGGGGCCACGCAACTGCAGGCTTCCACTCTTTTTAATCCAATTGCAATCTAATAAAAGCTCCACGCCCCCACCCCTCAATGCTGCTGTGTCTCTCCACCCCAGGGCCCTCTCCATTCTTGGAAAGTTGATAAAAACTTTACTCTCTACACTTTCTTCTGTCTGTGAATTCTTTCACAGCCCTCGTCACTGACCACTCTAACGTATGAACAATACCTTTTCCTCTGTAGGCTGGTAACTTATTTCATTTGTAATAATCCAAGTATAATAACCATTTAAGGAAATACCTAGTTTATTGTATTTTTTTTTAGCTGATAGATTGATTTAACTCTATATTCCCTCCGAGTTTTTAGCTCCATCTAATATAGCACAATATGGTAATATCTTGGATTTTCCCCGCTATATTCAACATCCTGAACCTTCCCATCCTTCAATTTTTAACTCTAACCCTGCCTTTTCCATAAAGATTCCTAACCGAGCCAATAAAACCCCTAGTACCTGAAATCTTATTGTATGTATTTATAAACTGTACTTTTTTATAAATACACACACACATGCAATCTTGTTAGTTCAGCTGCTCAGAACGATAAAAAAATTTGGGTCCAAATTGGTCTATAAATATTTTATGTTTGTTAATTCTGTATCTCTCAAAAGATTATAAGAATGAATTTCTCAGTTCTATAGAACTCAAAGGGAGTACAGCACTCAGGCACTGAGCCAACTAATATTTACTGTGTATTACTCTGGACACTGGGTACCTAGTAGATAAAACACTAACCTGATTTCAAGAACTCTCAAATCTAATGGGATATAAAGATAAGAAAATAAGTAACTAAAAGAAAGGTAATTACGCTTGATGACTGCAGGTAAATAGGTAACTATAGGTTGCTATGAAGCACTTAACGGGTGAAAAAAAAAATGGTATCTAAGATAAAACCTTAAAAACAAACTAGGAGTTAGCCACAGGAAAAGGAACTGAGTGATACAAACAATCCTAGATTTGAAGTTCGAGCTCCCTAACATTAGCACTGAGAAGATATTAAAAATCTGTTTGGCGAAGCTTTTCTATACTCAGATTTATTTCTACCAACACCAATACTTTTGTCTTCAAATCTAGGCTTCTTTCATTTTAGGCCTTAAGATTTTTTTTTTTAAACTGTGATGCAGGAAAATGTCAACTTTGCTGATATTTCTTTTCTATTTCCTCTTTTCTTTGAATGCTTTGGCTGCACTAAGAGATGTACAGCAATCATGTTCTTAAATTGGTTCAGCAAACAGGAACATAATAAATTCCACTTAGCTGCCAACAAATGAGACAGCACAGACTCTGGAGGAGAGAAACAGAAGAGCAGCAGGAAGACACATTTCGGGGAAGAGAAGGTGGGGAGACAGCAAAAACCCCAAGAGCAGCAGGCTTCCACAAAAGAGAAGAAATGACTGCGCTGTGAAAGGGGGTCTTTCCTTTTCTTCCTCCTAAATTAATACTCAAGTCCCTAAGGGCACAAATTAAGGGTAACCGTAACCCAGCCAAAGCTACTGGGCAGCGATCAACTTTTCTTTCACACAGCAAACGGGTTTTGTTCACCCACAGAGGACGCCCCGGTGTAGCACGGTGCTCACAGAGACAAGGGTCTGCTGATTTTCCGGCCCCATGAGCTGCTGGCCACCTGAGTACCAAGGGAAAAACACTTAAATGACACTGCTAACGTGGGTTGCAGTTTTTCAGCTGGTGATTATGAGAAGTGATGTGCAAATCAAAGGGAATCAGAGAAATAAATGACTTTGACTCTAGAGAAAGCCCTCCTACAAAAGCGCGAGGGGTCCCTTTGTACGGGTGGGTTAGACACTGGCTGACGAGTTTTTTGTTCAGGCTTCCTGACATGAATTTCTTCACCTCTGTGAACTCGTGAGTTTTTAACATTTGATAGCCAGTGGAGGTCAATGTTGGTTGTGTTCAGAGCATACATTACTGAATTAATGCTTAAAAACATCTTTAGATTAATCCTTTGAAGGAGAATGAAGGCTTAGTATAGAATTCATAATAAATGATTGGTTCAGGGCCTTGATTGGACTAATTTAAAATCATATCATTCATTACTCAGAGAAATTTTATGTACAGGATAAAAAGATATAAAATATTAGTTTAATAATCCACATACTATTTAGATTCAATGAAGTTCAACCAAACCCATGACATAAAATTTTATTCTCCAAAGTTAAGTACAGGAAACTAAATGTTCTCTTTACATATCTCTATGTTATGGTGCTAAATGTGCATCTTAAAATCTGTATTATGGGTCTGGTTGTTAGTTTTGACATTTGAAAAACTCTAACCTTGTCGACCTTCAGAAATCAGTTAAGAGCTATTTTTCCTTAGCAATCGAAAGAACGGCTGATTAATAAATCATTCAAATTTTATGAACTCAACACTGACTCCTCCTGAATGTTAGAGACAACGTTAGGCATGGGGCACGACAAGGTGGTAAGGTGGATGGACATAACAAAGAGGAGACATTGTGTAAGTATTTGCAAAAAGAACACTTACTATAAAAGCAATCTTAACTATTTTCTATGATGTTTACTATGGTATCATATGCAAAAAAAAATTTAAATGATTTTTGTATTTAAATAACAATGACTTTATACTTTACGATAACGGGTTAAAAACAGGCCCAAGGCCATTGCTAGTCAATATTTTTGAAGGCTGGACTAATTAGGTTATGCAACAGGCTGTGGCTTGACCTTGACTGTAGTTGCTCCATTCTGTGGTTGTGGTTTTCTTGCCCTATACGCTTTGGTCAAAACTGAGGTAAAATTCCCTTGTATCAGCCCAAGTGTCCATTTCCTCTAAATCTTAGCCTGGGGATTGGTGAGATTAATTGGTTAATCATCCAGTATAACTGCAGATTGAGAATGACGGTTCTGAGACCCATGACGCACCCTGGGACCCACCCTGCCCAAGTTTTTGATCTCCACAAGCTCTTTCGGCTCATGTTTCCACCCTCCCTGCAGGCTTCTGGTCTTGCATCTTTGTGTGCTGCCCTGAGTCAGTCTGGACATTAAGACCTGGTCAGTTCTCTCATTCCCTTTCCTCTTACTGAAAAAATACCACCTTGCATTTAATATTTCACTTATTTGGTAATATAACTTAAGAAGTCACGAGAAGACACCTTGTTACCCATTACCTTCCAACTGCTTTCCCCTGGCAATACAGAAAACCCCTGCATTTTACTAGCACAAAGCAGCTCTCCCTACACTGAGGATCCTTCAGGATTTCAGATTCAACTTATTAGAGTTATTTATAAGAAGCAAAAAACAAAACATATTTCCTTCCTAATGGGAATTCTTGTGAACGAATTTTCCGGATCTTTGTATGAATGTGTGTGTGTGTGTGTGTGTGTGTGTGTGTGTGGCTTAAAGACCTTATCTGAGAGTGACATATTTCATGGGAAAGAGTGACGGTCTTCCACTGGCTCCAGAGTCACTATTAGGTATTGGGACTTCATCTCCTTTCAGATTTTTATAAGTCAAAAAATGTTCAGAGATGATGCTAATGAGGTCTGGGGTGGGGGATGGGCAGGGTAAAAAGGCTTAAGAATAACAAACATTGTAAAAGTATTTACAAGATGAATTTAAAATAGTTTATAGGAAACAAAGCAGCAGAGAAAGCACAAATGGGACATCCTACAGAAGGCGCAGCCCATCTCCCCCGTCCACTGACACCTCGGAGGCTTCGGGCCCCTTCGAACACACCTGTGCTGGGGTCCACGCTGTCCTCCTTGCTAAGGTTAACAATGAGCCACATAAGGGACACAGGTCCCAGTGATGAAACTAGATTCAACATAAAGCAACTTGCTAAAGGAATAAGTTTGTTTAAAATAGGAATCTGGAGAAATACGAATGGTATGGCTTCCATAGAGTAGATCCATCTTTTCTAAAATGAAGATATTCAAGAATCGGAAATGACAGTATCTACTACATTGTGTAATTTCTTGATAATATCTGAAATATAAAATCATAAAACAATTATTTCTGTCCCTCATTTGTACTCCCTGCCATCCTCCGCCACTATTTATATATGCTCCGTGAGAAGCTCTGTGCTAAGATATGAGGATGCAGAGGTGAAAATAGCTCTTGCCTTCGGAAGCTCAGAATCTAGGACGGACTCAGACATGTAAATAGATATAACAAAAGCTGACTATGATGTACCAAGAGAGAAGTGAAACAGTCTCATGACAGCATACAGAGCAGGCTAAAGTAGGAGGACCGGTAGATCCTTTCTGGAACAAGGGGCATCTGAGCTTGTCTGAAGGGTGACTGGCTACCGGGGCAGGTAGGAAGGGATGTTCCAAGTAGAGGCAAGGCCGGATAGAAAAGCGTGAAGAGCACGTGCTCTTTTGGAGGCTGGAGTAGTAACTGAGCGTGGTGGGAGCAGTGTGGCCCTAGTGTGCAAGGAGACAACAGTGAGCTGGAGAGGCGCTCTGAGAATCCAGAACGAGAATCCTTGTGAGTGAATGCAGTGAGGAGGGGCAGGGGCAGAGACGTGTTTAATGAGGTCACTGTGCCAGTGGCAGCATGTAGTGGGGAGGGACCTGAGAAGTGAGGCTGGAGGCCAGGAGCCTAATTTGGAGACATAAAGTAATCCAGATGAGGAAGACATCCGGCAGTGTTTAAATCGATGTCAAGCTCACAGACACAAATTACGCCCCGTCTCATGACAGCCTCCCGGGGGAGAACGGGCAGCAAGAGGGAGGAGCTGCCAAAGCCTCAGAAGCCTCCCATCCTTGCATGTTCCAGTAGGATCCCAGGGCATTCCACCAAGACTCAGGTGAGCTGCAGTTCAAGTCTCTGCCTACAAGGCCAATGTGCGTACATGTGAAGTAGCAGAGTACTATGGCAGAGCCATTTCCTTACGGGCAGTCGGAGTGGGCTTGGAAATGAAGAAGCAAAGACTCGAGGAGGTTATTAAAGTAATGGAACAAACAAGCTGGCGGCTGGCAGGATATCCGGAATAATGCCCTGCTTTCTGCCTGAAGCTGCTGAGTAGATGATGACATGTTCTCTCAGATAAATTATGTGAGTGTTATGAACAGGACAAATTTAGAGGTGAGACGTGAAGGACGGGTGACGTGATATGGCTTCAGGGTTGACTAGGGGCGGACTCTCGGGACATCCAAAGAGCAAAGACAGTAGGCAGTTGGATATGTGACTTTGGAAGCTCCCAAGGGAGGCCTGGCCTGGAACTTTAGGGAATTCCAGGATTTAGGTAGTCGTTAAAACCACAAGAAAAACAGATCAAACCAGAGAATGTACAGGTAAGATAAGAGGGGGGCATTTCTAGTATAAAAAATACATAGTTTTTGAAAACAAATGCTCTCAAACAGGAATTGTACACCTAGAATTCCTACAGGTGAGTAGCTTGAAGAACTCCATTCCTTTTCTTCTTGTAGCTGGTTGGCTTTCAATTGTTTGGAAAGATCAGATTTATAAAAGGAAATTGGTCACTATGGAAACAGGCAACTTAATATCAAACATGCAATTTCATCTCAAAAGGGTAATTACTTTAGCGTTTCCCTTAATTGTATGTTTTCATGGTTTTCAATAATCATACATCCTTTTGGTCAAAAATTGCCCATCAGTTAATGGCCCGGTAAGCAGGAGAAGAAACACTAATCGATAGCTTTTTCCCCAGGTTGCTCACTGTAGCGGCACCTCAGCCAAGGCATTTTGTGAATTTAATATTCCTTTTTATCAGGCTGTGCAATTCACCTAATTTCTATAGCCAGACTAAATCTAAACAAACAATTACAAGGAAAATGTCTACATTTTTTTCCTTCATTGATCCCGTTAGCTGAGAATGAACATGTTAATTTCATGTTACTTGTCAATCATTATTCCAAGCTGCAGTTGAAATCTAAAGATATATCAGAAGAAAGAAAAAATATAAGGAGAATTTAAAAAAATATGTCGCCAACATGTTAAACAAAATTCATGCAAATTCTTAAAATGTAAATCTTTTAGTTATTTTACAGCTTTAATCTAAGGCTATACTGATGCTTAAATAATTGGTACTTCACTGACCTTATTCAAAAAGGCTTGTATTACTGCTTCCTGGTTTGCCATATAAGCAATGTATCTATGTCTCCCAATGCAAGCAGTAATCTGGGTCTCTTTTTCCAGGAGTTCGCACAAAGAAGCTTTCCTTTCAGCCCCAGTAAAAGACTGGTTAATTCGTGCCAGTTCTTCTTGTTGCCAGACTAGAGGAATAACATGAAAGACTTGAGTTTTAAAATCCCACATCTTTACAGAGTATTTTTTTACCATCACATCCTGACAAGCAGTATTTTATTTTTGTATCAATTTAAATAAAATTATATATGAATAGAATCATTCATAGTGTACATCCGATATATGAAACAATAAGATGAAATGGAAGCTGAGAGGCCAAACAGTGAAAGCAGTCAAACAAACAGAAGCCAAAGGACGTCAATACAGATAACGTGAGCTTATGCCTCCTAGGTAAGCATGCTCATGGGTTCCTCCCCAAAGGCAGTGGGTGTGTCCTCCATCCGTGCAGGTTTACATAACTTTAGCTTCACTGAAGATACCCTCACCCCTGAACACATCACAATATGCTGAATGACCTGGTCCCACAAATCAGTCTTTTCTTACAGACGTCGCAACCTCTTCTCTAATCCATACGGAAACCGTGACTTCAAGGTATAGCTAGACCTTGCCTTAACTTCCTTTCTATTCCTATGGCTGCACTGAAAGAAAAATCCGTTTTTTTAAACTGTACTATTTACTTCATCTCCTGTTTTCCTCACAATTCCTAGCTTCCTCTTTCTAATTAAATACGACCATAAAAATGACAGTTGCTGACTGTGTGGCAGGCTCTGTCCCAAATGCCTCTTGCCTACATGAACTCATTTACTCTCCTGACAAACCAGTGAAGAGGTGCTACTGTTACCCTATGTTACAGAAAAGGAAACAGGAAAAGGGAGGCTGTGTCACTTGTCCAAGGTGGAACCAGGACTCAAACTCGGACAGTCTGGCTCCATGGTCCAGGGGCTTGACTGCTTTTCGCCCCTCAAAAATATGTCATCCTTTGAATTGTACAGTCCTTTTTGATGCAAATTTATTCATTGGTTTACTCTAGAGAGGCACCTTTGCTTAATTAGCCATCCAATTCTTTCCTCGTACATAAAGATAACTTATAATTACGTTGTCAGGATGATGAACTTTCAAACACTCATGAACTATATTGTAGCCATAGAATCAAACCTATTTTTTTTTCTGAACTTTAAAAATAACCTGGTTTATTTATCTGGTTATTATACCTGCTAAAATTCTATGACTTCTTTGCCAGTTCAAAATACCCAAAAACCATTTCTGAGTAAGAATCATATGAAAGGAACTCCATAAGGTTTGATGGTGCAAACAAAAGTGAGAAAGCCGTGCCTTGCCGAAGGAACCAGCATGTTTCCTTGTTTCTCCCCAACTGGATAGACTGCGAACTCCTTGCGCAAGCACAGAGTGTCTGCTTCTCTTTCCATTTATCTTTACCCAAAAGCCTTTTTTTTTTAAACCATTAGGCCTAAAAACTTCCTTTGGGTACATCTTTTCTTGACATATAAGATTACTTTCCCTTATCTTCTATTGGATATGATTCAATCAATTAAACTGTACTCTTCCGTTGTTATATTCCAGACATGATTTGTTTTTCATCATGTTCCAGGGGCAGTGCAGAATATATGACATTTATATATCATTTATATAATTAGAACTTATATTTTTTTGCTATTAAAATGCCAGGTTACTTTAACACCAGTCTTTGCACTGAAAAGTATATCTCTGTGCCACAGTGTTATTTCTAGCCCTCGTCTGCTATAACCACTGCCTTTCATGACATCTAGTGTCACAGGGTTATCAGACCTCTTCTTCTTCCTCTCAATTTCCCATTTGAAATCATCCCAATCTGGTCAGAACTTGCCAGTCATCTTCCTTATAAGGATCTACTCTGTCCCTCACCAGGAATACATTATTCAAACACTACATGGCTTGGTTTGTCCAAAAAGAGGATTTCTAAATTTAAGAGCTAAATAATGTTATAAGAGCCCAGGAAATCCATGACTGATGAGTTTATCATTTAAGAGTAGCAACCAAAAAGAACCTTAAAAAACTGAACAAACTCCATATATGAAAAGGTAGTATATGACTGAAGAGAAAAAAATGTTTCTTTGTGGAAATAATAACTGAAAACATTTATTTCATTATATGGATGATCCCAGGAAGCACAAAAAAAAAACTGAATGACCCTAGCAAGCCTGTTTTACTTCTAAACCTTTCAGACCAGTAATAAATTTAGGCCACTAGGGTATTATTGAAGGTATTCTGCCAACCTCAAAGAGCAAGATATTCACCATTAGGGGAACAACCTCCTGTAAATCTACAATGAGCGATGGAACATGGCATCAGAAATACACCATGTTCTAGCTACTAATAAGAAATAGAAAAACACAGGAATCGGGAGCAGCTAGACAAAAACTAATTTTATAACTCATTTTATCATTTCCAGAACTACACATAGAAGACACTGAGGGAAACAAGATAGATTCTGCCCCCTTTTATAAAATATTATGTTCCCTAGGGGTGATTTTTAAAAATGCAATGCTATAGAAGTTTGCTGGACAGACACAGTAAAGTACCATAGAATGGGTGACTTAAACAACAGAAATTTATTTCCTCACAGGAGGACAGAAGTTTAAGATCAAGGTGATGGCAGGGTTCTTCTGAGGGTCTCTCTCCTAGGCTTGTAGATGGTCATCTTCTTGGGGTCTTCATATGATCTTTCTGGGCATGTCTGTTTCCTAATCTCTTCTTCTTATAAGAACACCAGTCAAATTGGCTTATGTCCCACTCATAGGATCTCACTCATTCTTAATGATTTCTTTAAAGGTCATATCTCCATATACAGTTACATTTTGATATACTGGAGATTAGGACTTCAACATGTGAATTTTAGGGGAACAAAATTCAGCCCATAACAAATGCCAATTAACCCCCAGTATTTTTTTAAGAAAACAATATTAAAGAAATTGGTTCATTTGAAAGAATATATTTATCTACTTATCTTCTTTGACAAATGACCTGATTTCCAGAGTCTGAAGTTCAATGACAAAATGGAAGTGTAAGACTAGTATTTAAAGTCCATACACGTTTTATAATTTCTGAGATCTAATTGCAATTTGAAAATAAAAAAAAAAGAACATACAATAACTTTCTACCACTACCAGCTCACATGCATCTTCTTTTTAAAAATCTCATCACTAAATAAGGATATATATATATATATATATATACAGAGAGAGAGAGAGAAATTTTTTCATCACAGACTGGAAGCCTGAATGTTGAGAACCAAGAAAGATTCAATCCCAGGGCCAGACATGTGAGTGAACTGGGCCCAGGGAGTCTCCAGAAACTAGAAGTCAAGGTACCTTGAGATCAAGAGGTAATAATCAGAGTCAGAAAACACAGTTAACTCAAGTCAAAACAAAGCAAAAGGTTAGAAGATTCAATTCAACACATTTACTAGACATACTGTGCAAGATCCTATCAGATGCCACAAGTGAAAAGGTGAACGATTCAGAGTGGTGTGTACAGAGAATAATGGGGCCAGGAAAAGAGGTTCTGAGCTCTCTCCATGCTGTTGAGAGAGGTTTCCCAAAGACGCTGAGTCTGAGATGAAGTGACAATTCAGATCAATGGACTGATAAATGAATGAATGAATGAATGAATAATAAAATAAAATTTTTAAAAGACATAAAAATCAAACACCTTTGCATGGATACAGTCTTGTACCTGACTCATTATATTATCTTATACAGTTTAAATCCATTTGTTAAATTGATACCGTTTCACTTAATAACTGAGGGACAGATTATCAGGAGGAAATGTTAAAATTCACATTAAGCAATGTAACTCAAACTATGCAACTACAACTACGGCCACAAGAGGGCAGCATTTTCAAATACTGGATTTAAGAACATACACTGAACTTATACCATTAAATAGAAGAGTGGTACAAATTACTGAGCTTGTGAACCAGAAATTTTAACTACCGCAAAACAGACTAAAAGCTATTATTCTGAGACCTTAAATTTAGAATTGTAGGACTATAAGAAAACTGAGAGATGTGTATTTTATATATGAAATTTCACTTTTATTTTCTTCCATATAAATCATGTGTAGAAATAAAAAATATATACTTCTACTTTAACATAAAAAATCTGTATAAAATTATTTACCATATAACAGTAACTCAGACATGTATAGGTCTTTGCATTTTTAAAAGTACTTTCATAAATGTAATATTTTATATTTTTCACTTTATATAGCCTTCTGAAGGAGATATGTCAGAAATTATTAAGTTCTTTTGTAGATGAAGAAACTGGGTTTAGGAAAAGTAAGTTAACTTGTGTAAGTTAATACCACTAATAAGTAGTAAAGACAGAGCCTCGTTTAGCATATTCCCTATTAGTTTGCATAGTTACCTCTTAATCAAACAGAATAACCGTGGTATCCTTTGGTTCATTCACATAAGAATTTGGATTATTATTTGAATAGAGTTCTGCTGTAACAGAACTGTCATTTTATAATTATCAGTATGATCTTTCACAGACACCTTGCCAACAATGCTTTCTGTTAAACTATTAAACTTAGAAATAACTTTGTTTTCATCTGACAGAGCAAATAGAAATAGAAGTAGAATTCAAAGTAAAACAAAGTATTTGCACAGGTCAAGAATGAGGAGACAGAGGAAGCAGCCGCACAAGTCTAGGGAACAAGCTTAACTGCTACACACGGCTACGTTCCTAAAGCCACTCCATTTTGCATGGGAGATACATTCTTTAATTTTGCTGGTTGGACCTAGTGTTGAATTGTATCATCTTCAGTAAACAGTGCATTTTCATATAGCTATTTAAATATGTCCAATATCCAATATCTAAAATTGTATTTAGTTAGGAAAAAGTGACTTGAGTAACAGAACACACTATAGTATCCACAAATAGTATATAAAGAAACAAAGTTATAGTAAAAAAATTTGCATAAAGTTACTTATGAGTCATCACAGAAGTCAAAGGTTGTTATTTCTTCGCATCAAAAAATAAAACCCATTTGACAACAAAAAAAATTAAAGTTGTTTTTAATTTCCAAAATTTTTCTGCGATGACATTAGGCCAACTTCTCCACTTTGGGCATCTAACGTAATAGAAAAACTGTTTTGTTCCAGTTACTTCCATTTTAGCAGCTTGCTTCTGAGACAGCAGAAGCTAGAAACAGCTGCATTACTACATTCCTAGGTTTCCCCTTCATTCATTTATTCATTCATTAAACCAATATTTGTTGGGATATGAGCTAGGCACAGAAAAACAGAGATCATTAAAAAAAATCAGTTTCTGTCAAATCTTACAACCCAGTGGTGAAAGCTAATTTTAAACGAAAGACGCATTACTACAACTTATGGCATTACGAGTGAAGAGTTTGGAGTGCAATAGGACAGACAAGTTATACTGGCGGTCACAAAAGCCTCTGCGTAGAAGACATTTAGGCTGAGACCGGAAGGTGGGCAATGGACTGGCTTCAGGAGAACAGGGTCTCTACTGCCCTGCGCAGGGAGCACTCGGCTTGTTCGGGTGGCTGAGGCTTCTAACTGTGTCATGGACTGGCACACACCGTATGAAAGAAATGAGGCGTCGAAGTTAAATGTATTGAAAATATACACTTATATACTATGAATAATGGAAGGGAATTAAGGGCATTGCCCAGCTCCTACTCTAAAGAGCAGAATCAGGGACAGGATGCTAGACTGAGGAATTGGAGACAGTTCAGCCCGGAGTTCACAAACTCCCTAAACCATCAAAGAACCATATTAGATAATACTTTCTTTATCTCACAGGGACGAGGATCAAATGAGATAATATACAAAATTTGCATAACTTACCCATTGTTAATATAAAAGCATTTCCAAATTCATTTCAGCCTTAATTCCTATCCCATATGTAAGATCTTATTCATCATTTTAAATTGTCTACAACAGATTCCCAAGACATTTTCCTAAAATAATAAGGTCTTCCTTTTGTCTTTAATAGACCTGTTTTTCCTATAATGAAAAATTAAAAAATTAACATCTTATGCAAAGCCTATTTCAAACTTACATTCTAGTGCATTATACAGAAGCTCGAAATCTTCTTTCGTTTGAGGGTTATGCCTCCGGTGATAGTCCAGTTTCATCCATTCTTCTTTTTCTCTTCTCTTTCTTTGTTCTTCCTGTTCTTCCCATTTTAACCTTAACATTTTCTGTCTTCTTAAATTCTCTACCACGACTTTTGCATGCCACTGTCTGTAGTAGGTCTGTAACACTATTACCTGTTGTTAAATTAAAAGGGAATAAAAGTATCGACCATCAACTCTGTCAGTCCATATCGAAAGGCAATGCTGATTATTTTTACTCCAATTCAATCAATACTAAAAAACTCTGAGTCTAGCTTTAGCTCTGTGGCAGACATTCTCACATATGAGTACATTCTAACATGGATAATGCACGTCAGCCACTTGACTCTGAAATCTAGCAAATACACCTTCACAGGGGTCAGACAGTTCAATGCTGAAGAGCACAGGTTCTAGAGTACAACCTAGTTTAAATCTTCCCGCTGCTACTGACTAGCTGTTGGGTTTTGGGTAAGTTACTTGCGCTCTCTGTGTTTTGGCACCCTCATCTGTGAAACAGTGATAATAACGGTATACAAGTGCAGTGCTTAGCTTAAGCCTGATACATCACAAGTCCTCAGTAAATACTGTTATTGTGGAATCGTATACCTAAAACCTATATAATTGTATTAACCAATGTAACCCCCCAAAATTCAATTAAAAATACTATTATTGTTTATTATCATTACTATTATTGAATAGTAAGTCTCTCCAGTTTATCTTGTTGTCATTAGCATAAGCTCATATTTAAAACAGAATTATATTTCCTAAACATATAGTAGTAGGTTATGTGGTGGAAATTACCAAAGGCAGGTTACATAAAAGGGAGACTTGACCAAACAAGTATTTATTAAATTGTGAGAAATATAAATATGTCTGAGGGTCTACTGTAGTACTAGAGCTTCAAAAAAAATTTTTTTTATTGTTGTTCAAGTACAGTTGTCTCCATTTACCCTCCACCATGGCCCCCCGCCCCACCCATCCCACCTCCCACTCTTGCAATATGGCTGAGAGTTTATATTTTAATTTACTAAATTCATACATAAAAATAAAATGTGGAGAGGCTGGATCAAGACGGAAGACAGAGAATATGTTTATATATTCCTTTCCCTCATCCTAATCCCTGATAAGTAAAGATAATTATATAAGCAAAAACAAGTAACAACATTGGATCATACCGAAGAAGCCCTTCAAAGGAAAAGAAACTCTGAAGAATCTCCTTAAGAAAGGGGACAGGTGGAATAAGTTGAAGAGGGAGTCTAATCTACATTGGACAGGCAAACTGGAAAACTCGAAGACTGTTTCACGACCACAACTGGCAACTGGCAATCGTGTGAGCAGGAGTCCTTAGGGCAACTAAAAAGGTGGCGACTTGAAAAAGCAAAAGGGACGGGCTCCTCTAAAACAATTTAGCTAAAGGGCGGCAGATGTACTTGCCTCCAGGCAAGAGGAGCTAGTGTCCCAGAAGGCTGGCGTCACCCAGGATGAACACAAGTCCCCTCTCCAGAAAACTAGCTCTCTTCCAGAATCAAGCCTTGCCCATCCCCTAACACCACTGGGTAAGAATGTAGTAAAGAAATATGTGGTAACACGCTGGACGTCAAAAATCTCAGATACTCTGCGGACACACCCAAGAAAAACCAAACATTTGAGAAAAGCCAACAAAATAAAAGATGGCTCATTCAACAAAGAATTTACATTTGTATGAAACAATTACTAGAACCGTGGGTCTCAAAGGATGATGGCTAGGCCAGCAGTATCAGCATCCTCTGGAAAATTGTTAGAGATGCAAATTCTCAGCTCCCCCTACCCTCAGCTATTGAATCAGAAATTCTAGGGTGGAGCACAGATGATATATATTTACAAATTCTCCACGTATGTCTGATCAATGCCAAAGTTTTATAACCATTCTGCTAGAGGTAAGACAGAACACAACAAAACAAAAACAAGGCCAGACTAGATAAACATTTTCAGAGAGGAAGTAAAGGATATTGAATCAATATTAAAAACATCAGGAAAGATGGTGACCAAACTTTTATTTTTGAAAATTTACAAACAAAAGAATGTTAGCTTGGGTGCTATTAAATTTGCTAAACTTATTAAAGACACTAAACACAGTTGTTTAAACAACGTGGAACTTTTTCCCTTCTCACATCATAATCCAGGGATTGGTAAGCAGTTCAGGGCTGGAAGGAAACTATGATGTATTTAACAAATGGCTTCCCGGTTGTATGTCCTGGGTGGCTGGTACATTGCTCATCATCTTCAAGCCAGCAGAAAGGGGGAAAAGAACAAAAGAATTGCAACCCGGTCACTTTGAGAGTGCCACATGTCATTTCCCCCTCACATTTAGGTACTGCACTCCCCAACACACAAAAGAGGTATAATAAAATGTGGTCTTCCGTGGTGCGGCCATAAGCCCGGCAAAGCTTTAATACAATGGGAAGAATGGACATTGACCGAGAACTAGTAGTTTACTGTAAACTGATCTGCAGAATGCACAGTGCCTAAGAGGGAATTGGTAAGCATGAAACTTAGCAAGAAAATATTTTCGGATACAGAGTAAATGCTAAAAAGAAAAAATTAGAAAGAGTGAAGGAATATTAAGAGACATGTGACATAAATGCAATAGTTAAGAGACATGTAAGATAAATGATACAAGTTCCAGGCAGAATGAAGAGAGTGGATTTTAAAAAATTACTCAAAATATAGTAGAAAGATGGATGGACGTAGCGGGTATTGTGCTGAGTGAAATGAGTCAGACAGGGAAAGGCAAATACTGTGTCACTTCATTTATATGTGGAATCTAGAAATAAAAAAAGCTAAATGAACAAACAAAACAAAACAGGAACAAACTTATAGATACAGAGAACAAACAGATGGTTTCCAGAGGGGAGAGGAGTAAACAGATGGGTATAAACGGTGAAAAGGTAACAGAGGGACCAAAGTTTCAGTTAAAGAATAAATAAGCCATGGGGCTGTAATATACAGCACAAGGGATATAGTCAATGTCATCCTAATGACTTTGCAGAACGACAGATGGTCACTGGACTTATCGTGGTGACCACACTGTAAGGTATATAAATGTGGAATCTCTATGTTGTACACCTGGAACTATGTATAACACCTGGAACTGTTATAATATGGTATTTCAATACTTTAATAAAGTAATTCAAAAGTGGAACATTTTCCAAAACTAAAGAAAGACAGGAGCTCTCATATAGAAAGGGTCCATCATCAAGTTTCAAGCATGCCACAATAAGATTAGTAAGGATAAAGTGAAAATTCTACAGGTTTCCAGAAAGAGGAAATAAAGACCTGAGAATCTGACTGAATTAGACTTTTAATCAAATACAGCTTCGAAATTATGAAGGACAATAAGTTTGAAAATAAGTATGAATCTACACCCATTCAAATTAAAACCCAAGAATGAGGGTCATTCAATAGGACTTAGATGGTATACTCCCACGCATAATTCGAAGTTACTACAGAATGTGTTCTAGCAAGAAGAATAAATTAAAGGAGAATAAAGAGTGAGCAAAAACTTCAAAAAAAGTTAAGTATATTTTATTTGAAAAATTCATTTTCATATATATCAGTGTAAATATATAAAAACAATCTGAAGTGATACTAATATAGTAAATTACAAATATGTAATAAATTATATATCTTTATGTAAAATTATAATTCTAGGTCAAATCCTCACTGGATAGGAGGAATAAGGAAGGGGGAGAAGGATATAAAGAAAAAAAAAAGGCCTGCTAAAGTCCTTGAGTTGTTCATGGAAAAGATAAAAGATATAGAACCTGATTAAATATGCATTTGGTATTAAAAAATTAGGTGCGCTAAAAATTTTTCCGAAGCCCTGGTTGGGTACTTCAGCTGTTTAGAGCGTCATCCCGATATGCTGAGGCTGCAGGTTCACATGAATAGGGGGGACAGCAATCAGTGTCTCTCTCTGTCTCTTCCCCTTTCACTAATATCAATAAATTTTAAAAATCAATAAAAATATATAATAAAAAAGAAAAATTTTTATGAGTAACCACTAAGAAAATAGAAATAAAATATCTACTACTGAACTATAAAAGAACAAAAGAATGGAAAGTTTAGTCAAACCACCAAAAAGAAGGAAGGTTAGTAAAAGAATAAAAAACAAGAATGAATAATAAGTAAAAAACAAAATGAGGTGGCAGGAATGAGTATAAAAATATCAATAGTCACATATAACCTTGCCAAAAACATGAAAAATTTAAAATAAATACTAAGCATTGAACTAAAAATACTCAAAAATAACACAAACATGATATAAGGCATCAAGGAAGATAAAAGAATTTATTCAATGGAAATATACTCCTTGTACTGGCTTTTAACCAATCCCTCTGTTTATTGCTCATATCTCACTTCCATCTACCAAGATTTTATGGGGTAAATTGATTTCGATCTTGATTCCAACCCCCTCAGCAGACATTTAGATTTTTACTTCCTCTGCTCAAGGAAGTAAGTTAACACTTCTCCATCTGTGTTACAACTTTTAAAAAATATCAACTGACATTTACTCTTCTCTCTTCTCATGTGTTCTTTGTTCCTACATGTTTATACCTTTTTTATTCCTTTAATATCATGTTATTGGAACTTGGAAAATATTATAAAGATTTTCCTTTCTCCACTTCATATCTATTGTCTCCTAATTCTTAACTAATAAAACCTCAATCTTATTGAGGAGCAACAACTTTTAAAAGTACTTATAACACACTCAAAGCAGGGAGTGTCACGTGACATAGTTCAGGTCAATGAGACCCAAGTGAAAGTCATTAGGTGGGGCTTTCAGGGAAAGCTCTTGAAGGTGGCATACATGGGACCTGCTCCCTTCCTAGACTTCTCCTTTCTTTCTGCATAGGAAGCAGACATTATACTAAAAGTTAATTATCCATTTTATCATCAAATGATAACAATCTGATAATAAGATTAATGGAGTGGAAATGTAAAAAATGTTTAGGTCCCTGATGACATCACAGAGCCACCATAAAATCCTTTTTATAAATAAGGCAGTAAAAATTAGTTTAGACTGAGAAAATAAAAATATCAGGCTAGAATAACAAGTACTAATAAAGTCAGTGACAAGTTAACAGGAAACAGACATTGAAGGAAAAATCAAAAAAGATACAAATAAACTGAAGTTATACTGTGCTCATGGATAGGAAGAATCAGCATTGTTAAAATGTCCATATTACCAAAAACCATCCATAAATTCAATGAAATTCCTATCAAAATACCAATGGCATTTTTCACAGAACAAGAACAAATAATCCAAAACTTTACATGGAACCATAAAATAGGCATAGCAATCTTGAGGAAGAAGAACAAAGTTGGAGGTATCATACTACCTGATGTCAAACTATACTACAAAGTGATAGAAATCAAAACAGCATGGTACTGGCATAAAAGCAGGCATATAGATCAATGGAACAGAATAGAGAGCCTAGCAATAAGCCCATGCTTCTATGATCAATTAATCTGTGAGAAATGAGATAAGAACAGTGTACTAAATAAAAGTGGTGTTGCAAAAACTGGACAGATATGTGGAAAAAAATGAAACTAGGCCACCTTCTTGCACCATATACCAGAATAAACTCAAAGTGGATGAAGCACTTGCATGTAAGTCTCAAAACCATAAAGCTCCTAGAGCAAAACATGGGCAGTAAAATCTCTGACATTTCTCTTGGCAATATTTTTTTCTGGTATATCTCCTCATGCAAGAAAAACATCAAACTAAAAAGGTTTTCACAGCAAAGGGAATCATCAACCAAATAAAAAGACAACCTACTGAATGGAAGAAGATATTGAAGATATTTACCAATGATACATCTGATAAGGGGTTAATATCTAAAATTTAAAAGAACTCACACAACTTAACACCAAGAAAACTAACAACCCAATTAAAAAACAGGGCGGAGGACTTGAACAGACAGTTCTTCAAAGAGGACCTACATGTGGCCAACAGGCATATGAAAAGATGCTCAACTAATCATCACTATCATCAGAGGAATGCAAATTAAAAACCACAATGAGATATTGCCTCACACCTACCAGAATGGTTATCATCAATAAATCAACAAACAATATGTGCTGGTAAGGATGTGGAGAAAAGGAAACCCTTATCCTTTGGTGGGAATGCAGACCGGTGTAGCCAGTATGAAAAACAGTATGGAGATTCCTCAAAAAGTTAAAAATGGGCCTGACTTGTAACCCAGTGATTCTACTTCTGAGTATATATCTAAAGAAACCCAAAACACTAATTCAAAAGGATATATGCACTCCTATATTCACTGCAGCATTATTTACAATAGCCAAGATATGGAAGCAGCCCTAGTGCCCATCAACAGACGAGTGAATAAAATGGTGGTATTTATATACAATGGAATATTACTCAATCATAAAAAAGAATGAAACCTTATCATTTGTCACAGCGTGAATAAACCTAGATACCAGAACTGCTTTTATGTGACTTTCACCCCTTAGGATCCCCTATACAGCAGCTCATCTGCAATAGTCATGGCCATTCCTCAGAGCCAATCAACCCAGGGGTCAGTCCTACACACTGATGTCCCCACAACAATCAGGGATTAACCACAACAGGAGAGTACACACAGCCCACACAAGTGACATCCTTGGAGCACTCAGATCAGGTGATCAGGAAGACTGTACCACTGGGCTTACAGGACACCTGCTACATTAAGGACCCTCTGCCAAGACCAGGAAACACAGCAGATCTAACTAATACAATGACAAAAACACAAGATGTCAGTGAAATGAGGAGATAAGCATGTCTCAAATGAAAAAAGAGAAAAGAACTACAGAAAAACAACTAAACTAAAAGAAGACAAGCAAACTACCAGATGTGAGTTCAAAACTCTGGCTATAAAGATGTTTAATGAACTTAGAGGAGGAACTGACTAACTGAGTGAGAACTTTAAGAAAGAGATAGAAAATAAAAATGGAGATAGAAAACATAAAGAACCAGTTAGAAATGAAGACTACAATAAAGGGAACTAACAGTGGATTAGATAAAGCGGAGGATCGAAAGAACAGTTTGGAAGACAAGATTGCAGAAAATACCCAATGAAAAGTACAAATGAGAATAGTTTGAATCAACCTGAATAACCAGCTAAAGACAGCTGAAGAGGAGTCTTATAATCAAGGATTTACAGAAGAAGCTACATCAAGATTGGTAGGAAGGGGGGGACATGTAAAAGGGGCTGGCCCTACTCCCACTGGCAGCAGCTGAGGTTCCAGATGGGTATCTCAGCTGCAGGGGTTTCCTCTGAGAAGTATGGGGCCTAAGCCCCAAGCTGGGATCCCCAGCCCAGGGCACCAGAGCTGGAAAGAATTGCCCACATAAGAGCCAGCTGTGAAAGCAGAAATCGGTGGTGTTTCTATACACCACTAATGAACTACCAGACAAACTAAGAAAACAATCCCATTTACTACTGCAACAACAACAAAATAATAAGGTGCTTAGAAAAAAAACTAACCAAGAAGGTAAAAGACCTGTTTCTTAAAAATTATAGGACATTGAGGGAGAAACTGAAGAAGATATAAGTAAGTGTAAGCATATACTGTGTTCACGGATAAGAAAAATTCACATCGTTAAAATGTCCATACTACCCAAAGCAATCTAGAGATTCAATGGAATTCCAATTAAATTACTGATCACATATTTCACAGCTATTCCAAAAATTTATATGGAACCCAAAAAGATCCTGAATAGTCTCAGCAGTCTTGAGAAAGAACAACAAAGTTGGAGGTGTCAAAACACCTGATATCACACTATACAACAAGGCCTTTGTAATCAAAACAGCCTGGTACTGGCATAACAATCAGAATATAGACTAATGGAACCAAATAGAGAGCCCAGAAACCAACCCATGCCCATACGGACAATATTTGACAAAGGAGGAAACAGTATACAATGGAGTAAAGACAGTCTCTTCAACAAACGGTGTTTGGGAAAATTGGACAGGTACATGGAAAAAAATGAAACTAGACCACCAACATACAACATACACAAGAATAAGCTAAAAATGGATAAATGACTTAAATGTAAGTCATGGAACCATAAAAATCCCAGAAGAAAACACTGACAGAAAAATCTCAGACATCTCTTGTAGCAAAATTTTTGCTGGTATGTCTCCTAAGGGCAAAGAAAATAAAGAAAAAAAAAACCTAATGGGACTATGTCGAACTAAAAGGCTTCTGCACAGCAAATGAAACCATCAACAAAGTGATAAGAGCACCCACTGTACGGGACAACATATTCCCCAATGATATATCTGACAAGGAGTTAATTTCCAAAATATATTAAAAAATTTATATATACAACTTAATACCAGGAAGATAAGCAATTCAATTAAAAAATGGACAAAGGACCTGAATAGACATTTCTCCAAAGAAGACACTCAGATGGCCAATAGATCTATGAAAAAATGCTCAATATCATTAATCATGAAAGAGATGCAAATTAAAAGTGCAATGAGATATCACTTCACACCTGCCAGAATGACTATCATCAATGAAGTGACAAACAAGTGCTGGCAAGGATGTGGAGATAATGGAACCCTAGTTCACTCTTGGTGGGAATGCAGACTGGAAATTTCCTCAAAAAATTAAAATTGGCACTGTCTTTTCACCCAGCCATCTCACTTCTGGTAATATATCCTAAGAATCCCGAGACACCACTTTGAGGGAATATATGCATACCTATATTAATAGCAGTGTTATTTACAGTAGCCAAGATCTAAAACAGCTCAAGTGCCCATCAGTAGATGAGCTGATTAAAACACCTGTAGTACATTTACACAATGTAATACTACGTGGCTATACAAAAGAAGAGAAATCTTACCTTTTGGACAGCATGGACGGACCTGGAGAATATTATGCTAAGTGAAATAAACCAGTGAGAGAAAGACAAATACCATATGATCTCACTTATATGTGGAATCTAATGAACAAAATAAACTGACAAAAAAAAATGGAAACAAATCATGGATACATGCAACTGACTAACAGCTGACAGAGTGGAGGTGGGAGGGGTGACTAGAGGAAAGAAGGTTGAAGGGATTAGCCAAAGAACATATACGCATAACCCATAAACACAGACTACAGTGTGGTGATGGCCAGAGGGAAGGGTGCAGGACCTGGGTAGAGGTAGGCAAAGGGAGGGAAAATGGGGACATCTGGAATAGTGTTAACAACATTTTTAAAAGCTATATTTCAAAGGAGCTCTGATAAACACTAAAAAAGTACTTTCATAAATAGTTATATGTGAATACTTATAGTGTTATTTAGGTAAATGAATGTGTTCCCCACACTGAGCTACCTGTAATACACTTTAAATGCACATGTATAAAAGATGCTTCTAACAATGCTGTTTGAATGTATGTGTAAATACATGTTATATCCATAAAAATGTATTCAGCACACTATTATGCATGGATTTCACTATATAAATTCACATGTATAAAATAGGTTTCTAAGCATCTTGAATTTTGTTGCATCTGTGTAATATTGTTTCAGTGAAATAATTATGGTCATTAAACTGTACAATATTTAATACAATTTGTAAAGCACATATATAAAAGGTGTTTTAAAGAATTAAGTAGGTAAAGTGCCATTTCAGTGCATTAATGTCTTTACCAAACTGCGCTGCACTTGATATACTTTGTAAAGGATCACGTATAAATGAAGTTTTAAGAATGATAAACATGTGAAGAGGTACCGTGTATTCTCTGAAATTTGTTCACTACACTACAGTGCCTGGAATCAACTCTGTAAACTCACAAAAAAAATGAGGATGGTTTAAGAAACCTCCAGAACAACATCGAGAGTAACAACATTCGAATTATAGGGGTACCAGAAGGAGGAGAGAGAAAGCAAGGGACTGAGAACGTATTTGAAAAGATGATGACAGAAAACTTCTTTAACCTGGTGAAGGAAATAAATGTACAAGTCCAGGAAGTGCTGAGAGTCCAAAGCAAGATGAAATCAGAGGCCCAGACCAATGCACATCATAATTAAAATGCCAAAGTTAAAGAAAGAGAATCTTAAAAGTAGCAAGAGAAAAGCAGTTAGTTATGTACGAGGAATCTCCAAGGAGGTTTTTAGCTGATTTCTCAACAGAAACTTTTCGGGCCAGAAGAGATTGGCATGAAATACCCACAGTGTTGAAAAGCAAACATTACCTACCAAAATTACTCTATTCCCCAAGGCTATCATTTAGAATCAAAAGAGAGAGAAAGTGTTTCCCAGACCAAAAAGAGAGAGGAAAAAAAGGAGTTCATCACCACAAAACCAATATGACAAGAAATTTAAAGGATCTTCCTTAAAAAGCAGAGAAAAAATAAAAACTATGCATAAGAAAACATAGCAAAGAGAGAAATTCTCACTGACGAATGCAAAAACATAATAAAAGTAGTGGGTCAAGCAACTCTATAGTTAACACAAAGGTTAAAAGGCAAAAGTAGGAAGATCATATGTAATTACAATAAATAAAGGGATATACATAAACACACACACAAAAGTAGTGAAATATAATGATTAAAAAATAAATGGGGAGGGTGTGAGTAAAAATTGTAGAGATTTTAAATGTGTTTGAACTTAAGAGACCATCAACTTAAAATAGACTACTATAAATATAACTTGGTCTATAAGAAGCACATGGTAACCATAAATCAAAAACCTCTTAAAAGGCAGACAAAAAATAAGAGAAAGGAATCCAAATACAACAGCACAGGAAGTCATCAACATATAAGAGAAAAGAGCAACAGAATAAGCAAAATGCTATGGTACCTTTACACAATGGAATATTATACAGCAAAAAGAAAGAAGGAGCTCCTGCCCTTCATGACAGCATGGATGGAACTGGAGAGCATTAGGCTGAGTGAAATAAGCCAGTAAGTGAAAGGCAAATACCATATGATCTCACCTATAAGTGGAACCTAATCAACAAAACAAACAAGCAAGCAAAATATAACCAGTGACATTGAAATAAAAAACAAATTGACAGTATCCAGAGGGGAGGAGGGAGCGGAATAACGGGGGAAAGAAGGGGAAGGGGTAGGCCAAAGAACATGCCTAGAGGGCTCATGGGCATGGACAGTGGTGGGGGATGGGTGGCCATGGGAGTGGATGGGGCGGGCAGAGCAATGTGGAAAAAGGCAGGACAACTGTAACTGAACAACAACAAAAAAAGAAACAAAGAACTATAAAAATAATCAGAAAAGAATTAATAAAATGGCAATAACTACATACCTATCAACAATTACTTTAAATATAAGTAAACTAAATGCTCCTATCAAAAAACATAGGATAGTTGAATGGATTAAAAAAACCAAGACCCATATACATGCTGCCTACAAGAGTCCCACTTCAGATCGTAAGTGCCTGACCTTGGCCTACACTGGGGCTGCTCTCAATCAGCCCCAGAGTCAACAAACTTGGTGGCCAGCTTCAGACAACAACAGAGCACCACCCACTTAGCTCCCCAAATGGCACAACAAAAGGGTGATCTTAGCAGGCAAGAGAGATCATTGTGGCGAGTCCTGCTCTATGGCATCAGCTCCAACACAGCAGCTTGAACACTTCAGTCATACCAGTTCTCACAGCCATCAGCCTGCGGCTCAGCCCTAACCACTGGTATGCCAACAACAATCAAGGTGGAACTACAACAGGAGGGCACATACAACCTACCAAAGGGATACTCCTGGAGTACCTGGCTCAGGTGACCAGGGAGACTGAGGCACTAGGCCTCCAGGACAACCACTATACAAATCTACCCTGTCAGCTTGGAAGATGTAGCAGATATAACACACACCAAAAAACAAACACGGAGAGGCAACCGAAATGAGGACACAAAGAACCATGTCACAAATGAGAAAACAGGAATATCCCCAGAAAAAGAACCAAATGAAACAGAGGCAAGCAATGTACTAGACATAGAGTTCAAAGCAGTGGTTATAAGCATGCTTAAGGCACTTAGCATGAACTTCAACAAAGAGATAGTAAGCATAAAAAAGGACACAGGGACCATAAAAGAGAACCAGTCAGAAATGAAGAAATACAATAACTGAAATGAAGAATGCCCTAAGGAATTAGGTGCAGCAGATTAGAGGAAGCAGAGGATCATATCGGTGATTTAAAAGATAAGGTAGCAGAAGACTCCAAACCAAAACAGTAAAATTTTAAAAAAGAAAATAGTTTAGGGGACTTCTGGGACAACATCAAGTATAACAACATTCACATTATAGGGGCACCAGAAGAAAACAGACAGCAAGGAATAGAGAACCTATTTGAAATAAGAAGGCCTAAAAACTTCCCTAACATGGCAAAGGAAATAATTGTACAAGTCGATGAAGCACAGAGAGCCCAAAACAAGATGAACCCAAAAAGGCCCAAACCAAGACACATCACAATTAAAATACCAAAAGTTAAAAACAAAGAGAGAATCTTAAAAGCAGCAAAAGAAAGGCAGTGAGTTACCTACAGGGGAAGCTCCCAGAAGACTGTGAGCTGACTTCTCAACAGAAACTTTTGCGGCCAGAAGGAACTGGCACAAAATATTCGAAGTCATAAAAAGCAAGGACTAACAACCAAGACTACTCTACCTAGAGTAAGGCTATCAGTTAAAATTGAAAAAGAGACAAAAAGCTTTCCAGACAAGAAAAATCTAAAGGAATCCATGACCAACAAGCAGTATTTAAAAAATGCTAGGGGGTATTTTTAAGAAAAAGGGAAAAGAACAAATGTGATAATAAAATGGAAATAACTATATACCTATCAATGATCATTTTAAATGTAAATAGATTAATCCTCTAGTTAAAAGATATAGGGTAGCTGAATGAATAAGAAGATGCATACATATGCTATCTATAAGAGACCCATTTTAAATCAAAGACACACAGAGACTGAAAGTATAGAGATGGAAAAAGATATTTCATGCAAATAAAAATGAAAAAAACTAGAGTAGCAATACTTACACTAGACAAAACAATCTTTAAAACAAAGGCTATTAAAAGAGACAAAGAAGGATATTTCAAAATGATAAGGTAATCAATCCAATAAAGAGATATAACTCATAAATATTAATGCTCCCATACAGGAGCACCTAAATATATAAATCAAATATTAACAGACAGAAAGGGAGAGATGGAAAGTAATACAGTCTGAGTAGGGGGCTTTAACACCCCATTCTCATCAATGATTGAATGTTCCAGACAGAAAATCAACAAGAAAACAGTGGCCTTAAATGACACATTAGACCAGATGGGTTTAAATGATATTATCTGAGCCTTTCAACCCAAATCAACAGTATATACATTCTTTTCAAGCACACATGGAACATTTTCCAGGATAGACAACATGGTAGATCACAAGACGTCTCAATAAATTTAAGAAGATTGAAATCATATCAAGCATTTTCTCTGACCACAAAGGTATAAAACTAGAAATCAATTATAAGAAAACACTGAAAACCACGCAAGCACATGGAGGTTTAATAACATGCTACTAAACAATGAATGGTTAACAGATCAAGGAAGAAATGAAAAGATATGTTGAGACAAATGAAAATGGAAGAAACACAACACAAAATCTGTGGGACACAGCAAAAGCAGTCATAAGGGAAATTCACAGCAATACAGGCATACCTCAAGAATCAAAAAAGTCTCAAACAATCTAACCTTACCCCTAAAGGAAGCAGAAGAAAAACAACAAGGAAAACCCAAAGTGAGTACATGCAATGAAACAGTAATGATCAGAGCAGAAGTCAAAAATATAGAGTCTAAAAAAATTTAAAAGATCAATGAAACAAAGAGCTGGTTCTTTGAAAAGATAAAACAAAACTGATAAACCTTTAACCAGACTATAAAAAAAGAGAGAACCCAAATAAATAAAATCAGACATAAAAGAGGAGAAGTGACAACTGACACCTTAGTAATACAAACATTTAAGAAAATACTACAAACAATTATATGCCAACAAATTGGACAATCTGGAAGAAATGGATAAATTTCTAAAAACACACAATCGTCTAGGAGTGAATAAGGAAGAAACAGAAAATCTGAACTGACCAATTACTACTAACAAAACCAAGTAAGTAAACAAAAGAGTGCCAACAAATAACAGCCCGGTACTGAATGGCTTCACAGATGAATTTTAGCAAACATTTGAAGAATTAATACCTATCTTTCTCAAACTATTTCAAAAAATTCAAACGAAAGTAAGGCTCCCAAGTTCATTTTACAAAGCTAGCATTACCCTGATTTCAAAACCAAACACTGACATTACAAAAAAAAAGGAATTATAGGTTAATATCCTTGATAGACATAGATGCAAAAATCTTCAACAAAAACTAGCAATCCAAATTCAGTACAACATTAAAAAGAGTATACACCATGACCAAGTGGGACTTAATCCTGGGATGCAACGTTACTACAATATCTGCAAATCAGTTAACACCATATAGAACACAAATAAAGTGAAAATTTAAAAATCATATAATCATATCAATAGATGTAGAAAAACCTTTTGAAAAAATCAGCATCTATTTATGATAAAAATTCTCAGCAAAATAAGAATAGATGGAACATATCTCAACATAATAAAAGTCATATATGACAAACCCACAGTTGCAAACATACTCAACAGTAAAAAGTTGAAAGCTTTTTAAGATCAGGAACAACACAAAGATGTCCTCTTTCGCCACTTTTATTCAACATAGTATGTTGAATAGTATTAGAAGTCTTAGTCACAGCAATAACCCAAGAAAAGGAAATAAAAGTCATGTGAACTGGAAAAAAAAAAGGAGTAAAGTTGATATTATATGCAGATGACATGAAAATAGAAAGAGAGAAGCCTGAAGAATCCACAAAAAAAGTATGAAAACTGATCAATGAATTCAGTAAAGTAGCAGGATACAAGATTAATATTTGGAAATTGATTGCATTTTTACACACCAATAACAAACTATTGAAAGGAGAAATTAAGAAAACAATTCCATTTACATTTGCATGAAAAAGAATAAAATTCCAATGAATAAATTTAACCAAGAAGGAAAAGACCTGCACTCAGAAAATTGTAAGACACTAAAAAAAGAAACTGAAGAAGATACAAGCAAATGAAAGTATATTCCGTGCTTATGGATAGGACAAATTAACATGGCTAAAATGTCCATAATACCCAAAGAATCTACAGATTCATCTAATTTTTATCAAAATACTAATGACATTTTCCATAGAACTAGAACAAATAATCTGAAAATTTATGTGGAATCACAAAAGAAACCCCAAATGGCCAAAGCAATCTTGAAAAAGAACATAGTTGCAGGTATCATGCTACTTGACACCATACTATACTACAAGACTATAGTAATCAAAACAGCATGATATTTGGCATAAAAACAGATACATAGATCAATGGAATAGAATAGAGAACCCAGAAATAAACCCACACTTACACAGTCAATTAACTTATGACAAAGAAGGCAAGAATATACAATGGGGTAAAGATAGTATATTCAATAAATGGAGTTAGGAAAACTAGACAGACATGCAAAACAATAAAACTGGACCACTTTCTTCTACCACATAAAAGAATAAACTCAAAATGAATTAAAGATTTAAATGTGAGACCCAAAACCATAAAACTTCTAGAAAATATAGGCAATGCTCTTTGAATTGCTCTTAGTAATATTTTTGGACATCTCCATGGGCAGGGAAACAAAAGAAAAAATAAACAAGACTAAAGAGTTTTTGCACAGCTAAGGAAACCATCAACAAAACAGAAATGCAGCCTACTGAATGGAAGAAGGTATTCATCAATGATACATTCGATAAGGGGTTAATATCCAAATTATATAAGAAACTCATACAATTTAACACCAATAAAACTACACAATTTGATTAAAAAACAAGCAGAGGAATCTTGGCTGTGGGTCCTTGTTTTTCATGACTTTGAATATTTCTTGCCAGTCCCTTCTAGCCTGCAAAGTTCCTTTTCAGAAATCAACTGAAAATCTTATGGGAATTCCCCTGTAGGCAGCTAAATGCTTTTCCCTTGCTGCTTTTAAGATTCTCTGCTTTTAACCTTTGGCATTTTGATTATGATGTGTCTTGGAATGGGCCTCTTTGCATCCATATTGTTTGGGATTCTCTGTGCTTCCTGGACTTGCATGTCTATTTCCTTCACCAAATTAGAGAAGTTTTCTTTCATTAATTTTTAAAATAGATTTCCAGTTTCTTGCTCCTTCTTTTTCCCTCTGGCACCCCTATGATGTGACTGTTGGATCATTTGAAGTTGTCCCAGAGTCTGCTTATAATATTGGCATTTTGGGGGATTCTTTTTTCTTCTTGTCATTCTGATTGGTTGTTTTTTGCTCTACCCAGCAAAGATATCACTTAGAATCGAAGGGCAGATAAAGACCTTCCAAGGCAAGAGAAAACTAAAGATCATCATCACCAAACCATTATATGAAATGTTAAAGGGACTGGTTTAAGAAAAATAAGAGGATTAACACTATGAACAATAAAATGGTAATAAATACATATCTATCAAGAGTTGAATCTGAAAAACAAACTAAGCAAACAAGAAGAAGAGAGAGAGAATCATGGATATGGAGAGCATTTTGATGGCTGCCAGATGGGAGGGGGCTGTGGGGGAATGGGTGAAGAGGTGAGGAAATTAAGAAGTACAAATAGGTAGTTACAGAATAGCCATGGGGATGTAAAATACAGCCTAGGAAAGGAAATAGCCAAAGAACCTATGCATGACCCATGGACACAAACAATGGTGTGGGGATTGTTTGAGGGAGTGGGAGGTACTGGATGGAGGAGGGCAAAGGGGGTAAAACTGAGAGAACTGTAATAGCATAACCAATAAAATATAATATAAAATAAAATAAATAAATAAAAATAAAAAAGAAACAAGCAGAGGAACTGAATGGACAGACATTTCTTCAAAGAGGACATACAGATGACAAATGGAGATATGAAAATATGCTCAATGCCAGTAATCATTAGAGAAATGAAAATTAAAACCACAATTGACATGACCTCACAACAAATATGTCTGCTATCATCAATATGTCCACAAACATGAAATGTTGGTGAGGATGTAGTGAAAAGGGAACCCTTGTGTACCACTGAGGGACTGTGCAATGTTACAGCCACTATGAAAATCCATATGGAAGATCCTCAAAAAATTAAAAACAGAACTACCACATGACCCAGAAATGGAATCGCTGGGTATTTATCCAAAGAAATAAAAAACACTAATTCAAAAATGCATATGCACCCCTATGTTCACTGAAGTATTATTTATAACAGTGAAGATATGGAAGCAACCTAACTGTTCATCAATAGACAAGTGAATAAAAAAGAGGTGGTACACAGGGTCCGCACAAATAATGCCCCCATTTTATTACAAAATCATAAGCATGTAATTCTGTAACGTAACAACATCACACTCAAGCACACCCTGTGACATTTTAGGTGAAATGTTCAAATTAAAACTATAAATTATTACACCCATATTATTACCCTACCAACCACACTCAAGCAAGCGTTACTTCTGCCAGACGCTGTATATAATATATACAATAGAATATCGCTCAGCCATAAAAAAGACTGAAGCCTTACATTTGCAGCAGCACAGATGGACCTAGAGGATATTGTGCTCAGTGAAATAAGGCAGATAGAGAAAGACAAGTGCCATATGATTTCACAGATATGTAGAATCTAAAAAAGAAATAAACTAATAAATAAAACCAAAACAAACACATACATACAGAGAACAAATTGATAAATACCAGATTGGGGGCAGAGGGAAGTTGGTTGAAAAGTAGGAAGGGATTAAAATGTACAAAGTGACAGTTACAAAAAGTCATGGAGTGGTAAAAGACAGCATAGGTGATGTAATCAATAAAACTGTATCAATGATAATTATGTATGGTGTCAGATGGGTACTAAACTTACCAGAGTGATCACTTCTTAAGTTATATAAATGTCTAAGCACTATGTTGTTTAACTGAAACTAATGTGTCAACTATAATTGAAAAAAAAATTTTAAATTACTGTATTAAATAACAGATAAAGCCTAGCAAATAAATAAAAAATAGAAAAAATAATGAATTTGATGATAGATCATTAGATATTATGTGCTGTGAAGCAGCAGAGAAAAAGGTAAATGAACAGACAGTTAGACCTTCATGACACCATCAAGAAACACTTAAGGGAATACTTCAGACTGAAAGAAAATGACATTAGATATTCATTTTAACCAAAATGAAGAAATAAACAGCACCAGGGAAGGTAATTCCGTAGTTAAATATAAATGCCTTTAGAAATATATTTTCTTCTACTTATTTAAAAGAGGACTGCATAAAATAATAATTATAAAAGGAATTATAGGGTTTAGAACATACAGAGAACATACAAATTTGCATGATAATGATAGCACAAAAAAAGAAGAATGAACTTGGAGGTCCATTGGAGCAAAATTTCAATATTTTGTTGAATTTCAGTTAGTATTAATGTGAAGTATGTGAGGTCCGTCCAGAAAAAGTCCAGCCATTGTTAATGGAAGAAGTTTGTGTGACATTGATGTAACCTGGAAACCAAGGAGAGTGGACTGGAATGCGCATGAGTGAGCAATGACAACTTCACCGTGCTAGTCAGTGGGGGTGGTAGGTGCCACTGAGTGAGCATGTGAACCATGTGGTGTTGCATTCAAAATGACTGAGTACAGCAACAAATCTGCATCAAATTTTGTGTTAAGCTTAAACATTACTCCACGGAAACTACTCAGGTGATTCAGAAGGCAGCAGCTATGGGCTGGTGGTGACTGGCAGCTTCATCAGACAATGTGCCCGCTCATGCATCGTGCCTTGTGCAGAATTTTTTGGCAAAACATCAAATCGCTCAGGTGACTCAGGCCTCTGACAGCCAGATTTGGCACCCTGTGACTTCTGGCTTTTCCCAGAACCAAAATCACCTTTGAAAGGGAAGAGATTTCAGACCATTGATGAGATTCAGGAAAATACAACAGGGCAGCTGATGGTGATTGGGAGAACTGTGTGAGGTCCCAGGTGCCTACTTCGAAGGGGACTGAGGTGTCATTGTTCTGTGTACAATATTTCTTGTATCTTATATCTTCTTGAATAAATGTTTCTATTTTTCATATTAGATGCCTGGATACCTTCTGGACAGACCTCATTTTGTTATAAATAGACAGGTATACTGAAATCCCTAGATTACACTTAGAGCGACCACTTAGGAAATAACTCAAAAATAATTTCAAAAAACAGTAAAGCAATAATAAAAATGATAACATAATTAAAAATGGGTAAAGGATCTGTATACACATTTCTCCTAAGACTACATACAAGTTGCTAAAAAGCACATGAAAAGATATTTAATACCATCTGTCATCAGGGTATACATATCAAAAGCACAACAGGGTACCAGTTCACACTTGGTAGGATGGCCATAATCACAAACAACAACAGCTGCTGATAGGGATGTGGAGAAACTGGAATCCTCATACACTGCTGGGCGGACATGAAATGGTATAGGTGCTTTGAAAAACAGTTTGGCAGCTCCTCAAAAGTTTAAACATAGACTTATATGATCCAGCAATTATACTCCTGGGCATACACACAAAATAAATAAATACATGCGTACACATAAAAAATTATACATGAGTTTTATAACAGCTTTATTCCTAATAGTCAATAAGTGGAAACAGCCCAAGTGTTCATCAACTGATAAATGGACAAATAAACTGTGGTATACACATTTGCATATATATAAACATATATACAATTGGGCATATGCAATGTAATATTCTGCAAAATTAATAAATGAAGTATTAGTACATGTTACAACATGAATGGGCCTTGAAAACATTAAGTAACAAAAGTCACAATGACTATATATTGTATGATTGCATGTATATGAAATATCTAGAATAGGCAATCAATAGAGGCAGAAAGTAGATTAATGGTAGCCTGAGGCAGAAAAGACTGCAGGGAAACAGGGTAGCAGGTGGGTGCAGAATTCTCTTCTGGGATGATGCCAGTGTTCTCAGGTTGACTGTAATAATGGTTGAATAACTCTGTTTATAGTAAAAATTTTTAACTGTACATCTTTTGGAAAAATGAGACTGAAGAAATTGTACTGAAAATAAAGTTTTTAATTAAAAAGAAACTGAAATAATTAAAATGGTACACTAGAAAATATTTAACATAAGAGAAGACAGTAAAGGAAGAATAAAAGAACTAGAGAGAGACACTCAACTATAAAAACTACAGCAAAATTGCTGATATAATCCAACCCAATCAATAATTATATTAAAGATAAATGTATTAAATGCTCCAGTCAAAAGGCAGAGGTTGTTACATTGGATAAAATGATAAAATCTAATTATATACTGTCTACGAGAGGTATACTCTAGATTCAAAGTCTCAAATAGGTTGAAAGTAAAATAATGAAGAAAGATAGACTATGTCAACATAACATAAAAGAGTTGGAATGGCTATATTAAATATTAGAGAAAATAGATTTTAATATCTCCTTGGTTTCAATCAGTCTAGAAACCTCCCTCAGTGATGCTACTGTCACAGGAGTTAAGGCCAAGGGATAAGGGTACAAAGCTAATAAATGGTCAGAGGTAACATACACAGACCCTGGGATTCCCTGAGGGAAAAGGAAGAATTAGAAGTATTTAGAATTCTGGTTCCTTATATTGGGAGTGATGGATGACAAAGACTATGTAGAAGCTACTACCAATAGAAACAGACAGATTCCCTCCTTGACCAAACTCTAATCAAGCTCCCCTGAGCTCTTTTCAACTATGCCTCGAAATCTGGGCTTCTGTGTTCATCTTTGTCTTGTTCAATTTTATTAAGAATCCTGCTACTCAGGTCTTAAGAAAGAAGAAAATTTCGCCCCTTGCAATGGCATGGATGGACCTGGAGAACATTATACCAAGTGAAATAAGCCCATCAGAGAAAGACAAATACCATATGATTTCACTCACTTTTGAAATTTAATGAACAAACTTGAACTAACAAGCAAACAGAACAGACTTCATAAGTAGAGAGCAGGCTGACAGCTCTGGGGGTGGGGGTGCTGGGTAGGGGGTAGGAGGACCAAGCGAAAGGGAAAAAGGACTCGTGGACAACAGTGTGGTGATTGGGGCGAGTGGAGTATAATGGGGGTCAATGGTAATGGAAAAATACAATAAAAAATAATTTAAAAAAAAGATATAAAATGGAGAAGACAGTTAGCTTCCAGTTAAATGAAAAAGGAAAGAAAACTTTTTTAGATAGACTCAAAATCCATGAGAAATTTCCTTTGCTATAAATATAAAACATAAATGTTGAATTAATTATAAAGTAAATGTAAATTTTAAATGTGATAGGTATGATAGTTTGAAAAATGAAAATGTAAGTTATAAATCTGATCGAAACCTAATAATTTCAGAAGGTGCTAAACTGCCGAATTCTAATATTGTACTTATATAAAAAATAAAAAAGAATCCTGCTCAGTTTATCCAGAATCTCCACCCTCAATATCTGATCACCCTCAATATTTGATCTGGTTCTTCATTTTCCTCCGTCCCCCAGATGATGCCTAATCTCTCTGACCTGCCTCTGGCAAAAGTCCTGTTGGGTTGGTTTAGCTGGAAACCTCTTTACCCGTTTTCTCTTAGTAATTTTCCATCCACTGACCCCTACCCTGCACCTTAGTTATAAATTCCCACTTTTCCTGTAGTATTTGGAGTTAAGCCTAATCTTTCTCCCTTACTACAAAACTCCACTATAGTAGCCCCTCTTAAATCAAGTCTGCTTTATCATCTTTAACAAGTGTTATAATTTTTTCTTTAACAACACTGATGTGGATTCTTCTCAGTTGACTCACATATCTAATTTTTAGTATTCACACATAATGTAAGTTATCTTACCGCAGCTAATCTTTGAGCATGGTATTCCGCTGCTGAAAAATATTTTCCTGGAGTTACCAGCTTATCAGTTATATTTGATACATACACACCAATTTTAGTCATCTGGGTTGATGTTGTATTTACAGTTTGTTGGAGCTTTTTTCTCTGAAAGATTGTCTAAAATAAAAATATAATAATTTTAACTAAATATCTACTCTATACCCATATAAATAAGAGTACATTTTCCTACATAATTTTTACAAATTTTAATTGCCATATAATTCCTTAGAAGATTTTTATTTTAGAAAGGTATAGAGCATAACCCTTGTTGATTCTGTAGCTTCAAAAACCTATAGGGAAAAATAAACATATTACCTGGGTATCCCTACAAAATACATTGTATTTTTCAGGAACCTTTTTAGGTATAGTTTGTGTTCCAGCATTGTGATATTCTATTCCTGTTATTTTATGTCTGAATCCACCAAGAAATGGTTTGTGAAAGTCAGATTTTATAATCTCAACAGCTACCAGCTGGTACTGATCAATGCCTGAGGAGATAAAACCAAGACTGAATGGAAGTTCAACTACAAAACGGCTCTAAAATATTTTACCTAAAAGACATCAAATCACTAACCAGTTTGTACTCTGACAGTTATGACTTGAGAGACATCATCTGACCCACTTATTCTTTTGATTGGATAGAGATCTGGGCGTGTAGAAAAGATTTCCACTTGTACTATATCCTGTGGCTTAACTCCATGTTGTAGCAGAGTCTCATTATTTTTAAGAATCATTCCTAAAAATGAGGTAAAATTATAAGAAGTGTATGACAAAGAAATGACTAAATATTCATTTTAAGGGGAGGAAAAATATCAAAGATTTTTATATAAACACATGTTTGATTACTAAAATATTGATTGGTATGAAGTGCCAGATATTAATGGTGTCCGCCTCTTGCTATAATGTTAGTGGAGTTTTCTGTTAAGGTTAAGGTGGTACCCTGAGCAAGAATTCAGCATTGTAAGTAAAGCTAAAACTCTCAATTCATCAGAAATGCAAATATATAATAACCATGCAACTCTGTAAACACTTAAAACCTTTTGTATAAGATGAAAATCATATTCTAAATTCTGACTCTCTAAAAAAGAGTGTGTTATATGTAAGCACAGGGCATATCACATTAGGGAAAACATGATTATTGTAATATTCATCCGTCTCTCCAGCAGAAAAGCATATAGTCAGAATTCCAAAGAATCCCGTCCTTTCTCTGATTTTATAACGAGGAACTCATTATAAATATATAGATAATATACCTATATATAATAGATTAATTAATGTCAAAGTGTAGTTAAGCCTCAGTTTTGTGCTTGAAAAGTTATACATCACTTCATGTTGTATCACTTCTACTTCTGCTCCCTCCCCATTGGTTTATTCTATAAATTGACTCTAATTTTATTTCTCTACTTTAAAGTATATAAAAATATCTATAATGTTACTGGTTTCTGTTTTGTATCATGAAACTTTATTGATAGAACCCATATCAATTTTCCAATGAATGGTCTTTCTAATTATAATTAACAATTTGAGCACAGCAAAGGTTTTGTTATATTCATTCTTAGAAAGATATCAGATGCTACTAGCCTTTTATAATGTTTGATGATTACCAATATATATTTTTAAATATACATTGTTATATACATATTTATTTTTTTCAATTACAGTTTCCATTCAATATTATTTTGCATTATTTTCATGTATACATGAAAATAATGCAAAATACAGCATAGTGGTTAGACAATCATATTCTATACAGCACTGCAACCACTATACAGCATAGTGGTTAGACAATCATATTCTTTACAAAGTGATCCCCTAATATTTCCAGTACCCATCTGGCACCATACATAGTTCAAGAAAACACAAAATTCTTTGAATTGCAATATCTCACCCTAAAAAATCAATTAAAAAAATTATCATGAAATTTTTTATGGGTTTTGTGATAAGTTGACATAATAGTCCCAAAATATATTCATATATCCTAATCACCAGAACCTAGGAGTGCTACCTGATATGACTAAAGTGACTGCAGATTTTATTAAGGATTTTGAGATGGAGAGATTATCCTGCATTATCACAGTGCCCTTACAAGAGGAAGGAAGAGGGAGATTTGACTACAGAGGCAAAGACGATATGATAGAGCAGAAAGATCTGAAGATGCGATGCCGCAGGCTTTGGTGATGAAGGAATGGGCCGTGACTCAGTGAAGGCAAGGAATGCAGTGCTAGAAGCTGGAAAAGGCAAGGAGGCAGATTCTTTCTGGAACTCTCAGAAGGAGAACAGCCCTGCTGACACCTTGACTTTGTCAGAGTGAAAACGAGTTAGGATTTCTGCCCTTCAGAACTGTAAGAGAAATAATGTGTTGCTTTCAGCTACTGAATTTGTGGTTAACTGTTACAACAGCCATAGGAACCTAATGCAGATTCCGAGAGCCTTCTTCATTCCTCTACTTGTTTCTGCTGTAGCCTTAGTTAGTCCCACCAAACGTGAATTCACGCCCTCATACCAGAAGAAAGCACCTATCTTAGAGGGTGGTTGGTTGACATAGCTCTTTAATTATTATTGTTACTGACAGCAGCCTGTTACCCAGGGGTGATGCCAAGTACTTACACATAAAAAAGAAAGATCACGAAGTACAGAGATTCTTAGGTACCAGTGGCCAACCACTATAGTCTCAAAGTGCTCTCCTCCACTTTTGAACTTCACCTTATAGTTAATGCCACACAGTTTCAAATTCCCTTTTTGGAGCTAGATCTACATTGAAGTTCAGACAATGACACTTATTACCTATGTGAATCGGCACAAGTTCCCTGAGCTTTCGTTTTCCTCTCTCAAAAGGAATTCATAATAAAGGGTTGTTGTGCTGACTGAATGATAATTGGATAATGTAGGCAGCACCCTTTGTGAAAGGACCATCGCAGTAAATGCTCAGTAAGCGAGCCATTATCATCAACACAATCGTAAGCTCCATCAGTATCCCTATCACTACTTAAATTTCAGCTTTGTTTCTCCACCAAGCTTTCATAATCAGTTGAGTACACAAACATTACGCTATTAGAGCATATTCATTACTAATAGTTTCGAAAAAAATTTTTTGAAACTGAATTGTTTTTCTCTGATTTAGCAAGGTGGAACTTGATAGGCATGGCTTACTACTTTATAGTGCTTAGGATTTTTCCACAAGAAAATGTTATTGTGGCACCTTGTAAGTTAATACCAGAACTTTCTAAGCTGAAATATTAGAATTTGTACAGACATATCGACAGAAACATTTATTTAGCTATGTTAGTCCGGGTAACTGTATCACAAAGACTATATCCTCTCCTGACATAAAGCTAATGTGAAGGGGGTTGCTCAATATTGACCACCAAATATAAATAAAGCTGAACATCATGGGAATGTGAATTGACCTTAATGTACAAAAGACAGAGAGATAAACCATTTTGAGCCCTCTTCTTAGTCTATACATGTTCATTCGTCCTCTATTTTTTCCAACCTCATTTCCTCCCACTACTCAGACACACTAAACTTCTTACCGCTTCCCAAAAGTCCTAGTTTTTTTCTCACCTCTTTGAGACTTAGCGCAAGTATTGCCATTTTTTATTAAAAGAAGCTTTCTAGACTCTCCCAGTTTCTTTCCTCCCTGTATTCACAGCCTGTTGTGCATGTCTCCATTAAAACATTTACACATTATATGGCAACTACTGCATGCATCTTCCTTAACTAGTCCATAAACGACTGGAGAACAGAGATTTTGTTTCAGGCTTCTTTCTATATTCAGTTCTTAGTAAAATATTGAGAACAAAGTATGTCCTCAATAAAAATGTGTTCAATTAATATATAACACAATATAATGTTCAAATAATAAATATCAAGATACTTAGTTTACAAAGATTTTGATATTCACATGTAAAAAATTAAATCATTAACACTAAAGAAGTCTTGATAAATTTTATTAGCTTCCAAGCTTACCTGCATACTTTAGCTGCAGTACATCAGATGGCACATTTAATAGGTATGAAAAATGATCCCTGAGGTCTTTAAAAATGCCATCAATTTTAAAAGGCATTATAATTTCTTGGCCCACAGGAAGAAGTACAACTTTTACTGTAGGGTTAAAAATAAAGAAAGAATGATAGTCAAAAACAAGGGTCAGCAACCTACAGTCCACAAGTGGATGGAAAATTACAGAACAATTTTTAAGCCCATAGATGCAGCTGCGTCTGCCATGTTCCCCCACCGCAGCTCCGTAAGAGTTACTTCACATTTTCTATGAGGAAAAGTGACAAACATTCAATTGCAACCCTTTGCTTTGAAAATCAATTTAGAATCTTAAACATTAGCAGCAATGATGAACACCTGCTCCCTCAATGCCGCCTCAAAATTCAGATTTCTCTTCCATTCCCTGACACGCGGACCATTGCACATTCAGGGTTATTTCCTTGGTCAGAATATCACAAGAAATGGAAAATAAAACTAAATTGCTTTGAAAAATTCCCAATATCTGATATATATTACTCAGATATAGACATAAAAGACATCTCAGAAAATTAAGCATTTTTATGTAGTATTGGGAAGAGGCCCTGAGACTTAGAGGGTATCCCAATGCTTTGATTAGATATTGATATCATACATCAGTAAATCAGTGCGTATTTATGTAATTAAGAAAAACTAATATATTTTCAAAGAAAATTTTCATTGACCTGGCAACTACAAAAGATATCGCATACTAAGTCCATTCTTCTTCCCACAATTTATGTCTATAGTTGCCAAAATGCAAAACAGAAAATCATTGTTTTGTAAATATCTGAAATAACTACACACAAATATCTGGAATAACTGCACAAACCTACTTCTCACAAAAATAGACATTGTGTGGCTCACTCCCCACTTGGTAAACAGAAAATCAAAATACATTAAAAAGAAGAAAAATTGTCCTTATAAAATGATTATTGTTTATAAATTATAGAAAGGAAACACAGTATTTAAAAACTGTTGCGGGGTAAACTTTTTTCTTTTACATCTACAGACTTTAAATTTTAATGAAGAAGATGTAATAAGTAAGATGGAGTATAGAGTGCATACTGTAAGCCAAAAAAAAGTCTCGTGTGTTTCTAGAAGTCTCATATGACAGTTTTCATAAGCTAAATGAGACATCAGCAATCCCAGGGTGAAACAACTAGGCATTGTTGAGGTTGAGGTTCTTCGAGATTGTTAAAACTTGTTCTCACAGTTTTGTTTAGCAAAGAGGACATTTCCACAGATGTTAAATTCTCAGAAGGCTATTTTAATTCTTTTATGGATTGAAAATTCGATGATAAATATATTTAAAAATTTTCTTAGTAGTGACTTCCTAAGCATTGGAAACAGAGGTGTGTTAAGGAATTTGTGAGCCTCAAGATCAAGAAAACTTTTTTTAAAAGTCACCATGTTCTTGTTATAAGCTACAATATCAGGGAATCACAAAAATATTTAAAAAATGGATCCCAAATTTACAATGAATAATGAAATTGAAGAGTGACATCTTCAGTTAGGTGGAACTGGGCTTAATTTCTTCTTCCTTCTTAGCTTCTGTGGACACACCACACAAGGGTAAACTACACCACCGGACTCAAAAGCTACATTTTACCAGTCATCCTAAGCTGCTGTTGTTAAGTGATAGTCCATGTTTTCCACCCTGTGTATAAAAACTCTCTCAAAACTTATGGCCAAGGGGAGAAGCAGCAGTCAGTTAACCATGCAAGTAGAAAGGTTCTCTGTGTAAACCGCTTTCTTGCTGCCCTCTCTGCTTTGTTACCAACAGTGTAGTAATAACTCCTACATGCCACCAACATTATATCTTTAACATTAAACCATAATGAAAGACAAAGATTTTTCTGAAGCTAAATATAAGGTAACACTCTACAGAAATTTGGACCTACCTAAAAGCACCATGTGAGGACTTGGATATGAAATATAGGAAATATAGGAAAACAGGAAATCTGGAGTCGAGTTCCTATCCCACCTCTTGCTATCCATGTACATTAATTCCAAACTGCCATGCAAAAAATTACTGTTATACTCAAGAATTTGTTTACTATTTTCCAACATTTCTTAACCTTTTAAAAATCTACTCTATTTGGGAAAAACAGATAAATATCCATTTAAAATTTGAAAGTGTTCATTTATTTAGGGAGAGTAGATACTACAGAACAGAGAAGCTTCACACATAGTTAAGACTTTCCAGTGGTGTAGCCAGAGAAGTTTGGTGGATAGGAAAACGGAAAGTAACATCAAATACAAAACAAATCTTTAAGCAAAAACAAGAAAAAGAAACCATTTTTCAAAATGAAGACAGAAAATATCCTATTTTCCCTAGGTAATACCTGTTGCTGAAGAATCCATCATTGATGTTCTTATAGATTCCTTTACAGCCTTTATTTTATCCAGAAACGTCAGATAATCATTCGAATACTGTTTGGCTGACTGTGTTGCATCATCATATTCAGTCAGATAGTGCTGCTCGTAGTGACTTGCAGAATCTGAAACTTGTTCCGGGGACATAACCTCTCCCACGAGTTGTTCTTCATAGTCTGATTTTAGGCTTAAAGAACTCCGGTCGCTCTGCGCGTTAGCATGTGTGTCATGGTCACCACCAGGCAGTTCTAGCTCCAACTCATAGTCTTCAGTTTGATCTGACTCCGGAAGCTCTTCTGATGTTCCCGGAATGTTGATAGTCTCATGAGCATGATCACTTTCTGCTGCTGCATCAAGGACATCCTGAGCATCAGGTTCTTCTTCCTGTTCAGACATCTTCCTGAATTGAGAAAAATTAATACATTTACTATACATAAAAACTTCTATGCCAAATATCAAATTCATTGCTGGTATAAAGTGATGTTCATAGTATACTAAAATGTTGCTCGTTAATTAAAAAGAAAATGATTATCTTAATAATGGCATCAGGTAAAATGTGAGTTTTTAATAAAAACACCACAGAAAGTAAAAATGTATATCAAAAAGAGAAGCTCCAAGCACAGTTAATTTGAAAGAAATCTTCCTTGAAGAATATATTTAAAAATATTTTGAAATATATTGCCATCTCTTCCTTATTCAATAATCAATGTTTATGAAAGGACCTTTTGAATAATTTTTTCCTGAATACAAAATTCACATAGGATTTATGCTCTAGCATTACAATCGGTCAGACACTCCAAGAAACCTGCCAACTCACATGGCAACTATATCCTGGACAGTACATTCTTGGTGGCAGCTTTGATCCCACCAATTGTAGCAGAGGTCTCCAGTGACCTCTACCCTCTCCCAAAACAAACAGATCAGCAAACAAGTAGGGGTTGATCCTGGAGATGACTAGGGCCTGAGCTACTGCAGCCAGGAGCTTTGGCTTGGAAAACAGTTCGACAGCATCCGGGAGCTTGGGTCAGGGTGGAGGAGGGCAGCCCAGAGCCAAGCTGCAGAGGCAAGAACTGGTGCAGAGCAGTGAGGAACCAGTCGGCAGTGAGCTTCCCTACAGAAGCCGGCAGGGACAGAAGAGGTGACCTTGAGGCTAATTTCTGTGGCACTCAGCAGAGGGAAGATTAAAATTTGGAAGAGCATTGAGATGGGACATCTGTGATTGGGGTTTCCATTTTAAGCACATAGTCTATCGAGAAAAGAATTAACCTCAGTCAGTGAAGCTGTCTGGTTACTAGATGACAGATTTCAAAAAAAAAATCAAATATCTGGAATAAAAATATATATATTTGTTGAATCCAATGAATACAGCATTAAAGTTGAAGAGAGCTGGAAGATAAAGAGATTTGATACAACATGCTGCAAAGAGGTAAGAGTATTAAAAATTGAGAGTTTAGGGGCCATGGGAAAAAGAAGAAGAAAGTCTAGTATATTTTTCTGCTAAGCATATATCTTGCTGTGAGCTAAGAACAGGTCTGTATTGCTAAAATAAAGAACAACCAAGAATATGCAAAGAGAACGCATGTGGTTCATGAAGCCCTTTTCCGAAAGTTTGCCAGGCCCTGATCTAGCATATGTCAAATGAGAGTCCCAGAAAGAAAACAGAAAGATGGGGGGGAAAAGGAAATATCTTAAAAATTAATGGCTGAGAATTTTTCAAAATGATAAAATATAGGGATCTACAGATCCAAGAAGCACAACATAAATATATACCTAACAGGATAAAAAAATAATAATTAATAGCCACATACATTGTAATTAAATTACAGAATTATAAAGGCAAAGAGAAGGTCCAGAAAGCAAACCGTGATAATATACAGAACATATCATCGACTGTCATGAATCCTAATAATTTGCTGACAATAAAAAGGAAAGAAAAGTAAAATCACTGCAGGTTGCTCATCAAAAAAACAGAAGCTGAGGCAACAATGTACTAATTAAAATAAGATAGCTATCAACGTAGAACTGTGTACCCAGCAAAATTATCTCTCCCAAGAAAAAAATAGATACATTTACAAATAAGTTACCACCAAGAAATCTGCTCTAAAAAAAACTCCTATCTAAAGCACACACTTGAAAAGGAGGGGAAATGGACCCAATGGAAGTACGAAGTTCAAGAAGGAAAGATAAGCAAATAAATAATAAACATATGGGTAACAAATATTGTCAACACAAAATAATAATAAAGACTTGAAATATTAGACAATAAAATATGGTATTGGGAAGGGAAAGATGAGACTAAACTGTTCTTGAATCCTTATACTGTTTAAAAATTGAGGGATATGATATTATTAATCATAGATGTTGTTAAATTAAATATACATGGTTAAATTTCCAGTAGCAGAAATAACTAAAGTTTTAAAATTTCAAAACAACAAAGAGGAAAAAATGTAAAATGAGATAAAACTGAACAGAAAATCAATATTTTAAAAATTCAGCAAATCTCCTTAGGATCTCACCCATTAAAAAAAAAAAATCTTCCTTTTTGTTATTTTTTCCCATAACAGAGTTTAATGGCCTGAGTAGAAAGAGTATCTAAACAAACCCTAACTTCTAGCAGCATATTCATCTGCCTGTTTTGGAGGGTCTGGGGTGAAGCTCCTGTTTCTAGCTGGTGGATCATCCTCCCCCTAAAATGGCCAAGATGGTACCTTCTAAATCAGCAACAGCAACAAAATCAAGAACTGATCCTTACAAAATGCAGCTAAAATAATAAAAGACAAACCATAGACTGGGAGATCATTTTTTTTGGCCAAACTCGTATCTGATAAAGGACTTGTATCCAAAATACATAGAGAACTCTCAAAACTCAGTAAGAAAATAATAATAATAATAATAATAATAAACAAAAGAGTAGACAATCAAACTGATATATCACCAAAGAATATATACAGAAGGCAAATAAGCAAGGCCAGGACTAGGCTGAGGCAGGTGTGGTACCTGCACTGCTCTACACTTGCCCTGGAGCTCAAGAATAAATGCCTCCTAAAATTTTGGACCTAGTTGCCTCAGTTACCTCATTCTAGTTCTGGCCCTGAGACCAAGCACGTGAAAAGATGCTCAATGTCATTAGTCATTGGAGAAATGCAACTTCAAATCACGATGAAAATTCACTACACATCTATTACACTAGTTAATATATATATTTTTTAGTCCAACAATATCAAGGGCTAGTGAGTATGAAGGCAAATGGCTTTTATAACTTGATGGTGAAAATGCACATTGGTACAGCATTTGGGATAATTTTGTCAGCTTTCTTATAAAACTAAACACATACCATATGACTCAGCAACCTATGTCTTTTACCTAAGTGGAATGAAAAGCTACATTCACACAAAACTTGTACACAAAAGTTTATTCTTAATCACCAAATACTGGAAGCACAAATGTTCCTTAGCTGATGAATGGATACATATACTGTGACACATTCATAAATGGAATACTACTTATCAATAAAAAGGAATAAACTATTGATATACACAACAATATGGATGAATCTCTTACGCTAAGCAAAAAGCCAATTCAACAAGCCACTTACTGGATAATTTACATAAGTGAAAATGCAAAGCCCATGGTTCACAACCTTAAGAATTCCCCCAGGTGAAATCCAAAACTGCAAAAGAAAGAAGAAAAAGGCAAACTACACCAGCTGGTATGGTAGGTGGCAGGGGTTTTTTTTAATTGACTTTTTTTTTTTGAGAGAGAGAAACTTTGATTTGTTGTTTCATTTATTTTTGCCCTCATTGGCTTCTTCTTCCCCTGTGCCTCGACTGGGGATGGAATCCACAACCTTGGCATATCAGGATGATCCTCTAACCAGCTGAGCTACTGGGCCAGGGCAGTAGGTGGCAGTTTTAACAAGCAAGAGAACTTACAGAAGAGCCTTGTCTTGGGCAGCTGCAAAGAGGATTAGGTCTTTGCAATCACCCACCAAAATTTAAGAGTTTGTATAGAGGCCTTCATCCAGCTAAGTCATGTACACAGAGCGGATGGTCTCAGCAACACATTACTCTCTAAAGACTTCCTCCTTGAGGCAGCTCCTAGTACAGTAAGGGAGCAGTGGGCAGAACCTTCAAGGAGTGGAGGCGGCAAGAAACCTCCCATTTCAAAGGACCCAGAGTCACGTCCTCTTGATGACCTCCTACAAAAACACAGACCAGTACATACAATTTTACAGGTACAGCAACTAAACATATGCAGTATATGCAGAGGTTACCTCTAGAAGGTGAACTGGAGGACCCGGTAGTTTGGGGTGGATGGGATGGGTGGAAGGTAGATTTTCACTGTTTATTCTTTTTATTGTTTAAACATTTTATCATTTTTTGTATTATCTATTCAAAAGTAAATATTTTAATCTTAAAAACTGTTTAAAAGAAAAAAAGCAGTCTCTATTATGATTACATACAAAAAATGTCCCCCTTTCACCTACAAGGCATGATAGATCTAGAATGTAAGTCTTAAGTAGTAACGCAGGAACCCAGTTTTTATTTCTACCAAATAGCCTTGAGTTTTAAAGTTTTTTAAAAGGCACAGCAAAACTATGTGTGTAAAGGAGTAAGAGTGCCAGCGAGGACGGCCGGTAAGCCCCCTATTTACTGGAGACTGAAAATGGCCACCAAGGATAGCTAAATGTTATTACATCTTGCTTCTATACTATTACCGTGAAAAGCACTAGGGATGGGAGGTGAGGTACACTTCCTAGCGAGATGTTGCTGCTTCCAAATCCAAATCACAGATGCGGACCCAGAAAAGGAACCCAAGAAAGAAAGGTTGCTTTGCACAGTTTTTAAAGTAAGGGTGGAACATTCCCGACCGGCCCATCAGTCCCCAGAGCCCATTCGCACAAGCACTGGGCAGTGTCCTCGGAGTCCAGCGCCAGTAGAATCCCTGACCCAGGGGCTGTCTAAGGGTTGGGTCAGGAAAGAGCAGCCAGAATCATCTGTCCTCCTACCTAAGATACTCAGCTACTCGGGTCGAGGTGGCTCCTCAGGCTCCTAGAAACAGCGACCAAAAGCGACTTCTGTTGCCCGCAGTATCCTAGCAACGACCCTGGCACCACCTCCTTTCGCCTCCGCACAGCTCCCGCGGGAAGAGGAGGTTCTTGCACTGGAAAAGATGGCAACGGAGGGGCGGACCGGAGCCAGGGGACAAGGATGGGAGGAGGGGCAGCGGGGGCGCGGCAAGAGCCGGGACAGTGGTTACCTGCTGGTTAGATCTGAAAGTTCAGCGGACTCGAACCACTCCTCACTGTTTCACACTGGTGAAAGAGCACCATTCTCCGAATCGAACGCTGAAAGCAATGTACGCTTATAGATGTAAGAAATCGGGATTATAGAAAATATAAATATGAGATGAGAATGAAGACCTTAATAAAGGAGAACACAGTTGTACAACAGTAGGTGCCTACTTGCTTTAGTTAAATTTGGAACTTGGCTCTTAGCTTCCCGGCAACCAGAGAAAAGTGTCAGGAGCTGTTACATAATACCCTTTTTAGGTCAAGAGAAGCAAAGCTTTTGTTAATCACTAAATTGTAAAGGTTTTTTTTCTATCACCGTAAATTCTTTAAATTGAGAAAGTTTTTGAAGAATTGGGGGAAAGAATCATTTACGTTCCTATTGCAAATGTAGTTACAAACTTAACGTGACTGCCTTATAGTAATAGCTAACATTTAAGTATTGTTACTAAGCACTTTCTATTTCTAATTTAATCCTTACAGTGATTTCATTAGGGAAGAACGGTGACTAGCCCCTACTAGTGAGGAAACTAAGGTTTAGAGAGGTTTAGTGAGGGTGCCAGAATTGAACCCAGCAAGTAAGACGCCGGAGCCTCTACTTTGAACTCTAATCTATGCTACCATGTTTGATTTAACATGCTTTACTATTTTAAAAGGGTTTAAGATGAATAAAACTAAAATTTTTGTTATGTATAGTACAGTTCATTCCTCCTTCATAATGTTCAATGTTTTCATTTCTTTACAGTATTCGACTAAAACTGCATTCTCATCTCCCAATAACTTCCTAATGTCCAATGTCATTTTTCAGTCTTCATCCTATTTTAAAATACACATTTATTACTAGTGCAATATAAAATATGTATTATATTCCCAGATAAAGCTGGCTTTAATAATGGTTTTAACTAAAAGCAAATGCATTTAAACCACTACATGAATCCACATATTCTTGAAAAGCAGAGAAAGGGCTCAGATAGCCAGGAGGGTTAGTCTCCTGTAAACCAGGGCAATCGGAGGTGCGCAGACAAGTGCTTCCAAGTATCCGCCCCCCCATCTCCAAAAATCATAGTGGATCTTAATTTTACAAGTTGGTTTTAAACACTCACCTTTTTGGCTCTCCTCTTTAAAATGTGTCATCCACTGCCCTCCATGTAAGAAAAAACTAGGTTTAGGCATAGAGGTAGGATATGGAGGGAAAAAACCTGGTGGTAGAACACATCAAGTACTTCACAGTGTTAAATGTGACTGGATACCCATTCTATGCTCATGTTTTATTTCTATTTTACAGTAGAGATGATCTTATACAACCAAATGAGTCTAGCATAATCAGTAGGCTTCCCAGGTACTCCATTCTATGCAGGTTGGAAAGGTTATTAGCACATCGAAATCACACACCCCTTCACACACACACCATAATTTTTTTGGTTGTGTAAAATAAACATAAATGCAAGATGAAATCAATGAAGCTGGAAGACTCAATCCCGAAAGTGGAAAAATAATTTTACATCATTTTCCATTTACTTTCCACAGTAAACCCGTATGTTTTGGGGGGGCTTTGTTGTCCCAAACAACTTCTCTTTATTTCTCATAAAACACATACCTTTATTTATCTCAACGTCCATTATAAAATAAACACTTTAAAATGTGCTTTATTTTTACAAAGGTGCCACCTAGTGGCTTTATGGAATCAAGTATTTCAAAGTACTTCCCAATGGTACTTCAGCCTAAAATGTATTTTGATATAAATGAACTAGAAAAAAAAATTAGAATAATTTAGAAAACCAAGATCTTACAGTTATGTTTTGGAAATCACCTCTATGGATTAAATCTGGATCATAATACCTCTGTGAGCTAGTTATGAGACAAGAAATACAAGTAGTATTTCCATAGTCCCTTTTCTATACTTACATGGGGCAAATATGTTTGAAATTCAGGATTTTTCCCATTTTTGAAAGGCAATATGGGCATATACTGTATATATTGTGACACCTTCTGTGGGTCTAGAGAAATAGAATCAGGAAGACAGAATCAAATACATTAATACTTCTATAGAAAAACATGTTCATGTTCACATCGAAGTGGGTAAGTCCACAGAGAGCCTTATGTCAATTCCGGTCAGATTTTCCTCACAACGAATTATGAAAAAAATATCTGTTTTCAAACATTTTTGGAGTTTGGATTTAGATAGGGAATATTGGACCTATTTTACCCTGAGAAAAATAATCAGCCCTTCCGTTATAGAAAAAAAGAAATGTCTAAAAGGTCCACCTAAAAACAAACAACCCCCTCTCGCATATTTGTGATGAGAAATACCCCCCCAGAAAATCTTTAAAATGCTTTTCATTTACAGAGTTACATACAGAAAAAGGTTAATCCACCCTAAATTGTATTTAGGCACACTGCAAAAAATTAGCTGCTAATATAAACTTAAAGATCTCTTTGAACATTAATTATTAGCAGTACATGGCAAGATAAATTTATGAGTTCTACAGCACATTCAAAAAAATTTTAAGATCCCTGGCCAGGTGGTTCAGTTGGTTGGAGTATAACTCACTGCACCAAAAGGTTGTAGGTTCGATGCCAGGTCAGGGTACAGACCCAGGTTATGGGTTCAGTCTCCAGTATGTGAGGCAGCTGATCGAAGTCTCTCTCATATCTGTTTCTCTTTCTCCCTTCCACTCTTCTGGAATCAATGAACATGTCCTCAGGTGAGGATTTAAAGAATTTTTTTAAACCTTGGTTTAGTTTCTCTGTGTGATATGCCAGGTTCCCTCTCCCCTGCCCATGTTTATGGAAGGATGTCTTGAAATGGCGCCATCCTTAGCTCAGATCCCTGTGTAACTCTTTTGAACAGTCAACCCTCGTTAGACATGTAATAAGAATTAGAAACAAATTTTGGTGTGTGAAAACTCTTGGGTTTAGGAGTAGCCTATGCAACTTAGCTGCTTTTCTCACTACTTCCTTTCACTAACTGAAGTTTTGGTTTATTCTCTCTACATAAAGATTTTTGAATAAATTTCTCCAGTTCCCACCAATAATTCAAATCTCATATCCCAGTCCCATTTTGAGTCTTGTGAATTCCATGTAAAATAAACCTATTTATACTCCTCTAAATCAAACTTCTATCTTCTCATTTACTTTCTTTTCTCGAAGAGTGTTACTATTTGCAGCACAGGCTGCAATCCCATTGAGTACCAAGTTTTAAAGGAAATTCTGCACACAAATGCAAAATACCCACAGTATGTTCAGTGACTTGGTACTTCACCCTAGACCGCAAAACACCCTTGCAGAGGAAGTCTCTGTTTCTTTTCAAAACTACAGAGGTTGGGAAGAAAAAGTTGATATTAGCCTACATGTGAACATTTTCCTATACAGAACATTACTGATTTTCTCTCTTTGAAAAAGAAAACATAGGTCTAACATAGATAATTGGAGAAATGGCACAGGAGCACAGAAGTCCACTCCACAGTTGGATAACATGTTAAGCAACGCCTTACAAGACCTGAATTCTTGGCTTCTGAGAAGAGCCAAACTGAACTCTAGATTTCTTGGGATAGTTCCTGGATAAACAGAACTATCATCTTGGCTGTCAAAAGGAATTAGAGCTGGGAAGGCCTGTTTGAAAAGCCTGCTGAAGCATCGGGTGAAGGGACTTTTTTTTTTCTTAAAGATTTAGTTATTTTTTAGAGAGAGAAGAAGGCAGGGAGAGGAACTTCGATTTGTGAAACATCGATCGGTTGCCTCTCACATGCCCCCAACTGGGGACCTGACCCAAAACCACGTATGTACCCTGACTGGGAATTGAATTGGTGACCTTTCAATTCACAGGCTGGCGCTCAACCCACTGAGCCGCATCAGCCAGGGCAGGAGACTTTTTTAAAAATTGTATTGGAGTGACATTGGTTAATAAAATTATATAGGTTTCAAGAGTACAGTTCTGTAATACATCATCTGTATATTGTTTTGTGCGTTCACCACCCAAAGTCTTTCTGAACCATTTGTCCCTCCTTTACCCTCTTCTGTCCCCCTCCAGCCTCCCTCCCTTCTTGTAATTACCGTATTGTTGTCTGTGGCTGAGTTTGTTTAATCCCTTAGTTTTTTCACCCAGCTCCCCATCTGACAGCTGTTAAGTCTGTTTTCGGTATCTGAGCTTGTTTCCATTTTGTTTGTTTTGTTCATTAGATTCCATGCATCAGTGAAATCATAAAGGCAATTCAGCAGGACTTCCCACTGTACTAAGTCCCAAAGTCAGCTACTTAAAAATCTTCATCTCCTCTTGACAGACTGCTCTTTCCTATTCATCTAGGACCCTATAATGCTCACTGTTGTGCCTGCGAATAAGCCTGCTTCGCATTATAAAAACAAACACAAAATTCCATTAGTTTTACCTAACTGCACTTTATAATTAGAAAAGGAAACACAACAAACACAATAAGCTCCTTCTATGCCCGTTCTGAGGGAAAGGCAGAGAGGGAGGAGAAACCTGAAGTGAAGCCCGGCAGCGTGGCACCTGATGGTCGCCACTAACAGCATCCTATTCCTTCTATTCAGAGGACAAACTACTCCAGCTTCTCCTGGGGTAGGAAATATGGCAACCCTGAGCACGGATTCTTACTCCAAGTGGGTACCACATATCCTGTTTGCCCAGTGCAATCATGATTTATATCTGTTATTCTAATATTAATCACTTCCTTTCACTATCAAAATCATTACAGATTCAATGAAAAAATCATACGGTGATCCAGATATAAGCCATTTTCACCCTAAAGGGAAACATGCCTATGTATTTGAATATTCTGCATTCAGTCCACAGACAGGAGAAAGGGAGCATGGATTTTGCTGCCATTTTCTTGTTTGCAGAGCTCAAACTGATTAGCATCTTATGAAGTGTCTGGAATACAGTAATTGAATAAAACACACAAGATATCTAAGGAGAATTGAAATGGGCCATTCTAAAAATTACTCAAATTAGTCTAGATGCCCCTCAGCAACACTGAATATCTTTAAAAAGAAGAATCATTTCCAGCTGGTCAGGAAATCTTAACCTGGATGTAGGTAGGAAGCAACCGGAAAACATCTAAAAGTAAAACCAACTGAGCACAAGGTTGTATGGGCAGTTGGAATGGCAGTTATGAAACGTAAAAAAAAATGGACCACACCACAATGCCTTTCAGTGCCATCTACCAACTGCCAACTATGTGAAAAGTTTTGTGCAAAATAAAGTCCACATTACTACTTCTGTTCATATTTATTCTTTATATGTATTATACTTTCACAGAGAAAATCAAGAAAACAGGATCTATGTTCTTTTGGTACGCTCATATAGTACAGGCAAGAGTGACATCTCGAGCATTCATATGGAATAATATAACAGTTAGGAGCATGAGTTCTGGGGCATGGCTGTCTAAATTCAAAATGTAGCTCCCTATCTTACTAGCTATGTGACCATGGGTATGTTATTGCACCATCTCTTTGCCTCAATTTTTCCAGGATCCCCATGTTGCACAATTGCAGGGGAGCACTACTCATACCGGATTCTGGTTTCCTTATCTGGAAAATGGAGGTAATTTTCAGGATTGTACTCTTAAAGAGTTGTGCAGATTTAATGAGTGAAATCAGCCAAGTACTTAGTGCCTGGCAAACATTAACAAATCAGCTATTATATTATTACAACAACAACTACTAAACTACAATTAGCATTTCTAACGCAAACATCAATAAGGTCCCTTTATCAATAGCCACTGGAGCTCCATTGGTGAAATATATTAGATGTCCAAGAATCACGGGAGAAGCGGGGCTGAAAATATGACAAAGGCGTATCAAGCCACCTTTCTGTTTTTCTGGTTGGTTAAAAATTATCCTGAATGCATCTATGTAAACATCCTTTAAGGTCAATCATATATTTTGACCTCAACAAATATATATTAAAACAAATGTTTAGAACTGAAAGCAAAGTTATAAATCACAAATTCTACTTCTTTTACAGAGTGGGAAACAGGCCATTCTGAGAGGCCGACAGCTTGCCTCCACTTAGTCACTGAGTCCACGATGGCACTAGACCCACGGGAATGAGAGCCCCTGGACTTCTGACCCCCCCCACCCCCCACAATGCTTTTCCCACTTCCCCCATGGAAGCTTTCTCTTTCCAGTCTGGCTGCTAAAATGTAACTTAATCCACTTCATTTAATATTTATTTAGCACTCAATTTATAGCTCTATAAGGGGAGAAATCTACTGCAAAAAAGAAAAATACAATTTTCTTCCTCATTCTGAAAGATTCTGCTTTTGCCACTGAGACAGCAAAACACACATACATGTGCACATACACACAAAACCCCAAAAGTACTGTCTCTGAAGGTAAGAAATACCAAATTTAACTAAGTTCTTAGAAATGGTATTGGTTAGAAAGGCAAGGGCATCTGAAAAGTAATTTTATTTTTGTTTAACCTTAAACTTGTCAATCGCTTCTGTTCTTGAACAGATTTATCTTGTTTGATACCCAGCTACACTCATATTGGAAACTTAGTAAAAACTACTTGGTGATTCCATCTGGAAATTATAATCATGCAACTAAGATGTTGTGAATAAAAGCCTATCCATATGCCAGATAAACTTTAGGAATTCTTATCATCTCTTCTTTTACAGAAGCTCTCTATCCTGGTGTAGTTTGATTTAGGGTCAGAAAGCTAACTTCCTTAAATGAGACAAAATTTTACGTTTCCCAACTACCGCCGTAAACAAGAAATCTTTCTTTCAAATACAAAATCAGTTTCCTCAGCTGTACAATGAATTACAATTTAATGGTTTTTCTCTTACTACATCACTTCAAACAGTGACCTACCTATACATTTGTTCCAGCAATAATAAATTTCTTTCTGATTTCTTTAGAATAAAAAAAAAATCAAATGTGTTAGAGATACTACTAAAAATATTTCACCTATCAAATATATGGCCTGTGCACTGAAACATATAGAAATTTTTCCAAATTAATTTTCAAATCTTACAGAACCTCTATTTTATAAAAAATCATCTTTGAAATACTTTGAATGAATGCTTTAACAAAAACTGATTCATAAGTCCCTATTACAATAATCAGTTTTAACAAGTCTCCTAAATATGTTCTTCGTCAGTTTTCTTGATTATTAGATGTCAATAGTATGGAAATATTTTTGATATAACAGAACATTTAATTACATCAGTTTCCATTCAACACATAAGTCATTTGATGGTGATTATATTGGCCATTTCCATTGGTTGGCAGGAGGCTCTTCCACTAAAGGCTCCCATGGTTTCCATTGTAACATTTTTCTCGCCAGACTTAGTTCATTTTCAGCCTGTTAATAAAATTTTTAAAAAAATAATCACTTAATTATACTGGTAATAGATATTTATCATAGTTAATAAATAAAATATTAATTATTAGAGCTACTATTTTCATATTAATACCTAATAAGTTGTTCTACCATCAAATGTTGAATATTAGTTAAATTACCTTAATTGTCACAGCTATGCAATTGCCATAAGAAAGATTTTGATTTCTTCTATTTGCTTAAAATCTGCTATTAGATTATTAAAACATTTAATTGTTGAGTTCTATCTTAATCATCTATTTCACCATTAGACTACAAATTCTTTGAGGATCAAAAGTATGTCTCTGATGTCAATGGCTTTCAAATTTTATTTTACCATGGTCCACAGTAAAAGAAAAAAAAATATTTTACTAAGGGATCCACAATATACAAATATAACTCAAACAAAAAAAATGTAAATTACCTTTACCATAATATAATCATGATACACTCTATTTTCTATTGTATTTTTTTAAGTGCTAGTCACAAGCCACCTGTCTGATTTAATGACCCATAATCCTGAGACCAGTTTATAAAACAGTGATCTATGGAATGTAGGAGACTACAGTAGCTGCAAAATAAAGCTTATTGATGGAATTAGTTTCCTTAATCAAACTGTTACATATTTATTTTTCCTTTCGAACACAGCTGATAACACATTTAACAAATACATTTTAGGTATCTTATCATTTCACATTTTTCCTAGAACAAAGAGACATATGACAACTCTGGCCAACTTAGAAGAACACTGTGGAACACTTGTCAGGATGTCAGAAAAGGAATTCAAACACAGAATAAGTGCTTAGATTAAATCAGAAGCTATAATTATAAAGTTAAAAGACAATGTCTCAATTTATTCCAGTGGTTCAAAATAGCCAATCTATGGTTAGCAGCAACAATGTAAAATGTGTATCAACAATAAGTTAAAAGAGTAGACTAAAGGAAATCTGGAGGCAGAGGTATTTACTAAGGTTGAAATGAGAAAACAGTAGAAATACTGAAAAAAAAAAATACCCCTTCTGGTGGCCATTTGCCTGCCTGTCGGTCTGGGTCTCTTGAACATTCATGCTTTTTCTATGCCTCAAAGTACTGTACCGTGTGGGGAGGGTGTCTAGCCCTGAAAGTCAATGAAGCCAGCCCTATATCAGGGAGCTGGACCAGGCTGCATGTGGTCCTTGAAGCCCACTCCCTTCATCATCTCTAGCATCTAACACACTATCCTTTCCTCATTCCTCTCTTACTATCCCTCTAGAAATGGACTATACACTACGGTAGCCACTACCTACACGTGACTACTGAGGGATCACTTGAAACGTAGCTAGCTCCAACTCAGATGTGCTACAAGTATGAAATACACACCAAATTTTAAAGATTTAGTATAAAAAAGAAGGTAAAAATCTCTATTTTTATACTGATTATGTCCCAATAACAGTTTAGATATATTGGGTTATATAAAACATTATCAACCTTATATTGCCCATAAAAATGTACAGAACTGCATGTTTGACTTAAAAATACTTAATGAACCCCGAAACTACAATTGTCTAGTAAATTAATTTATCAACTAAAGCCATGATCCAAGTGAGATCAGGTAGAAAAGAAAGAGGACCAGGAAGAAGACAGTAACAGGCTTGCAGAAAGTTCCCATAACACTGTCTCTAGTACCACAGTCGATATGGCAAATGAAGAGAAAGGCCAGAGAGCAGGCCTCCGAATGACTCAAACAGTCTACATTCATCCAAAGCTGTCTGAATACCCTATCCCTCTTTTAACAGAGCCACCTATCAATGCTTCTGAACATCACGCCTATTGGTGAAATACATCTCCAATCTACAATAATTTTTAAAAAAAATATTATTTATTGATTGATTTTTAGACAGAGGAGGAGGCAGGGAGAGAAACATGGATGTGTGGTTGCCTCTCAAGCGCCCCCTGCTGGGGACCTGGCCTGCAACCCAGGCATGTGCCCTGATTGGTAATCAAACCAGCGACCTTTTGGTTCACAGGCTGGTGCTCAATCCTGTAAGCACACCAGCCAGGGCTACGATAATTTCTAATATTTCCTTTTATTTGTCCTTTGAAAAAAGGCAACGAAACTTAAGAAAAAAATGACTACATTTTTGAAAAATACAAAAACATGTAAAAATTAAATGAAACTAAATATTTGTCAGACTTGTATAAAAGGAAGACATGGGGCACACGGGGTGGGGGCGGTTACTTTACAGAATAAAAAATTTTAAAACCTCTACATATGAGAAAATACTCAACTGAAGTAAAAAAGCAAAGAACAGACTAAAAATATGATTAGGCAATATGACAAAAGATTAAGAGTAGTATCACTTTGATTATTAAAAAGCACTCAAAGAAATATATAATCTAAACATTAAAATCAAATTAACAGAATAAAAATATTAATTTATAAAATATGAAATATAAGAACATATTTTTAAAAGTGTAACCTTACTTGTAATTGGGAAAACAAATGCACAACTAAAAATAAAGGGGGGATATCATTCCCCCAATTTAATTAAAAATTGCAGCACTCCTACCAAGCCATTAAAACTTAAAAGTTGTATCTACAAGATAAAATGATTCCAGTAACAGTAATATTGTGTTACTAATTTGAACTAAGATAATAAGGCTGACAAAAACGTGCCCATTATATTCAGAGGAGATCGGGTGCGTTCAGGGTGGTATGGCCATAGAACCATTATGTTAAAAAAATATCAAACTCCAAACTTCTAACAGAAGCCTCATAAATTCAAGTTATAATCAATGATATTTAACTGACATACATATTTGGAAGTATTTTCTACATGTGATTAGACTTATATTTGATGAGTTAATGTAAGAAATTTATTTTTCCTTTCTTTCTGGAATGTCAGTTTTGTGCCTGTATTCATTATGTCTCTGAACTTTTGAAGCCAAACATCTAAATATTCAACTTTTTCTTTACCTGAAGAATCACCTCTTCTATTTGGCCACCCTGAAGTTGATCTTCTAATTTTTTAACATCTGGTTCCTATAATTTAAGGGGAAAAAACACAAATATTTAGACAAAGGAACATAATATCTGAATGTTTCAACATCCTATATTTTAAAAACTCATGTACAAAAAATGCACTTGCTATAACAAAGGTAATTAATTTTTTCTCATCATATTTTTACTAATTTTTACCAAATATTTGGTGGAAACCCATTTAATCTCTCTATTTTATTGCACTTCTATTTTAATACTAAAAAGTATTAAACACGGCCCTGACTGGTATGGCTCAGTGGGCTGGGCATCATCCTGCAAACCAAAGGGTTGCCAGTTCGATCCCAGTCGGGGCACATGCCCAGGTTGCAGGCTGGGTCCCAGTTGGGGCATGAGAGAGACAACCAATTAGTGTTTCTCTTGAACACGGATGCTTCTCTCCCGCTCTCCCTCTTTCCCTCTCTCTAAAAATAAATGAATAAAATCTTTTACAAAAAGAATTAAACATGTATTGATTGACATGCTTATTAAGAGAAGAAATATGATGCCTAATTCAGTCTTTCTAAAATACAGATTTTATTTTTAAATTTTTTTAATGACTATTTATTTTTACAGAGAGAGGAAGGGAGGAAGAAAGGGAGAGAAACATCAATGTGCGGTAGCCTCTCACGCGAGCCCCACTGGGGACCTGGCCCATAATCCAGATATGGGCCCTGACTGGGAATCGAACCAGCGACCCCTTGATTTGCAGGCCGGCACTCGATCCACTGAGCCACACCAACCAGGGTTACAAATACAGATTTTAAAAGACCACTTTATTTTCTTAGTATTGTCTATATTTCCTCTGACACATTAGCATTAAAAATAATAGCCACTCTATGACCCAGAATTCTACTCCTAGGTATAAACCAACCAGAAATGCATAATATGTTAACCAACTGACATGTTCACAAATGTTCCAAGAAGCACAAATCGGCCTCAAATTACAAACAGTCCAAATGACCACATTTAATAGAACAAATGAACTATACTATTTGAATATAGTAAAATGCTATTAAGCAATAAGAATAAACAAACTATAACTATAAATAATAGCATAGATGATTCTCTCAAATGTAAGATTAAGCAAAAGAAACCACATGCCAAAGAGTACATACTGATGGTTCCACTTAAAATCTGTCAGAGGTCAGAAGACTTGTTATCTTTTAGGAGGGTAGTAACTTAGAAGAAAACAAGAAAGATTTTGTTGTTCTGGAAATGTCCTCTTTTGATTTGGTGTTAACATGGGTGCAATTACTTTGTGAAAGTTCACCAAGCTCTATACTTATGATTTCTGCACATTTCTTTATATATATTATTCTTTAATAAAAGGTTATTTTTTAAAAAAGAAATGCTAATATAGTACCTAGAACATCCAATGACATCTATTTACTTACTTTCCAGTAGACTGAGTTTCTGAGAGCCAAAAACCATGTCCTATACATACACATATGTAAATACATGCAAATAAATAGGATGAGGTTTCGACCCATAAATGAAATAAAGAGAGGAAAAAAAGATATTCTACAGAAAATGGCATGCTCCTGCCGCAGGCTTCTGCTGGCTGACCCAGTATATCTGCATGGCTTGTTCCTTCACTTCTATCCAAGTCTTCCCTTGTATATCATCTCTTTAGGGAGGGCCACTTGTATTGTGGTATGCTGAATGATGCTGTATGGGATGTACTGAACTAATCTCGGGACCCTGGGAATGTTACCTTAGACGGGGGGCAAAGACTTTGTAGGTATGATTAAGAACCTTGAGATCAGGAGATTATCCTAGATTAACTGAGTGGGACCTGAATACAATTATAGGTGTCATTATAAGACAAAGGCAGAGGTAACTCATGCATAAAAGAGGAGAAAGTAATGTGACCACAGAGGCAGAGTTTGCAGTGATGCAGCCACAAGCCAAGGAATGCCAAAAGCCACCAGAGCCGGAAGAGGCAAGAAACGAATTCCACCCTAGAGCCTCCAAAGGGAACACAACCCTGCCAATCCCTTGATTTGGGACTCTGATCCTGATTTTAGACTTTTGGCTTCCAGAAATATAAGAGAATAAATTTCTATTGTTTTAAGCCACCAAGTTTTGGTCATTTGTTACAGCAGCCATAGGAAACTAATATGTATTATAACTTACTTCATTACCCTGGAACACAATCTTCTTCCTTTTAAAATTTTCCTTCACTACATTTTCTGATGAACTACGTAATATACTTCATTATTCATTTACTTACTTTATGTACTTATTTTTTTGCCTCCCATTATTAACAAGAGGAAGGCAGGGATTTTTATGTTTGGTTCATTACCATTAAGCACTAGCTTTCAGGCCTACAACAACATGTGGCATACAACTGGCATTCAGTGTTTCTTGAATAAATAGAGTAGTAGCAAAGAAGGGGGGAAAAGCAGATGAACATGTTTGAGAAAGGCTGTTTAATTCAAAAATCAAAAACAAAAGAGGGAAGCTGGTCACTGTTATAAGGGACCCAGGAGGGTGAAGGATAAAAATGCATAGAATGTTCAATAACATTTTCAACTCAAGAAAAGCCTGTGTTAGAAAAGCAATCTGAAATTTGTCTTACTAAAGGTAAGTCAATAATGTGACTTTTATTTACCAATGGCATAATGCCATTAAGTTAAATAAGGAACCACGTATTGAATGTTCATTATACGCTTGCAACTGTGTTACGCACTTTACATAAATCACTTCATTTGGTCCTAACAATAAATGCTCAAGGTAGGTATTAGTATATTCAAGTTATAGATGAGGAAATTGAGATAGAGAAATGGGCAATAGGCCAGCAGTAATTCAATAAACGAGTTTCAGAATTGAGATGAAAACTTTGGACAGGCTACAAACCAGTGCTTTATACTAACGTGCTATTACTACCTCCCTAATCTAATCCGAAAAATATTTTTTAATTTCCATTTTTGGTTTAGTCAATAGATACTTTGCAATCATCAATAATATGCACTAAGACTCTGTGTGGCTCTAAAGGGGGTTAAAAATCTGTGATAATTTAACCGAAAACAGGAAGCAGCGATAAGTGTAAGAGGTTGTTAAAAACTATTTGTATTTAGCCTTTTGGATAAGCAAACATTTCTGAGAGACTTTATATAAGTACCAGGTACTACACTAGATTCTTGGAGTACAAGATGGATGCAATCATCATTCATTAGCAGCTTATGCACTAGTAGAGGAGACATAATTGAAACACAGCGTGATAGGTACATTAGAAGCACGGAAGCTGTCAATCTCTACTTAGAGATGTATGAAAAGATTTCATAGAGAAGGTAATGGATCTTGAGGACTGAGTAAGAACTGGCAGATAAATAAGGTAAGGGCAGTCCAAGAAGGGGGTGGGGGTGAGGGAAGAACACAAAAATAAAATTGCATGGAATTCACATAACTGCCAGTAATTTGGTATATTGCTGAGTATAAGGCACAAAACAGGAAATGATAAAATTGGGAAAATAACCTAGAGCCAGACCTTGGGGAGCCTTCCATCCATGCTAAGGACTTTATCATGAAAGCCAGTGGTTCCTAATCCTGGCTGTACATCAAAGTCATGAAGATAAAGATGGTTAGATGAGTTTCACAGCCAGCTCAGCATAAATCTATAAACTCAGTCTTTGAAAAACGTCGGACAGGAAATCACGGGGAAGTTTTTAAGCTGAAAGACACCATGATTTACATACTGAAGAAAAAAAAATCACTATATTGGTAGTGTGGGACATATAATGATGTAGAATGGAACTATACACAGACCAATCAGTTAAAAGGCAACTGAAATAGAACAAGTCAGAGAAAAGAATTTTAGGACTGTTAAGTGAAAGTAACGACAGTGAACTATAATCTTCACTTGACATTGCTATGAGAGAACAGAAAAACAGGGCAAAAGTAAAGAAAAATATAAAAATACAGTTTTTTTCTTTTAAAATAAAACAAGTTAAATACATTTCAAGGCTATCTGAGAACGAAATGAACTTGATCTTATTCTTTTACATCAGTATTTAACAGGGCCTTGCACAAAGAAAGCACTCAGTAAACAGGAATTTGATAAACAAAAGGGAAAATGGATGAAAGAAAAGCATGGAAGAAGGGAGAATAAAAATAAGAGGAAACTGTAGAATATGCAAAAAATAAGCAACTGAATTTTTTGGGGGGTAAATGTTTCATTGGATACTATAAATCCAAAAAAACAAAATTAAGTCAGTACTTACCGCTTTAACTATACCCAGCTTCTCATTTGTAATCTGTTCTGTGTACTTTCTGTATGCTGCATTTTTAGGGATTTGCTCAAGAACATCAAGAATTTTTGTGTACAATATTCTTAGCCTCTGAAAAGACAAATCATACAAATGTCCATTTTAAAATACCACCAAAGGTTAAATGGAACACTTTAAAAAACCTCACAGGTTTACTGGCTGATGTAGCTCAGTGGATTGAGCACTGGCCTGCGAACCAAAGGGTCACCAGTTCGATTCCTAGTCAGGGCACATGCCTGGGTTGCAGGCCAGGTCCCCAATATGGAGCACGCGAGGGACAACCACACATTGATGTTTCTCTCCCTCTCTCCCTTCCTTCCCCTCTGCCTAAAAATAAAATTAAAAAAAAAAAAAAATCTTAAAAAATGTTTCGCAGGTTTAAAAAAAAAGGCTTAGAACTTTTTTTTTAAAGCATTTAACTTTTGCAGCAATTTCTTCATATCTATGTCCTATCTCTTTTACAATTTAGGAAAAATAAACTTTACTGTTTATTTTTTTATTTGAAATTTGTTTTAGTTTAATTGTATAAAATCGATAGGCATACACACACATACAAGCAAACGAACTCTAAGGGCCTCTAAGAATCATTTTACTTAAAAAGTAGTCTGCATATTTAGACATTATTTTTATATTTGAATATGATAGTCCATAATAGAGTGTATTTTACTACACTAATATAGAGCCTGTCACAAAGAATATATAATCTGAATTAGGGGTGGGGGGTTAGCCACATTTCTTCTTCTTCTTTTTTTTTTTTTTAAGATTTTATTTATTTTATTTTTAGACAGAGGGAAAGAGAGGGAGAGAGGGAAAGATCAATGTGTGGTTGCCTCTCATGTGCCCCCCATTGGGGACCTGGCCTGCAACCCGGGCATGGGCCCTGACTGGGGAACTGAACCAGCAATCCTTTGGTTCACAGGTCGATGCTCAATCCACTGAGCTACACAAGCAGGGGTCACATTTCTTCTTAATTTTAGCAAAGGGTATGACAAAAGAAAGGCCTCTTAAGAGACGAGTTTTAAAATGGAGATAGTAATATGTCCCTTTCATAGGGTACTGTATAACTTACAACAGTACCTGGCACTCATAGGGTTCAATAAATGTTAGCATTGTTGTCCCGTAGGGGAAGAAGTAGCCACTTTAGCAGGTATCAGAGAAGGGGTCAGAGAAAAGGCAGTGCTGCAGATAGACCTGGAGGGACGGTAGGATTTGGACGACTAAAGATACTGAAAAAGGTGATTTTACACACAGACTATATATATAGGATTGAATGACAGAAAATGCAGGGAACATAATCAGTATATAGTTCTATTTTCCTGGAAGTGTGTTGTCCAATGGAGTAGTTACTGGCCAAATATGGTAATTGAGCACTTCAAATGTGGCCAGTCAGAACAGAGATGTGGTAGAAGTGTAAATACACACTGACCTTTGAATACTTAGTATGAAAAAAGCCTATAAAATATCAATTTATATTAATTATATGTAGAAACAATAATATTCTGGGTATGTTAGATAAAATATATCGAATTTACCATTTTCCTTTCTTTTTTAAATTTTATTTATTTTTAAAGAGAGGGGAAAGGAGGGAGAAAGGGAGAGAAACATCTATGTGTGAGGGAGACATCGCTCAGTTGCCTCCCTGAAACCCCCAGCCAGGGATCTGGCCCGCAACCCAGGCATGTGCCCTGACTGGGAATCCAACCAGCAGCCCTTTGGTTCACAGGCCAGCACTCAATCCACTGAGCCACACCAGCCAGGGCAAATTTACCTTTTTCTTTATTGAAAAATGTGACTCCTAGAAAATAACAAACATGTCTTACATTTATGACGCCATATTTTTATCAGGCAGCACATGGATACAATATAGGACACGCAGGAAATGCTTAGAAGGTAAGGCTGGAGAAAAAGTTAGATTTTATGTAGTTTGGCATGCCAAGTTAATGCATTTGGGCTTTATTCTGTGGGCAATAAAAAGTTTTAGGGATAGTGTATGATTAGATCTCTACCTCCAGAAAATAATCTGGCAGTAGTGAGTTAAAGGATTAAATGGAGGAACAAGCAGAGAGGCCAGTAACCAGGTTGCTGCAATTCTCTAAGCAAGGGCAAGGGACGAAACTGTGGCAATACCAGTAGGGAAAGGAAACAGAGATGAGGCTGGGGAGACTGGAGAGGTGTCAAGGAAAAAGATCAACAGAACTCATGACCGGAATGAACATAAAGATGCCAAGAGTAAGAGGAGCATCTACTGTGATGTCCAAATTCCCAGCCTGGGCAGTAAAAAGACTGATAACTCTCAAGGAAAATGGTGACAGATGCACAGATGGAGAGGATGGCAGCTAGTGGGGGGGAGGGAGTTGAGGGGATGAGGGATTGAGCAAAAAGGACTCATGGACACGGACAACAGTGTGGTGATTGCTGGGGGGAATGGGGTATAAGGGGACTAAATGGTAAGGGAAAAAATTACAATAAAGATTAAATTTAAAAAAAAAAGAAAAGAGAGTCCACAGGGCATGAAACAGAAACAAAAAAACTTGAGTTCGGTTTGGGACAATAATGAACCTAAAGTCATTATGAACTCATAATAGACAACAATCGCTCAACATTTACTGAGCACATACTATGTGGAGGTCATATTTCTAGCAGTGAACAAAATAATAAAAAATTGCTGGCTTCATGAAAACCTACATTCTAAATAGAGATAGACAAAAAACAAGATACAGTAGCAGAATACAGTCTATTGACTAGTGAGATGGAGAGTCATAGTAAGGACACTTTTGTTTACAGTGAAAGCCACAGGAGGGTTTTGAGGAAAGGAGTGACATGTCTTAACTTACATTTTAGCAGGTTGATTCTACTGTGGTTGAAAAATGACCAAACTGAGGCCGTAACAAATAGGCAGAGGCCGTTAGGAAGCAAGTGCAATTATCTTTAGCAGTGGTTGTGGTGGCTGAGAACTGGGTTGTAACACAGGAGGTGGTGAGTAGTGAAAACAGGAACATATTTTGAAGGCAAAACACAGAGGATTTACTGAAGTACCAAATTTGGTGTGTGAGAGAAAAAAGAAATTAATGATTTCAAGGTTTCTGGCCTAAGAGATTAGAAGAATGGAACTGTCGTTCACTGAGACAAGAGTAGGTTTTAAGGAGATCAGGAACCCAATTTTGGACATGTTAAGTTTGAGTTGCTTGCCTGACATCCAAGTGGAGATGCCCAGTAAGCAATTAAATATACGACACTCTCTTAAAGGGAGAGGTCAGTGCCTGACACGGAAATCTAAGAATTATTGGTGTATATGCTGGTACTAAAAACCACTAAACCAGGTCCAGACACCAAGAGAGAGCGAATATAAGTAGACAAAGGGTCCAAAAACTAAGTCTTACAACACCAAAATTGAGAAGCTGGAATAAGGAATAACCAAAAAGCGAAAAGGTAAAAAGAGCAGGGGTGAAAAACACCCTTCAGGGAGAGTCCTGACGCCCAGCAAAAAAAGGTGCTTGATGGCGAAGGTGCCACATGTGTCAAATGCTGCTACTGGGTCGAGATGAGATGAGAAATGTGAGATGACCATTGGATTTCACAGTACCAAGATCATGGTGACCTTGAAAAGAAAAGAGCGCTATGGCCAAGCCTGACTGGAGTGTGTTCAAAGGGGAATAAGAAATTGGACAGTACTGACATTTTAACAGTGGTAATTCTTCCCACCCTAAAGTGGTATGTGCCTCCATTTACTTATGTCTTCGATTTTTCTTCACTGTCTTCAAGTTTCTGAGTGCAGGTCTTTTACCTGCTTGGTTAAATTTATGATGGTTGCCAAGGGCAGGGGGGTTGGGGGACTGGGTGAAAAAGGTGAAGGGATTAAGAAGTACAGGCTGGTAGCTACAGAACAGCCATAGGAAATACCATAGGCGTGGTGCCAGGTGGGTACTGCAAATACCAGGCAGAACACTTTGTAAAGCATATGACTGTCTAACCCCTATACTGCCCACCGGAAACTAACCCAAAATGATACTGAATGTAAACTGTACCTAGAAAAAATATTTTAATTTTGAAATATAATTTTAAAAATTGGAAACTGCTGAGTGCAGATAACCAATTATCTGTAAAGGGAAGGAAAAAAATGGTGGGGTAATTGAAGGGAGGGAAAATATCGAAGGAGTTTTTTGTTTTTTTTTTTAAGATGTCAATACTGAAGGGAAAGACCTACTAAAAGGAAAAGTGATAACAAAGGCGGCAAGTGCTGGAGCGATACCTTTGGTAAGCCTAAGGGGAACCTCGGGCACCCAGGCAGAAGAGGGGCGGCAGGGGGAAAGGTGAAAAATGAAGATTCAGATTTGGGAGGCCACTAACAACAGTACCAGTGACGCCACGACAACAGCCACAAAAATGGTCAACAAGGAAAGTGGCCGAAGAAAAACGTAATGACAAAAAGAAAATATGGGGCACCGGATCAGCAAAGTCGACCGCTCTTGTCTCAAGAGCTCACGATGAGGGGTGATGCTGGACTAGAAATGTCCGTACTCCTTTGACCTGTCGACAAACAAGGTCGCAGGGTTCTACTCTCCCGTGGGAACACCGGCATGAAGAAAGGAAGGGGGTACCTACCTCGTGCGGACTCTCACATACCGCCAACCCCACAAGGCCAGTAGTCTGTTCAAAAAACAAAACACGATTCATGCTGTTGACAACTCGGCACGTCCACCATGCTAAGGGAAAGCAAAACCCCAGGCTAACCCCGGCCTGAAACCAGCTATCGGTCTCTCGATGCCGCTAGTTTGCAGCTTTTCTCGGCCCGTGAGGGCAAAGCAGAACGAGGGTCCCCAAGCACCGCCAAGCTGTGCCAGTTCCGGCCACCACCCGCGGGATGAGGAGCTATTAGGCTGACTCTACCCCACAGTCTAAATGCCGTCGGTGACCTCCACGAGCCTCACCTTCTTCAGCGCGCCCGCCATGACAGCGCCGAGGAGCGGAGTACGCAAAGCCCTCTGGGAATCTCGTTCAGACCCGCTCAATCCACCACCGAGGCCGCCACTCCATCACCTTGGAAACAGCTAGACTCCTCCCCTTGAGGATCTCCACAGTGGCAGAGCCTTTGCCCCGCCCATCCCCAAAGGGAAAATCGACGCACGCGCGATGAGTACCCCAGCGTCTATATCTGCACTGGGGAAAGGGGGTGGCTGTGTGTTCGGAGTCTTCTGTGCCAGTTCCTACCCATTCGGTCCCTGACGTGTTGCCCAAAGGTTGACGGAAATACTCCAAGCTACCACAGTCTTAAACGTAGCCGTTCTAGGAACCTGCATCTGTTTAACCTTTGGTGAATTCCTTGACGTTCCTTACGCAGCGTAGTCGTAGTAAAATGAAGGTGATGCTGGAGCTATCGTCTAGGTGAGCTCGTAACCGCAAAGGTTGCTTCGTACGGTATTCTCGGTATATTGAGCCAAAGCATTATCAGCCTGCAGCTGCATTTTCCATAGCAACACTTTTCTTTAACATTTCACTTACTGAAGCTCATCATCCGTTTTCGCATTTTCCCAGGCGAAGTGATATCAGACCACTTTTCCCCACCTACCTCTACAGGCATTTATTGAACGCATATTAGTCACTGGGACCTAATTTGTAAGACAGGATATCACATCCTGGAACTCACAGGACAATGATGACGACAAGCATTAATAGGTAATTTTAGTTTTCCAACACATTTCTACTACGTGTAACTAGCAAAGAAGAAGAAATAACAAAAATTGTGGGTGACGAGTTACAGAAGGCATTCACTAAAAAAATTAATGAGAGAAAACCACAACAAGAGAGAACACATGTACAAAGAAATTTATATATTCTAAATAGCAAAAGTCGTAATTTAAATAGCGAAACAACCCACAAAATGGGAGAAGATAGTTGAAACCCCGTATAATCAATCACCAAAAGATAAGTGGTGCCTAAAATATTTAAAGAACTTCTATAAATCAGTAAGAAAAGAACTAATAACCAGAACAGGTCTCCCTGCACCCATTCCTGCCTTCTTATCCGGAATATTTTAAATGAGTTAATATATGTAAAGTGCCTGGCTTAGTGCATGGAAAGAAGCACCACACAAATGATTACTATTAATTTTTATTTTAGTATTATTGTTTTCAGCCTAGTGGCTGGAATAATTCTTTTAGCAATTGTTTCGCTCAAAATTCTCCCATGATTTTTCACTCAAAGTGTAAAAGCCAAGGTCTTCGCACCTGCCTTTAAGGTTCTGCACGAGATTGCCCCCTCCGCCGCTCCCCTCTCAGCCCTAAACCTCCGTCCCCTGCCCCTGCTCAGGAAGCTCCTCCTCTAACTCTTTTGTGGAAAAACTCTTCCACCAGTTGGGCACATGGCTGGCTCTTTCTCTTCTTTCAAGTATTTCTGCTAAGATTGCCTTCTTAATGTGGCCTACCCTGACCATAAGGTTTCAAATTGCAAGTCACCATGAAAGCACTCCTTATCCTCTTCTCTGCTTCAGTTTTCTTCACATCCCTTATCACCTTCTAATATGCTATCTAATTATATCATATTAGTTTTTTTTGTATCATTCTTTCCAGAATATAAGCCATATGTGAATGAAAATTATGTCCTACCATATCTCAAGTACCTAACATAGTACCTGGTGTACATCATAGGCACTCAATACAAATGTTTTTAGTGAAAATGATAGAAAAGAAGGCAAGAGAAATTAATAGGCAATTGACAAAAATGAAAACAGAAACACTTGATAAACATGAAAAAGGACTCACCTTCCCTAATAATTAAGTAAATGGAAATAAATTATAATTTTACTGCCATCTTATGGACAAAAATTAAGGACTGACAATACCAGGTGTTAGCAAGGATGTGGAGCAACAGAAACACTCATACACTGTTGGCGGGAATTCATTGGTATAAGCACTTTAGGGAATAATTTTACAATAGTCAGCTGAAGACATGTAAAACCGGTAACTGAGTGTTATGGGTTGATTTATGTTTCCTCCAAAATTCATATTTTGAAGTCCTAACCCCCCACTATCTCAGAAAGTGAACCTATATGGAAATAGGGCCATTGTAGATGTAATTCATTGAGGTGAGGTCTTTAGAGTGGGCCTGTCCAATATGATTGATGTCTTTATAAAAGGGGAAATTTGGACACAGAGACATGCACACAGGGAGAATGTCATGCAAAGATGAAGGCAGTGATCAGGATGGTGCTTCTACAAGCCAAGGGACACCAGAGATTGCCAGAAAACCACTAGAGATTAGGGGAAAGGCCCAATCAAATTCTCCCAACCCTGCTGACTCCTCAATCTCGGATTTCAACGGGTGAAGTAATACTTTTATGCTATTTAAGCCACTCAATTTGTAGTATTTTGTTACAGCAACCCTATAAATCAACACTGAGTAATAGATTAGTTTGATAATATGTACCTCTTCTTCATTTAGGATAACTGTCCCCAGAAACATGAGACATGGGATATAATCTTTCCAGTTCAGGTTACCCAAGGATTAGACTTTACCATAACATCCATCATAATTTCCAATTTATAGTATTTAAATCATCCACAGTGATAGTTTTGAACAGAAGATATATATATATTTATTAACAAATGTCCATCTATTAATGGCATTTTAAAGATATACATGTGCATGGATATGCACATAACAAACATAAATGTAAAGAAACTATGGAATTAGAACCAACCATCTGATACACCATTTGCTCCTACAAAGCTGACATACTTATCTGGACACACTAGATTAGATACAGGAAACTACATTAGGATTAGGAGGAAATATCCTATTTTTCACTTTTTTCTCCTTTCAAAGATTTTTTCATTTATTTTTAGAGAGAGGGAAAGGGAGGGAGGAAAAGGGAGAGAGAAACATCGATGTGCAAGAGAAGCATCAATTGGTTGACTCTCGCCCTTCCCGCAACAAAACCATGTGCCCTGACTGGGAATTGAGCCTACAAGCTTTCACTTTGCGGGATGATGCCCAACCTACTGAGCCACACCAGTCAGGGCAATACCCTATTTTTCAAACCAGATAATGCTGAAATCATCACTGGAATTTAGATGAATAGAAGTTTATAAGGTCACGGTCCTTGTTCCCTGTCCCTCCACACTAAGAATTTTTGTCACTGTGGGGGGTGTTCTAGAATGTAGAATCACACGATTATGAAAGATTCATGTGCTGTCATTTGGTGGAACTTTGAGTTCAGGCTTTTGCTCTATGATATTTGCTAAAGATGTGACAGTTAACAGACCTAGCTAATCCTGACTGAGGTACTGTATAGCTAACCAGCTTTATGTGTTGGGAAAATGTGTAGGTTTTCTGAGCCAATTCCTTTGCAGAGATGTGGAGCTAAGTATGAAGGGGGTTTGATAGTCCTATGACTGGTGACAGTAGAATTAGCTTCAAAGGGAAATCAGCCTTGACGTCTGTGATATCAGAAGGAGATTTGAGAATTTCTTAATGTAAATAGCAGGGGCATCAAATGCACCATATTTTCAGCTGGAAGAGAGTCCCAGAGGGGCAAACGTTTGAATCATCAGGAAGGGTACAGATGCTGGCAAGTTCTGTAAATCTAGTTAGCAGGCCAGGTGACTTAGAACTAAAATCTGGATCTCATCTTTTACACAGTTTGCTCTGTAGGACTTCTAACCTATCCAGTCAAGAGGGGCTTGTTTCTCCAAAATTAAGTACCTGGAAGAGTTAGGATCTCTCACATTGCTTTTTAATTGCATAGGGCTCTTTTGTGAAGGGCCGGATCTTACCAAAGTTAGCAGTTAAAATGTTTCCCTGGAATATACTACTCTGGGACTATGCTAGGGGAACCTTTATGAGGGAGGCATGAGCCCCAAGACTGAAAAGGAAGAAAGCATTCCAATTTTCAGGGCATGAGGACCTCATTTTTGAAAATCTAGAGGGCATGGGTACTGCCTTGGCCAAGTTTCCCTTAGTTTTCATGATCAGGAAGCAGAGGTGAAAATAATCTCCACTCAGGGAGATTCTTTTCTCTCCCAAACGTGGCAACAAAGAAAATCAATTTGCTCAAGTTAGTTCTTAGAACAGACTGACATATTCAAATTCTATACTTTGGATATTATCCATCTATTGTGTCTCCATTCATGCCAGGCATGTTCAAAACAATTTGGATTTTTTTCCCTGTCTTCTCTCTGTATGCTGTGAGTACTTCTAAAAAGTGTCCTTAACCAGATGAATGTGTTTCCCACATAGTGGGGTTTGGAACCTCATTCTAAATTGGGCTATAACTCAGTTTGTTTAAGGAGATGAAAACTGTTTTATGAGACTTTAATAAATAAGTATTTATTTATACAAATGGTAAAATATACTAATAAAATGGTAAGAAACCATTACTTTAAAAATAAATAACAGAATTTAGAAATAGATAAAATTATGTGTAAGAAAAAAGTTGAAAATGCTGAAAAGATATCATAAATGTTGGTACTGTAATTTAACTGGTTTCATCCCATGTTAAACAACAAATTAAAATAAAATAACCAAGATAAAATTGAAGGGGGAGACAATAGCTAAAGTAGAGAAGGAACTTCAGAAGTTTGAGGAGAAGCATATAATCATTTTAAATAACTGGATAAACCGCAAAAAACCTAAAGTTAATCATTGATTAAACAAATGTATATTGATTGCTTGCTTTGCATCAGAAACTGCAGTAGGTGCTAGGACCTGTCAGTAAACCAGAGTGACAGGTCTCAGCCATTAAGGAGCTGAGTCTGGACACACAGTACAGAAGTAAACCAATTAATAAATAAAATTACCAAATGTGATTTTTTTTTCAAAAAAACAATGAGTAATGTGCTATATGATAGATGGGTACCTGGTTAAGAGTGCAGGAAAACATTTCTGAGAAGGTGGCATTTATTCTGAGACATGAAGGAAGCATCCAGTCATATAAGAACTGGCTAAGGCAGGGGGAGCAGTGGGGGCAAAAGTATGAGGAGGGAAAATCCTGTGACAAGAGTGTGGCTGAGGTAGAAGGGTGAACAGAGGGTGGCAGGGACCGAGGTGAACAGATCATGGGCATGGTTTAAATATGGCATGGTATGATCTGATATACACCTTTAAAAGACTGTGGTAGTGGGAGAGTAAATTGGGGCAGGAAAAGAATAGAAGGAAGAAATGGTTTGGAAACCAGTGCAATAACCTGGTAAAGAAAGATAGTCACTTGAATTAAATTGTCAGCCGTGGAAGTGGGCTGATTCGCTGTGTAATTTGAAAATAAAAACAACAAGATCTACAGCTAGGTTCAGATTTAACATCCTCACACAAACTGAAACAAAGGTCTTTAGGCTAAAGCAGCTCTCAGTACCCAACAGATATTCCACTTGTGAGCTTCCCAAAGATAGGGTCCACTGTGTTAAGATACATGGGAACCTCAGGTCTTTGGGTAATTTCAGGACTAAAAACATTTGACCAGACAGGGCCCGTGAGTTTGGTTGGTTTTTTTGTTTGTTTGTTAGTTAGTTTGTTTGTTTTCAGATCTATTTATTTAGAGAGAGGAGAAGGTAGGGAGAAAGAGAGGGAGAGAAACATTGATGTGTGAGAGAAACATCGATTGATTGCCTCTTATCTGACCAGGACCAAAGCTGCAACCCAGGCTCATCCCTGGACCGGGCATTGAACCAGAGACCCTTTGCAGAACAACCCCGAACCGACTGAGCCCGGACAGCAGAAGGACTGGGGCCTGCTTTAATAATTAAGAAACAAAGGACTGCTACGTTGTTTCAGAAGCTTTTCCTTTCTACCCTCGAATCTGGCAAAGCCCACTTATACAGAAGATGCCTCCAGAGGAAAACAAACTGGGAAAAAGTCATGTTTTACTGGAAGCACTGGGCAAGACTTTCAGGGAAAAATAAAAGAGAATAATGAAGGAATAAGTTTAAATAGTTCCTTACGCTCAGGACTGACAGAAGAGGACATGAACATGAACAACTATAGTAATGACTATAGAGAATGAAAAATTCGCAGGGTCCTGCAAAAATTCTGATTAACACTGTAGAAATTATTATAAATGTATTGCAGTGAAATTTTTAAAATGTCTTTTAGTTTATAAATTTCAGAACTTCCTTTAAGTATTCTGTTAGGGTCCTGCATATGAGTTGATATGCTTTAAAAAGCTGAGAAAACACTTGAATCATGGAAACTTTTCATCTAAATTTCATGGCCAGCATAGCTTTAATTCCCAAGAGGTGTTTTATATTCAATATTTATTATACAATATATAATATGCAGCATATAATGGAGTAACAGATAGTCTCAGGGATCTTATACATTCACTTTGCCCTTTCTCCATTACAATGTAACCCTAGAATATAGAGATATGTAAAATGTCCCAAATTGCCTCTGTTTTCTGTAGAAAGCCAGATAAGGCGACTTCATAAGCCATGCAGTCAGGTCACCAGGAGGTGGTGATAAAGAGGTAGATGTTAATGTAATCTTGGCAACCTTATCCCATTGAGGGGAAGAACTTAATTTTAGATGTTCTGGCAGATTCATTTGGTAAGAAACATGATAAACAGTACGATATAAAGGAGTTTTAGCTAGAATATCTCATATACATGTACACAGCGGGGAAAAGGAATGGCTAGAACCCAAACAGAGCCAACCTGCCACTTAAAACGTCATTGCTAACAACAGTGAGCAGCAGCACATGGAGACCTTGGTTATGTGGCCTTACTTGACACAGAATGCCATTGAATTCATTTTTAATAATTGAAGGATGTATTAGACTTACTTAAAGAGCAATAAAAGATGGAATGGGGTGGGCGGAGTCAGCACCAAAAGAAGGAGAGTAGGCGGGGGAAAAGGAAAGTGCTGGGGACAGGGGGACACAGCTAAAAACTCAGCCGAACCAGAAGTAGCACCAGCTCGCCCACAGTAGCTCAGGGCCAGTAAACGGGCAAAACAGGACAGCTAAATGGAATTCACATAATATCCTAAAAGCACAGTGTAGCCCTGATGGTTGTAGGGGACAGGGTGGGAGACTCTTGAGGGAAATGTGTGTGTTTACACACATTAAATATAATTCATTTCTCTGGTACAAGAAAGAGGACGCAGAAAAGAACTAGAGTGTGATGGAAATGCCTTACTATAACTTAGGCAATTAGAAATTAGAAGCAAATAATTGTAGCTGTTACTATATTTTTGTATAAGGAAACGGAAGTATGATGAGGTATGATTAAATCCTTGTCAGCTCTACTGAAGGCTTACAACTAATGCCATAGTTCTTCAGTGGTGGACAGTAGCACTTTTCTTTAGACTGCCTCAGTTGCCTCACATTCCCTGACTGTCCCTTCCACAGAGGGCTGCAGGGGCTGCTGCTGGGATAGCCCTCAAGTCAGCAGTCATTTGATGCCTCCTTGAATGGCCTCTTCTTTATTTCTGGGATATTTTTGGCAGGAGCAAGGAAAGCCAAAAATAGTAATAAACTGGTTTCCAGTGTCCTCACTTACTCCAGCAGTTATGCCTGCTCACCTCTTCCCATAGGCTTGAACTCCCCGAACTCTATTGATACGGCTTGAGTGCACTGACCCTAAAGAGTCCTTTGGTAAACAGCTGTTAGGAGCAAGTGACACGTTGCAAGGAATGTATTGAGAAATTTCTCTCTCCCTATTCATAATTTGGAAGAGTCAACTAGCCTTATATATCTTTGCTTCTTCAGCCCTATCCAATTCTCATTCCCACTGAAATACGTATATTTCTTCTTCTAGTACATATAGCCACCTATATGGCCTTTCAGCAGGGATACAGCTCCACAATTTACCAGCTTTACAGCTTAGGCAGGTCTTTCAAATTCTCTGGATCTTGGCCAATATCTCCATCCATAAAGCTCACAATGATTGGACTAGGGGATCATTTACTGGCAGGTGGTTCAAGGACGCTTAGCTGTTCAAGACTGAGTTCCAGGGCGTTCAGGTCAATATAGGTTGTAATGATATTTATTTTAATTCATATTATAAGTAATAAATGTTTTTAAAATTTCCCATTAAAACAAAAATAGTTAAGAGCCTCCAACTGCATAGCGTGTATAAATACGTACTGTGGTTAGTGGAGGTAAAGTGAGATTGGAAGCAGTTTATCATAGCTGTACATAGAAAGCTTCAACTCTTTTGACTATTACTTAGTGTTGTTTTTAATTTTGGTCAGGATATTGACATTTATACAGTGGAGATAGAGAACACTTTCCTTACCACAAGGGCCTGTCATGTTGCCTTTTCATACGTACCCCCACTTCCCTCTCATTCACTTTGCTGTTAACTCCTTGGCAACCACTCTGCTCTCCTGTCAATGAATGTCAAGAATGTCCTGTAAATGAAATCATACAGTATGTAACCACTGGGGTTCACTTTTTTCACTCAGCAAAGTCTCTGGAGAGTCATCCATATTATTGTATGTATCGATAGTTCGTTCTTCATTGCTGAGTATTATTCCATGGTGTGGATATATCACAGTTTAACCAATCATCCATCGAAGGACACCTGGGCTGTTTTCAGTTTTTGGCTGTCACGAACAAAGCTGCTATGAACATTCATGTTCAAATTTTTGAGTGAACATAAGTTTCCATTTCTCTGGTATAAATGTTTAGGAGTGCAATTGCTAGGTTGGGTAGTAGTTTCATGTTTTAAAAAAACTATCAAACTGATATCCTAATTGACAGTATCATTTTACATTGCTACCAGCAATGAATGAATGATAGAGTTTTCCATGTCCTTGCCAGGATTTGGTGTTGTCCCAACTTTAAAAAAAATTTTAGTCAATCTGACAGGTGAATTGCTATGTCTCTTCATGGTTGTAATTTGCATTTCCCTAATGCAGCAATTTTTAACCTTTTGCATCTCATGGCACACATAAACTAATTACAAAAACTCTGCGGCACACCAAAATATATATAATTTTTGAAAAAAATGAAAAAAATATAGATATAATTTTAATTCAGTTACACCAGACAGCTATTGTTGTACTGGCTGTTATTTTTTTATTTGACAGTCTAAGGGAAAAGAGGTCAGTGCCCCTGACTAAATAGTCAGGTAGTGCATGCGTATTTTAAAAATTCTTCAGGTCCTGACCAGGTAGCTCAGCTGGTTGGAGAGCTGTCCCATATTCCAAAAGGTTGTGAGTTCAATTCCTCGTCAGGGCACATACCTAGGTTGAGGGTTCAATCCGCAGTCTTGGGGCATGCAGGATGCAACCGGTCAATGTTTCTCTCTTGCATCAATCTCCCTCCACCCCAATATCCGTTAAAAAACAAAACAAAACATATCCTTGGATGAGGATTTAAAAAATTAAAAAAAAAATTTCTCACGGTACACCAGTTGAAACTCACTGCCCTAAAGGATTGTTGATGTTGAACATCTTTCATGAATTTATTTAACATTGTATATGTTTTTTCACTAAAATACAAACAAAAAAGGCACTTTATGAAGTGATGAGTGATAGATGGTGGTAATCATTTTACAGTGATTATCAAATATCAAATCATCACATTGTACAGTTTATATTAAATCATCACATCATACAATTTTAATATAAAAAATTTTGTCAACTATATCTCAACAAAACAAGCCAACAAAAAAAGCATTGCTGGCATAACTCTAACTTTAGCTCACTCATTTCTCATTTTTTCTGATTTCCTTTATATTCAAAGTTAGTACAGCTTAGAAATAGTTTAATTTCTGCTTCCTCTTTGCTAATTTGGAGAGCAGAAAACATGATTTATACTTCTTGTACTTTCCCATAGCTCCTTCTACAGAGCTAGTCATAAAGTGGGTATAGCCAACAAATACACCTAAATCAATTGATAAATTATTAAAGAATGAGGGAATCATCAGAAATTATCAGTGATGGAAGAAACTTGGATTTGAGAACCATAAAACTTTTTTTTTACAATGAATATTTTGTTTTTAAGCTTCAGTATTTCAGACTTAAAGGTCACTAGAGGAATGATTCAAGAAGGAGCTGAGGAAGTAAGTATTCAGGAGACGGCATAAGCTATTTTCTGCTCTTCACATGCATGTTTTTATCTTTGGACCTAATGGCCTGAGGTCATACTATTTAATATTTTAAGTAATCTCTATTTACTTTAGCAACTCATTCTCACAGTTATGCAGATAATTCTTTAACCACTGTACTTTATTTTTAAAAATCTTGTATCAATGTTTTTGCTTGAACAGTGAATTCATTTCTTACCCAGTAACAGACAATTCTTTCAGTCTCATTTTACTCCACAGTAAAATTTTATTTTAATTGTCTATTCCAGTTTCAAAGATTTTATTGGATATACATTCCCTCTATTGACTTTCAACTCCTTTGGGTCTCTTTGTAACACACACAAAGGGATAAATATGGAAAGAAATGTAAGAATCCACCATGAATATGTCAAATTGATTCTTTTTCTTCATTAGGCTTATGTTTAATGATATGACAGATATTCAGGTTTTTGTAGTTTTAAAACCATCTTCTCCTACACTGTCTGTTTCTACTTTTTATGTAGCTCTTTAGATATTTAGGAAGGCTTTTAGTTCTAATTTAATGTTTAATTTCATATTCATATTACATAAGTCTCTTGGTTTCCAATTTTTCTATACAGTGCCTGTTAGTTTTCTACTAGGAAAGTTGATAAAATTATCATATTCCTTCTTCCTTTTCCCTTCCTTGGCATTTCTTCTCCCACTCACTTTTAGTAAAAAAAAAAAAAAAAAAAAAATTGAATTTATTCGTGTTTTCTGTCCTTGAGTATCTTATATGTGTTGCTTTGGAGAAGCATTATGTCAGATGGCTTATTGTTTTATTTTATTACTTTATTTTATATTATTTTTACCATGGCAGCACAAAGCTTTCTTTCTTTATATTTAAAAAATCCAGTGATGTTACTAGGCTATGTCTCTCTATTGAATTTTTAGAGCATTTACCCCTGGTAAATAGTGTGTTCTGTAGTTATTTAGATTTAAATCTTTTTATATTTCTGAAAAAAATTTTAAAAATGTATGTCTTTCAATGCTTGCTTCTATTTTTTTTAGAGTCCCCCACTATGCATTTGTTGGAACTTCTTTGACTGTTTTATAAACAGATAAAGGTACATGGACATATAGGTATATACTCTCTACTATCCTTTTTAATGCTCTATTTATTTTCATTCCATTTTGCTTGCTTTTCTCATTTTTATCCCAAGGTTTTTTCCTGTATCCTCTTCAGGGTCTATTCTCTCTTACTAAGTCTTTAAAATTTGATCTTCCTTTCCGTGACAGCTTTTTTTATTTCTCCCTTCTTTCCTGAAGTTTGAAAACTTTTATTTCATCTTCTCCTATTCTATTTTTATCTCTTCACTAAGTGCTTGCATTTCTACTCTGTAGTCTTCCTTCATAGGTGAGTTTGTGTTACTGTTTTACTCACTGGCAAAGTATGTGACCATAATTTTTATCTGCTCAATGGCAGTATTTTCCAGATGACTGTAATTCACCCATTGGAAATGTTTGCTGTTCTTTTCTTTCATTGTACTTTTGTATTTATACTATCAGGATTCCATATTTATTAATCACTTATAAATAAGTTGAATTTTCCTGAACCAGCTGTGTCCAGAAGATAACAGCGTCTGCTTCCCGTGGCTTCCATCAGTCGCATAGGACGCTTGGTGCAGCCCCTGCCCCTTGTTACCCTAAACCAACCAGATGCAAGAGGGACTGTGCCACCATCTTGCTCGTTGTAGCTTCTGCACAGATTGTCGCAATCAAGGGTAATGGCGTTTGCTATAGAACTAACTGGACCATGAGTTCTTCACCTTTAGAAAGCGTATGGGGTGAGGTAAAAGTAGGCTTACAGTTGCGAGTACTGAAACACTGAGTTTATTCTGTAGTATTATTTATTAATTATTGTATAATTGTCCATATGAACAACTGTAAACCTACTTTTGCCCCACCCTTTATATTAGCTGGTATTTTAAAATCTGCTACCACCAGGCCTTCTCATCACTCTGTATTACTTTTTACATCCTCCTATGAATATTTCTAGCCTTTATGCTCTTAGCAGCCCTTACAATTTTTGTAAGGAGTCTACAGACTATATTAGTCTAGTTTTGATGAAAACGCAACTTTTGTTTTGTTTTGTTTTTTATTGTTTGTCATTCTGTTACCATAGGCAGATGTTAGTTGGAGCTTGGGCCTGGCTGGCCACTCTGAAGGTCTGGGCTCCTTGGGGGGCTGCAGAGAGGACACAGGTGTGCCTGGACCCGGGAGCAAGTGCCTTGCATACTCCAGTCGGCTCCCCAGGAGGTGTGTATGTCATTTCCAGTGTTGGCAGACAGGCTGACGGCTGCAACATCTCTAGGTCCTGCAGCCCCAACCATCGACACTACTGTAGATAACCAGGCAGCACCAGGGAGCCTTTCCCATTGGTCAGATCATGCAGGGGGAGGTTCTTACACTGAGAGTACCAAAACTAGAAAGATGAGTGGATAGGACCCAAGCATATCAAAAGCTTGAAAGGTAATTGGGTAGAAAAAAAAAGTCCTCCCCTCCCTATTTCTATAAGAACCAATGGTTTGAGCAAGAAAGACGTATGGTCTTTGAGATGGGAGTCCATAATTCTCCCAGGTCACTGCACCTGAATAAACCTCTTTCCTTTTGCACCAGTACCTGCCTCACACCTTTGTCTTTTGTGGTAGCAGGTAGCCGGAACTGTTTCAGTTACAGTTTTTGGCAACGCAGATGGGCCGGGGTGGACCTCGCTAACTCCTGGAAGGCCCAGGCTGGGGTTTCAGCTGTCTAGAGCAGGCCAACCCTGGAGCAGGACTCTGGGGACTTCCCAGGAGTTGCTGAGAGCTTTTCTTGGAGAATTTCCCTGTGCATTCCTTCTCAAGGTGTCGGCTGCCTGAAGTGCTTGGCTAGTGAAAGGAAATGGGTTTCTGGGGAGCAGGGGGATAGAAAGACTGGATAAGTTGAACTGGCATTCATACTGGGGGCCTTCTATCTCTGCCACTTGAGCTTTGTGCCGCTTAGGTCCAGTTAGGACCATTTGCACTACTGGTTGGTAAGCTACGCCTGCTGCTTCGGCTTTGTGGCACTTGGACTTCATACCATTTGGGTCCAGGCAGATCTGCTAGTGGTATCGGTTTGCAAGAAATAAGATGCTAGGACTTGCTTGCAAGTGCTCATTTGGGCTAATGGAATTATGGATCCAAGTGCTGTTCATCTGTTCTCACTTTTGTCTGGGGGCTTTCTGTTATTATGCTTTTGAGTTTGTGCTTTTGTGCCATCAAGAGTTGTTTTATTTTGATTCTGAGGGGAGTCCACTGGGCTAGATTTTAGCAGATTGGTCCTACAGCTATGACCCAATGACTAAGAAGGAATTGGTTTTCTATTGTAACACTGCTTGGTCTGTGTATACTTTAGACTACGAGAAAAAGGACCCCTCAACGGCTCTCTAAATTAGTACATCATCATACAGCTGGAATTGTTTTGCCAAAAGTCAGGGAAATGGAACAAAATCCGTTATGTCCAGGCATTTATATCTTTACACAATAAGGATTCAGCTAAGGAAAGGAAACAACCTAGTGATGCAGAGAAGGGCAGTGGGTTCAAAACCCCTCCCTGATAGTAAAATACAGGAAGAAAAGGAAAATAAGGAAAAGAGTCTCTTTAATGTCCTGAATGAGGGGTACACAGAATTAGCAGCAGCAGGATTTCCTCCATCACCACCCCTGTGGCTAGATACCCCTGAAATAGGGCTGAGGGCGGCAACAGCTCCCAACCCTGTATAATGAAGGAATTAACTCCTTCTCGAAGACCTGGTGGGGCACCCAATTTGACCAGGGAGCATTCCTATCTGGAGCAGGACAGTTCCCTTTGAGGCGGTACTCTGTAGGCAGAATAAACCAAGAAAGCCAGCCTGCTGGCTATTACTGTGCCCACGCTCCATATTCCACTTCAGATGTACTCATTTGGAAGAAATCTAACCCCTCATATAGGGAGAATCCTCAAAAAATGGCGGCTGTTATCACCTCCATTTTTACCATTCACCATCTAAACTGGGCAGATGTATAGGCTCTCCTTAACATCTTGCTAATGGCAGATGAAATGAGGCTAGTTATAGATTAGGCTAATGAAGAGGCTCATCGCCTCCATCAAGAAAATCCCAACGGGAACTCCCTCCAACCCAGCTGGGGCAATTTCCTTGACAGATCCCAACTGGGACCTGAATACTGGAGACCTAGCCTTTTTAGAACATTACGAAAGGTGCATGTTGTAAGGGCATAAGAAAGAGGTGCCTAGCGTTGGCTGGTGTAGCTCAGTGGACTGCATGCCGGCCTGAGAACCAAAGGGTCCCCAGTTCGATTCCCAGTCAGAGCACATGCCTGGGTTGTGGGCCAGGTCCCCAGTAGGGGACACTGGAGAGGCAACCACACATTGATGTTTCTCTCCCTCCCCCTCTCTAAAAATAAATAAATAAAATCTTTAAAAAAAGAGAAAGGGGCACCTAAATAAAAGACCCTGAATACGATACAGGCCATACAACAGAAACCAAATGAAGACCCTTCTGAGTTTTTAGAAAGGATCTATCAGGCCTATCGAAAGCATATTGATGCTGACCCACAGGCACCAGAAAATGTCTGGATTGTCAACATGACCTTCATTGGGCAAAGTACCCCAGACATCAGCAGGAAACTCCAGTTTAGATGGGGAGTTGGGAATGAATCCCTCCCAGCTGGTGGACACAGTCTTTAACACTTACAATGCCTGGGAAACAAAGATATTACAGCAGGCTGCCGTTTTCTTAGAAACAGTGCAGAGAAACCAGAAAGAGAGGCGTGGCCTGAAAGGAAAAGGGAAAAACCCGCTAGGTACTGATAGATATGCTTATTGCAGAGCAAGACCATTGGAGAGAGGGCAGCCTGAAACTCAAAAATAAAAATAAAAAGGATAGACACCCCGCTGAGAAATGTCAGAAAGGACTGATGGCCCTGGCGATGAGTGAGGAGGCCCAGGGGCTCCCCTGGGCACCTCCCGGCCGAGTGCTATCTACCCCCAGGAGCCCTGGGTGCGGCCGACAGAGGGGATAAGCTCACTGGCGTCCCTGTCGACGTGGGAGCTACGGACTCAGCACTAAGCACAAAACCAACCAAGAAAAGGCCAGCTGCAGGTCACTGAGGACTGGACAGTTGCAAGAGCAGGCATCCCTTTCACCTCTAGAATGCCATTGTGGGGACTGAAACCTTACCAGTGTTCTCTACATGCCAGACCTCCTCCATTTTATTGTTGGGTTGAGATGTACTTTGTAAGTTGCCTGCCCAAATAACTTTTTCCTCTGAGAGCAGCAAGGATGTTTAGGGATTTCACTAGAACATACTCTTCAGCTCCAGGTGCCCCTGACTTGCCGAGAAGGACCCAGAGGTAAACTCTTCCCACCCGAGATCTATGAGCAGTCACTCAAGCTGCCTGGGCTGACAGAAGCTGAGGTAGGGTGGTTAACATCCAACCCGTAAAAGTTTACTTAAAAGATTGCGCAGACCCCATGGAAGAAATAATACTCCCTTGAAAAGGAAGCTAGGGAGGGAATTCAGTTAGTATTGCAGAAATTTTTAAAATCAGCATTAATTTGGCCATGCCAGTCTCCCTAGAACACCACCATTTTGCCAGTCAAAATGCTTCAAAGACCATTATTTACTTCAGAAATCTCACAGAAGATAGGACAGGCACCACAGATTCAATGGAAACTACCTACATCTTGGAGGCCCCAATGTACGGGGACGACTGAGAAAATGAACTACACAATAAAGAAGGCCTGGCGAAAATACGCCAGGAAACACATCTGAAATGGGACCAGGCACTCTCCCCTACTGTCTTGCTCCAGGTTAGGGTAATGCCTTAAGCAGGCTGAAATTAAGCCTTTTAAAATAGTTTATGGGAGACCTCTGCAAGTTTCTGTTTTAGGAATACCTCCTTTCAATGTAGAACATGAATTAAAAATCAAACAGTATGTACAATATTTAGAACAAATGCAAGCAACTTTGCTCATTGCAAGTCTATCTCTCCGTCTGACAAGCCCTTACACCCATTCCACCCAGGAGATCGACTCAGTCCCTATGCTGGCCAGCTGACAACACACTCTTCCCTAAAGCTCACAGGAATCAAACCTTGGATCCACCACACACAGATAAAATGACTGCCGCCTGAGGAGGACTCAGATCTTGTGCCGCTGTTGATACTACAAGAAAAATCTGCACCTTGCACTCCTGAAAGAGATTTAAAATTCCTCTTTTGTAAAGGAACAGCACCTCCCAAAGTCTCACCTTGGAAGCCCACCTGCAACACTGTCTCTTGAAACATGAAGCTGTCTACCAGTTTCACTTGTTCAGCAGTGCCATCCTCTAGACACTGCGTGTGCTGCCCTCTGAAGATAGCAATCTTTCTCCCTTGTGTAAAGGCTGTTCTCCATTCTTGACTCCCTTCTTCCTTTGGTAGACGGCAATAATCTCTGGACCTGGGTATAGGTAACACTATGCTCCTTGGCAGCAGGGAGAAACAGAAGATGTGAGCTCCATTCATTTACCCTTGGGAGATTACCAGGGCTCAGAGCTTTGAAGAGGGGAATTATTACCATGGACAGCTGTCAGGGGGAGTGCAGGCCTGGCTGGCCACTTTGGGGGAGCAGGCCACACAAGGGCCACACAGAGGACATGGGTGCACCAGGATCCAGGGCTGCCCCGTGGATTGCACCCAGCTCCCCCAGATTTGTGGGCTCCATTTTCAGCGTCAGAAGGTGGGTTGAGGGCTGCACATCTTCAGGCTGCCTGATGGTGGGTCTTGCAGCACCACCTCTCCACTACCATAGACGGTCAGGGAGTGCTGGGGAGTCTCCCCAGTTGGCAAGATGGTGCAGTGGGAGGTTCCTTCACTGAGCACACCAAAAACTAGAAAGGCGAGTAGACAGAACCCAAGCACCCCAAAAGCTTAGAAAGATAAATGGGTAAGGGCCAAGCACAGCGAAACCTAGAAAAATGAATGAACAAGACTCAGGTGTGTCAAAAGCTAGCAAGATAATTGGGTAGAAAATAAAAGGCCTTCTCCTCCCTGTCCTATAAGAACCACACACTTGAGCAGGATGGGCGGATGGTCTTCAGGACAGGAGCCCACCATTCTCCCAGGTCGTGGCACCAGACCTTTTACCTTTTATCTTTGGCACCAGCACCTGCCTCACGGGTTTGTCTTTCGTTGTGGTAGGCAGCTGAACCTGTGTGTCAGTTAAAGTTCATGTTCCTTTTGTATATTTTCCAGAAAGACAAAGAGAAAGCTGTTAATTGAAATACCCATGTTCAAACCAGAAAACTTTCTCTTATCTATTTTGATATGAAAACTATTCTTTTATTAATATTTCATTAGATTGTAGTTGTAGTTATTGCATGACTAGCTCATATTTAATTCAACAACTGAAATCATTGTCCATTGCATATTATTGACCGTTATGTCAGACCTTTACTTCATGTGACTGATAGATTGAAGGATGTAAAATTTTAGTATATCCCTGATAAATTCCATTGTTGAATTTTTAGCATATTGACATGATTATGTATTTTGATAAAACATCATAACTCTTGTGTTCTGTTATTTGTATGGATGTCTTTTTCATTATTATTTTGATACTGAGAAGAACAGAACTGCTACTCTTCTAGAACCAAGTCCTATGTTTTACATTAAATGTTTCTGCAAATGGCTTTCTTTCCCTTTCCTTAAAAGCTATTAGAAAACTTAAGATCTAGTTTTTGGTTCACTTCAGATAGGTGAACTCACCACAATGCTATGCACTTTAATTTTAGCTCTACATTTTTATTCAGATACATTTAAATTTATGCAGTTTAGTCCTTTTTTATCATATATTAACTTTAATTCTTTCTACAATAGTTCTCTCCTTCCCAGGTTTTGAAAACCCTAACATTTGATGCTCATTGCCATTGATTTAAAATGTTAATAAACATGTTTAACTTCTTGAACAATACAGAGTTGAATTGACATTAACACTTTATTAAGGTTTTCTGTGGGTACGGTTATTCAGTCTTAAGCCCATGAACTGTTCTTTGTTCATTTTTTCTTTTTATCTTATCCGCAGGGTTTCTAGGAGAGTTTCTGTCAAAGGCACTGTAGAAATCATTATCTCTGCTTACTAGACCAGTATTCCTTGTGGAAAAAAATAAAACAAAATCCAAGCATAGTACCTTGCACATGGAAATTACTTTTAAAATATTGAATGAATGAAAGGATATATAAATAATAACATAAGGTTCAAATAAAAGTTATTCACAAACCTGCTCACAAACTGTGTGCTTATTATTTCTTTTTAATGCTCACCTGAAGACAATATTTTCATTGCTTTTAGAGAAAAAAGAAATGGGGGGTTGGTAGAGAGAGTCAGTTGGTTGCCTCAAATGTGTGCCCTGACATGGGACCGACCCACAACCTAGGCATGTGCCCTGAATGTGAATCGAACCCACGACCTTTTGGTTCACAGGTTGACACTCCAAGCAACAGAGCCACACCGGCCAGGGCTACCTGTTTATGCTTTGCGTCAGGTGAAAAAAAAAGCATGTCACCCTTTACCCCCACCAAAGCCTCCTTCATTCTATTTTGCTCAAATGCTACCAGCAGTACTCCTGTGATCAGAAATGCATCGCACGAATAGGAAATAACTTGCCTTGACCTAGACTCTCTTTGCAATTCACCTAAACTGTAAACATACCCCCATTTCCTCCTCTACTTCGTTCTAGACCTTTAACATTTTTTCTCTATATTTTTAGTTCTTGCTTGTTCATTCATTTATTCATTCATTTGTGGAAGCTGTTATTTTTCGGCTTTAGCTTTTCTAACACTATTATGCCTAGTCTTTACATTTATTCATATGATAGGAACCTTTACCATCTTCTACATGTGCCCTTCTAATTCATGAGCCCATGACCACATGTAAACCACAGTTATTTTGTGAGTCACCATTTTCTTCTCAGTGAAACTTATGTGTGCATGGCTAGAATTGTATGTCCTACAGCCAACCCTCTCCTTTTTTGTAGATATTCAGGCAACTGAATCATTGCCATCTGTAAACTTTTATGAAGTCTTAAAGCTCCTATTTTCTGTCTGAAATACCCAGTTTTGTTTTTCTTTTTTTTAATTTTAAAAAATATGTCTATTGATTTAGAGAGAGAAACATTGATAGGTTGCCTCCCATAGTTTCCCTGACCAAGGATCAAACACACAACGTAGGTATGTGCCCTGACCGGAAATCCAACTCACAACATTTTCGTGTATGGGATGATGCTCCAACCAACTAAGCCACACCAGCCAGAGATTGTTTTTCTTAATTAATTTAAATCTATGACACAATTATATTTATGATAGTTTATATGAAAAGGTAAACTGAAGTAATAATATTAATAGTAAATGTGGGTCATGTTTATTTTCCCAATTATCTTTAAATACATTGATTTTATAGTAACATGTTATTCCTTGATAATTTCAAAGTTTAATTGGGAAAAAATTTAGATAAAAAATACCTTCTTAGGATTGAAGAATAAGGATTTAAAATTTATTTTTTAAGTGAATATCTATTGTTAAATTTCAATATCGTTGTATACTCACTGCAGAGGTTACAACTGTTACATTTGTGCTCTGAGTTCTTTTTTTAGTACTAATTCACTTCTAGGAAAATAAACTATAATATTTTCAGAACTATCCTGAGTGGTTTTTCTTTTTCTTTTTTCTCTTCTATTTAATCTCTGCCTGACTTTAGCCTGCGGGCTTAATGGATAATCATAGCCAAAATACAAGTTAAAAATCAACTCAGAGCTAGTTTACAACCTGCCTGGTACCAAGGGATTTGCAAATCCGTAACTCACTCGCTTGGCTCCTGGAGCCAATTATGGCAAATCTCACAAACCGCTCGCTAGGCGTTTATTAAAAACAAATCTATTCTGTTATAGACTGCATTTTGAATTTGCCTTTACATCCCAGCTTGTCTTTCTGTGTGTTATGAAATTCTTATTTAGACATTCAGTTTAAGTGAGAACATTAAACATATGGTGAAGCGGCAGGTTTCTCTGTGTAGTTCCCCAGGCCCTCAATTCAATTCACATTTATTGAATGCCCACACTGTGCAAACGCCATGGGTTACACCCTGTGTCCTCAGAGGTGACAAGTGAAAACCTGATGTAAGAAATGCATGTGAATAATTATAATATGAGGCAAACAGAAAATATTTACCTAATAAAGGAGAAAAAAAGATGGGCCCTGACAGGTTTAGAAAAATTCACAGAGATGGAGAAAGAAGGTTTAAGCAGGGTCTTTAAAAAAACAGAAGGACTTTGACAGGTAGAAATAGGAGTGGTAAGGAAGGCACTTTGGACCAGAGACAGATGAACAAGACCCAGAAGGAAGAATGCACACAGCCTGTTCGGAGGGTGAACAAGTTAAGCTAAGGTAGCAGGTGGAGTCTTGAGGTGCATGGTAGTCCCCAGTTATCTTAATGCCGTGCTTGTTATACTTTTTGTTTGGCTTCCCGTTGAGTTGCTTACATCACTGAACACGGCAGACATCACAGTCAAACTTGCCAGGCACAGGGGTGGCTCTCGGCTTGCTTCTGCTTTGGGCCGTTTGAGCAGGGGCTACTTTATAGTGGGAAGGCACTGCACGACACGTCTCATTTCAGCATAGAAATGGGGAGGGCAGTAATTCTACATGTAAACACACACACACACACACACACACACACCACTTCTGGGAGGCCTCTCGCATATGATCAAACCTGGGTGGTTTAAAACCCTAACTCTGCCTCTCACCAACTATGTCACCTTGGGTGATTTACTTAACCCGGTAAAAAAGGGTTTTATTTCCTCCTGGGAAAAAAGGCCAAGATAACATCACATCTATTTTGCCGGAATGTTGTGAGGATTAAATGCAATTTCATGCATGTACACGATCAGGACTGCATTATACAGCATCTTTGGGCAATTTAGAAAATTTTCACCCTCTCCAGGTGATACAACCCTTCACCGGGGCACTGGAATCAGCGAGCAGAGGCAAAGTGGATTTCCATCCCCTTGCCCCTTCACCCCAGCGCAGAGCACAGCCTGCACGACCGTACACAGGAGCCCAGAGGAGAGGGCTTAGCATAAAGCACGGCGATAACAAGAACTCAGTAAATATTGGACATCAGTATACTTATTAGGCAACAAACCACTTCAAAACACAGTGCTGAGGCTTAGGTGGAGACATCTAGTTAAGTTTGCTATGAGAAGAGAACAATATTTTCACAAAGCACACGGAAGTCTTAGAAAAGAAATCAAAATGCAGCAACCCGATGGGTGTCCATTCCTGTGTGACTCTCCTCCCACTACCCGGTGCTGGCTTTCGTGCAGGCACCACAGCTGCAGCTTGTTCTGGTAGAACTGACCGCTGGTTAGAAATGGCTTTTATTTATTAATAACTCAATCAATAGCCAGGTGGTGTCTGTCGCCCAGAGGCTGTCTTCAGCTCTCTCTGGGAAGGGAAGTGTATGTCCTTCTCAGAGCACGAGTGTTGCTCATATATTTAAACACTGCTCCAAGACATGATTCTCTCTAGAAACTCCATTAACTTCCTAACATATTGAATTCAAAACCAGAATAACCTCAATAATTAACAAATAACAGCATCATTTTACTGTTTGATCACTTTTGGCATTGTTACTGTGTGAGTGAGGAGGCAGGACGTGGTAGTTCAACTGTGTGTTTTCAAAAAGTTATTTTTCAGACACCTCATCTTCACACCAAAGGAAGAAAAGTCTGTTGTCCAACTTAAGTCCTAAGGATACATTTTCATTATTTCTATTTTTATCTTTTTTGATTTATGCAGTTCTAAAGAATTTGAGAGCTTTGCTACACAAAGGATAGGTTTCTGAGAAGTCTTTTAATTTACCTTGTATACATATTATGAGGAAAATAAATTTCTTGTAAAATGAAAATTTTATTGCTATTTAAGTCCTTTTGTGCATATACCATGTATGTTTGTAAATTTTCTCCCTTTCACTCTTTGAGGAGAAAATATGAGATCTGAAGGGTAACTTTTTAAAAGATTTCTGCAAACCATTTAACACAATATAAACAAGCTTTTTAAGTAAAGTAAATGGACTGATTAACACACTGTAAAGAGCTTTTTGACTGTCCCAGCCACGCATTCTGGGCAGCACTGGGGCAGAAATTGTACCGTCCCACTTTCTGTTCATTTGAAACAAAACCTATGTCTCAGTTTTAGTGGTAAAACAGCTGTAAAATGAGGAGAAAGAGGAAAACTAGTCAATTGGATCACGATCTTTTCCTTCCTGAAGCGCGCCTGTGGCTTCCTCTTGCCACCTGCAGGGGTTCTCAGACGGAGAACTCTTGAGGGACAAGACTCATTCTACAGTCTTTGAAGATTATGTCCTTGTGGAAAGAAGGATGGACGTGTGAGCACAAGAGGTGAAGTTACATTAGAATACCCAAAGGGAGCATGTGTTAGAAATTTTCAGACCATACACACAGCCTTTAGAAATTCTGAAGGTAGAGACACCACTGACCGTATGTCACACTGGGGAGAAGGCTGTTCCTCATCCCCATTGCCCTACAGGAAGAAATAAAACCGCGAATTCCCTAGTTCAGTGTGTAAAGGCCTCCATACTCTACCCCGGCCTAGATTTCCTGCTCATTTACTGCCGGCTCCCCACTGCACTCTGTGACCAGCTATGGCGAGTGCTCATCATTTCCACATGTATGCTGTTTCCCCCACACCTCTGTGCGAGTCCTCTGCCTGCAATGCCTGTTGCTTTTTTAGATTATCCAGAAAAGTCCCCATCATCCTCTCTAACTCATGCCTGTAGATTCTCTGTGGCACACTCCTTGTCACACTCTCCTCAAGGCTAACTGTCACCTCCTTTCGGCCATCTCTTCGTCTCCTGTGTTGAGAATAACAACTGCCTTGTTTATGTTTTTAATTAGTTTTTTTATTGTATGTTTTTTCCATTACCATTCTGTGCCCTTATATACCCCTCCTTCCGCAATCATCACCCTGTGGTCCAGGTCCACGAGTCCTTTTTCCTTGTTGCTCAGTCCCGCCATGACCTGCAGCCCCTTTGCTGTCAGCCTGCTCTCTATCTGAGTCCACCTCTATTTTGCTTGTTAGCTCGGTTTGTTCATTAGATCCCACATATGAGTGAAATCTTACGGTATTTGTCTTTCTCCAACTGGCTTATTTCACTTACTTTAATAATCTTCAGTTCCATCCATACTGTCACAAAGGGTAAGGTTTTTTTCTTTTATATGGTCGAGTAGCATTCCATTGTGTAAATGTCCTATAGTTGTTTTATCCACTCATCTACTGATGGACACTTGGGCTGCTTCCATATCTTGGTGATTGTAAATAACACTGCAATGAACATAGGGGTGCCTATGTTCTTTTGAATTAGTGTTCGTGTTCCTTCAGCTATATTCCCAGAAGTGGGATCACTGAGTCAAAAGTGAGCTCTGTTTTTAATTTTTTGAGGTATCTCTGCACCGCTCTCCACAGTGACTGCGTCAATCTGCATTCCCACCGACGGTGCAAAAGGGTTCCACTTTCTCCACACCCTCACCAAAGCTTGTTGTTTGTTGATTTATTGATGACAGCCATTCTGACAGGTGTCAGATAATATCTCATTGTGGTTTTAATTTGCAATTCTTGATGATTAGTGATACTGAGCATCTTTTCATATGCCTATTGGCCCTCTGTATGTCCTCTTTGGAGAAGTGTCTATGCAGGTCCTTTGCCCATTTTTTAATTGGATTGTTTGAATTTTTGGTCTTGAGTTTTGTAAGTTCTTTATAAATTTTGGATATTAACCCAATATCAGATGTATTAGCTAATATGTTCTCCATTCCACAGGTTGTCTTTTTACTTTGTTGATGTTTAGCTTTGCTGTGCAAAAACTTTTTACTTGATGTAGTCGCATTCATTTATTTTCCTTTTGTTTCCCTTGCCTGAGGAGATATATCAGATAAAATATTGCTGTGTGCAATGTCCGAGATTTTGCTGCCTATGTTTTTTTCCTAGGATTTTTATAGTTTTGGGTCTAACATTTAAGTCTTTAATCCATTTTGAATTTATTCTTGTGTGTGGTGTAATAAGGTAGTCTAGTTATATTTCTCTGCATGCATCTGTCCAATTTTCCCAACACCATTTATTAAATTATCTTTAAACCTTTTGTATGCACTTGCTCCCTCTGTCAAATATTAATTGACTATAAAGCTGTGAGTTTATTTCTGGGTTCTCTAATCTGTCCTGTTGATCTTTGGGTCTGTTTTTATGCCAGTACCATGCTGTTTTGATCACTATGGTCCTATAGTATAGTTTGATATTAGATAGCATGATTCCTCCAAATTTGTTCTTCTTTCTTAGGATCACTGTTGCTATGTGGGGCCTTTTGTGCTTTGATATAAATTTTTGAAATATTTGTTCTAGTTCTGTGAAATATGTCATTGGACTCTTGATAGGAATTGCACTGAATCTATAGATTGCTTTGGGTAGTATGGACATTTTAATGGTGTTAATTCTTCCTATCTATGAACATGGTATGTGCTTCCACTTATAGTATCTTCTTTTCTTTCTTTCTTTAGTGTCTTATAGTTTTTCACGAACAGGTCATTTATACCCTTGGTTTTATTTATTCTTGGGTATTTTATTCTTTTTGTAGCAATTGTGAAAGGGATCATTTTCTTAATTTCCCTTTCTGTTAGTTCAGTATTTGCATATAAAAATGCAACTGATATCTGGATATTAATTTTGTATCCTGCTACCATGCTGAATTCATTCATCAGTTCTAGTAGTTTCTTATGGAGCCTTTGGGGTTCTCTATGTACAGTATCCTGCCATGTGCAAAGAAAGGCAGTTTTACTCCTTCCTTTCCAATTTGGATGCTTTTTATTTCTTCTTCCTGTGTGATTGCTGTGGCTAGGACTTCCAGTACTATGTTGAATAACAGAGGTGAAAGTGGGCATGTTCCCTGTCTTGTTCCCAATCTTAAGGGGAACACTTGTAGTTTTTGCCCATTGAGTATGATGCTGGCCATGGGTTTGTCATACATGACCTTTAGGTGTGTTCCCTCTATTCCTACTTTGCTGAGAGTTTTTATCACAAATGGATGCTCGATTTTATCAAATGCTTTTTTGCATCTATTAATATGAACATGTGGTTTTTATTTATCATATTGTTTATGTGGTGAATTACATTTATTGATTGGCAAATGTTGTACCGACCTTACATTCCTGGAATAAATCCCACTTGATCATGATGACCTTTTTGATGCATTGCTTTATTCAGTTTGCTAATATTTTGTTGAGGATTTGAGCATCTATGTTCCTCAGGGATATTGGCCTATAATTTCCTTTTTTGTAGTGTCTTTCTCTTGTTTTGGAATTAGAATAATGCTAACCTTGCAAAATGAGCTTAGGAGTCTTCCGTCCTCTTGAATTTTTTAAAATAGTTTGAGAAGGAGAGGTGTGAGTTCTTCTCAGAATGTTTGGTAAAATTCACCTGTGAAGCCATCTGGTGCAAGGCTTTTGTTGGGAGTTTTTTATTACTGCTTCAGTTTCACTAAGTATAATCTGTCTATTCAGATTCTATGATTCTTCCTGATTTATTTTTGGAAGATTCTGTGTTTCTAGGAATTTATCCATTTCATCTAGGTTGTTCAGTTATTGGCATATAGTTGTTCATAATATTTTCTTGCAATCCTTTGTATTTCTTTGGTGGCAGTTGTTATTTCTCCTCTTTCATTTCTGATTTTATTTATTTGGGTTCTTTCTCTTTTTTTCTTGATGAGTCTGGGTAAAGGTTTGTCAATTTTATCTTTTCAAAAAATCAGCTCTTAGATTCATTGATCTTTTGTATTATCTTTTTAGACTCTGTTTCATTTATCTGTTCTGATCTTTATTATTTCCTTTCTTCTACTCTCTTTGGACTTTGTTGTTCTTTTTCAAGTTTCTATAAGTATAAAGTTACATTGTTTATTTGAGCTTTTTCTTGCTTTTAGAGATAGGTCTGTAATGCTCTGAATTTCCCCCTCAGGACTTCTTTCCCAGTGTCCCACAGATTTTGGATTGTTGAGTCCTCATTTTCATTCATTTCAAGGTATCTTTTGATTTCTTCCTTGATCTCAATGTTGACCCATTTATTGTTAATAACATGTTATTAGGTTTTCACGTCCTTCTGTTTCTTTCAGTGTTTTCTTGTGATTGATTTCTAGAGTCATAGCATTGTGGTCAGAGAAGATATTTGATATGATTTCAATCTTCTTAAATTTATTGAGACTTGTTTTGTGTCCTAACCTGTGGTCTATTCTAGAAAATGTCCCATGTGCACTTGAAAAGGTTTGTATAATCTGTCGCTTTGGGGTGAAATGCTCTGAAGCTATCAATTAAATCCATTTGATCTAGTGTGTTATCTAAGGCTGCTGTGTCCTTGTTGATTTTCTGTCTGGAAGTTCTATCCATTAAAGTCAATGGGGTGTTAAAATCCCCTGCTATAATTTTATTTCTGCTAATCTCTCCCTTTATGCTCATCAAGATTTGCTTTACGTATTTAGGTGCTCCTATGATGGGTGTGTAAATGTTTACTAGGGTTATATCCTCTTGTTGGATTGCTCTCTTTATCATTATGTGTTGTCCTTCTTTGTCTCTAGTATAACCTTGTTTTTAAAGTCTATTTTGTAGGCTATAAGTACTGCTACCCCAGTTTTTTTCCTTTCCATTTGCATGAAATATCTTTTTCCATCCCTTTAATTTTAGTCTGTGTTTATCTTTCAATCTGAGGTGCGTCTCTTGGAGGCAGTATATATATGGATATTGTTTTCTTATCCATTCAACTATCCCATGTCTTTTGGTTGTAGCATTTAAGCCATTTACATTTAAGGTGATTATTGACAGATACGTATTGACAGATACTATTTGATTGTTGGACTATATTCCTCTGTTTTTTTTCCTTTCCTTTTCTCCTCGCCCTCTTCCTCCTCCTCCTCCTCCTTCACCTTATAAGCCTTTTAATATTTGTTGCAATACTGGTTTGGTGTTATCAAACTCCTGTAGCTTTTTCTTGTCTGGGAAGCTCTTTATTTCTCCTTCAATTTTAAATGATAGCCTTGCTGGGTAAATTAGCCTTGGTTGTAGGTCCTTGCTTTTTATCACCTTGAATATTTCACACCACTCCCTCTAGCCTGAAATATTTCTGTTGAGAAATCAGATGACAGTCTAATTGGTGCTCCTTTGTATGTAAATACCCCCTTTTTCCTTGTGGTTTTCAGGATTCTCTCCTGGTCTTTAAGCCTTGTCACTTTAATTGTGATGTGCCTCGGTGTAGACCTCTTTGGGTCCAACTTGTTTGGGATTCAGCTTCCTGGACTGGTGTGTCTTTTTCCTTCACTGGATTAGGGAAGTTTGTGGTCATTATTTCTTCAAATAGGTTCTCAATCCCTTGCTTATTCTCCTCCTTCTGGTGCTCCCATGATGTGGATGCTGATACACTTCATGTTGTCCAAAACATTTCTGAAGGTCTCCTTATTTTTTTAATTATTTTTTCTTTTTGCTGCTCTGCCTGGGTGTTTTTCCTACCTTGTCCATCAAATCACTGATTCAGTCTTCTGCTTCATCTAACCTACTGTTTATTTTTTCCAGTGTATTATTTATTTCAGATATTGAATTCTTTCTTTTTTTAATCAATAATTACTTTTTTTGGTATATTTTATTGATTATGCTATTATAATTGTCCCATTTTTTTCTCCCCTTTATCCTGTCCACCCTGCACCCCATCCCATCATCCTCACATCTCTTAGTTCATGTCCATGGGCTGTACCTATCAGTTCTTTGGCCTCTCAATTTCCTATACTATTCTTAGCCTCCCCCATCTATTTTGTTTTTTGTCAACATTTTCCCACCACCACTTTCCCCAACACCACCCCTCCCCACCTCCCACCCTCATTCCTTCCCCCATTTGGCTTTGTCCATGGGTCCTTTACGCATGTTCCTCGTTGACCCTTCCCCTCCCTTTCCCCTGTTATCCCCCTTCCTCCTAGCCTCTGGTTCCTGTCAGTTTGTTTTTATTTCAATGTTGCTGGTTATATTTTGCTTCCTTTTTTTATTTTGTTGATTAGGTTCCTCTTATAGGTGAGATCATATGGTGAATTCTTTATTTCTGACTGGTCCTTTTTTATGATTCCTATGTCCTTATAATCATTACCCTAAATTCTCCATATGATAAATTACTTGCCTCCATTCCATCTAGTTCTTCTTCTGGAGAATGCTGTTGTTCTTTCATTTGGGGCCCATTTCTTTGTCTTCCCATTTAGGTTGCCTCTTTGCATTCGTTTCTGTGTATTAGGTAGATCTGCAGACTCTGGTGCAGGCCTATGTCAGATGCTGTTAGGTCCTGGACAACCCATTTGTAGCCATCAGAGGCCCACAGCGTGTGGCTCCCTCTGCTGGGCTGTTTGCGTGCAGAAAGAACCAGGCTGTGCACCAAGGCTGGCTGTTACCAGCACTGGGCCCAGGGGAGGGTCGGCTAAAGTCTCAAGAGCTCCCACAGATCTACCTTTGCCTTCAGGCTTTCTGTTAGGCTAAAAGGTGAAAGCCACCCAGCTGTACCCCTCAGCTGTGGTTTGTGCGTAATCCCTGCGGCAAGGCTATTGCTTCTCCTCTGGCTCATGGCACTTGGAGAGAAGTGCGCTGCCTGAGAAAGATAGTTTCTGCAGTATGGGGAATGGCCCAGCACAGGGATCCTGGTGGCTGACAGTTCAGTTCTCTCCCCAGAGCCATCAGCCCCAGACCCTCCTCAAGAGTTTCTAGTTCACTCTGCCCCGCTCTACCAGAGCCCAGGGTAAGTGGCTGCAAATGAAATTTTGTGCATTGGCCCTTTATGAAGCTCTCGGCCTCTCCAGCTGTCTCTTCCCCGTGGACAGACACCCTGCTGCTTTTCGCAGCTTGATGTTTTTGGGTTCCTTTCCTGGTTCTGGTACTCTAGGCTGGGGACCCTAGCTTGGGGTCTCGGGGAAACTTCCTAGCCACTGAAATATCCCTCTGGCACTTCAGCCCAGCCAGCCCTTTTGTGCCTCTTCCACACTCCTTACCAGTCACTTTGTGGCGATGTGGCATCTTCCTTCTGACCATGGTTAGAAGGCTTCTAGTGTTCAGTTGGTTATTTAGGAAGAGTTTTCTGTAAATTAGTTGTAATTCCAAGTTGGTCCTGGGAGGAGGATAGTGTAGTTTCCATTTACTCCTCCACCACCCTGGGTCCCCCTGAGAATAAGAACTGCCATGTTTAATATTATTATTGTACCTGGCACATAGTAGCTAATAAATTCATACCTGGTCAATATATGAGTAGAGTTCTATTCAAAGGGGAATATACCTCATTTGTGTTGGTCAGCAATGACTGAGGACTGTGAAAAAAACTGATGTGAATCCTATTTAAAAATTAATTTATTATCCTTGGCCATGTGGTTCAGTTGGTTAGAGCATCATCCTGTAGACCAAAAGGCCATGGGTTCTATTCCCAGTCAGGGCACATTCCCAGATTGTGGGTTTGATCCCCCAGTCAGGGCACGTCAGAGAAGACAACCGATCGATGTTTCTCTCTCACATCGATGTTTCTCTCTCTAAAAAGGGTAAGGATGAAAAAAAAAAGAATTAATCTATTAGCCTCCTTTAAACTTTTAGATATAAGACAAAGGATTAACAGTCATCAACAACAGAACTAGTTTACAGAATCTGAAACTTTAAAAACAAGGGATTTTTTATATCATAAAACATAAAATAATAGCATTATTGATACTTAAAATTGAACGGGAAATCAGAGCTCATCTAATCCAGGTCTAATTTTAATATTTCAGGTGAGAAACGGAGGATCCAGAGAGGTAAGAGACTGTTTCTTGTCACTTTTCTGTTGATCTAATGTCATCTGAGGAGATACTGGGGGAAAGCGAGCCCCCCTAAGGAGAAGCTGGGATTGAGGACCGCCGAGTGCAGGACAACTCTAAGCCACTCCCACAGTCATTTCTGGTTGTCATGCCGTGGTCCTGCCTTCTGCCTAAGCCACTTGTTGTGGTTGTGTGTAATGATATTCTAAGAAATTATACAACAACTTTAAATTCTACTTAGGTTTCTGTTATATGACATTCTTTTATTCTAAAACAATTGTTAATATAAACTTTAAAATAACTGATTTTTACAAATCTGCTAGGCTAAAGATCTGCGGCTGTTATTCATAAAGTGAGACAAAACAAAACGAGCTAAGAGAGACTTCAAAGAGAAGAGGCTTAGGAAAAAGAAGTAACATTTCTAGACTTTGGGAAGTTGTATGGGGGTGGGTTTTACCATCCCCTAAACCAGTGGTCCCCAACCTTTCTGGCACCAGGGACCGGTTTTGTAGAAGACAATTTTTCCGCAGGAGAGGGGCGGGGGTGGGGCTAGACAGGAGGCGGAGCTCAGGCAGTAATGCCAGAGAAGCTTTACTCACTCGACCCGCTGCTCACCTCCTGCTGTGGGACCAGGTTCCTAATAGGCCACTGTCTGGTCCCAGATGGCAGCCTGGGAGTTGAGGACCCCTACCCTAAACCCAGGAACATTGTATCTCTCTCTTCCTCATACTGAGAACCAGGACAGTGGGGAAAAAAGATGGGAAACCACGGAAAGGAAACCTGGCAATTAGCAAGATGATTCTGGAACAGAAAACAAACCTAAATGTTGCTAAATCCAATGGTTAGTTCTTAGTCCTCATCTTACTTGAACTAGCAGCAGAATTGGATACAGTTGATCACTCCTTTCTGGTGCAAATAGTTTTCTTCCCTTTATTTCTTTGCTTTGGCTAACCCTACCCAGGGCTCCTCCGTTGAATGTTGTCATTTTCGTACCTGCACAGCCTCCTTTGAGCAGGTCTGCCTCAGGCCGGCCTGTATAGTGTGGGTTCTCGACTTCGTGTAGGAAAGATTTCACAGTTCAAGTCCAGGTGATTTTGAGAGTACATTTATTAAAGCTGGGGAAAGTGAAATAAAGGGAGAACTTAGGGTAGAAGAAGCAACAGGAGAGCCTAGGCAGTGCGCTGCCTTGACTCACTAGGGTTATTACAGGAGAAAAGTGAGCAAAGCTGGGGCTGCTGTCAGCTCACGGGGACGTCAGAGAAAAAGGGGGCATTGGAGACAGGATCAGGGGGTAAGCCCGGGTCAAGCTGCCACTGCCCACAGCTCCCCTGGCTACAAGGTTCCTTGGGACCTCAGAGTTTAGGTGGAAGTAAAAGTTCATGCCCAAGGAGCATGGGCATGCTCTAGAGTGAGACCACACTAGGTGTTTGCTTTGAGGGTTTTTGTTTGTTTGTTTGTTTTGCAGATGAGAATATTAGGGAAGGGATTCAGCAGAATATTCACCAGCTTTCTAGGAGCATTTTTAACATATTGATGGATCAGAATGAGCATTTAAGGAGTTTGGGATTATTCCTTGGTCTGCTTTATTGCTTTACTTTCCTCTTGGGTCTTTCTGGCTCTGCTGGGGGTTTTGTTATTTGTTCCTCTGACTTCATCTGTCCTTGAGTTTAGCTGGCACAAGCGGCATTAATTGGCTCGCTGTTCTCTATGTTCCCCACTAGGGTGATTCAAGTGATGTGTTCTCTGGTTAAGGAGGAGAGTTATAAACCATTTGCTCTCAAGTGTCCTTGTTTGGAGAAGATAAGTCTTGTGATTCACTAGCTGGTTATAAGCTGTTTAAACTCTTCGGTTTTGTTTAATTTTCTTGTCTCAGTTTTCCTATTCCATTTGCCCAGGACTTGTTCTAGCTTTTTACTATCCTGTCACAATCTGGTCTCATGGCTTTAACTATCACTAATTTATTTCTTCAGGTCAGACTTTCCCCCTAACCTTGGACTCACATTCATCTGCCTAGTTAACCTTTTCTCTTGGAGTTTAATAGGCATGTCAAGCTTCACCTGGGCCACAGTGGAAGAAGAAGAGTTGTCTTGGGCCACACATTAAATACAAAAACACTGATGAAAACCGATAAGCAAAAAAAACGTTTTAAGTGAAGTTACGATTTTGTGTTGGGCTGCATTCAGAGCCGCCCTGGACCTCACGTGGCCCATGACCCATGGGTTGGACACCCCTGCTTTATATGACCCAAGTTAAGCCCCAGTCCTCCTCTCAAATTGCTCCTCTAGAACCTTTTTCATCTTAGCTAATGGCAACTCCATCATTCAGTGTGCTTAGGCTCTATCCTGGTTACCCTTCTCACAAACACAATGTCCAGCTCAAGACAAATACTATAAGCTTTACCATCAAACAGAGAAAACTCCTTGCAGATTAGGTGGTAATATGTTGTATTCTTTGCTGCGTCCTGAGTAGCCAGAACAGAACATCTGGCACCTAACACTGTTTAGAAAATACTTGTTGAATAAATGAAGAACTGCTTTTGACATTAAGTAAGAAGGAATACATGTTTAAAAATATTTCTTTTCTTTAAAACTCAAGAGTTAAAAAATGCTAATGAGCAAACTTAACAATTGGGAATGAAAGAAACTGATTCTTGTATGATAGCGAAATTTTTATTTTAGATTGCTCTATATACAGATGGGGTTTCTAAGCTTGGAATCATTTTAGAATCACCTGCAGAGCTTTCAATATCCCAATATCCAAGAATTAGACTGTCTGGGGAGGCTGCCAGGCATCAGCATTTGCTACAGCTCTCCAGGTGCTCCCAATCAGAGCCAAGCTTGAGAACCACTTCTCTCTAGAAATTATACCTAGTGTTATTGTTTACATAGTAATTATTTGTTCTAAACATTTCATAGTAGAATCTCTGTTTCCTCCCTAATAAGTTAGTATAACATTTCTCATATGGTTTCCAGCCACTCAGCATGCTAGCAGGGTGCAACAGAAAGTAAAGAATGCAAAACACACACACACACACACACCCACACACACACGCAACCCTAAAATCATTAGTACAGGTGAGGATTCTGAAAAGGCAGCTGACTCAAAATAAATATACAAAGAGAGTTAGCTTTCATCATGCCAGAAACAACCAATTGAAATATATGGAGGAAAAACAATTCTATTCACAAAAAAATAAAAATCACAAAATGCTGAGGAGTGAATAAAAAATCCTCAAGACAAATAAAAAAAATTATGATACTTTAAGTTCAAAAGAAAGGTTTGGAATAAATTTAGACATATCGTATCCCTGGGTGGAGAGATTAAATATTTTAGATACGGCAGTTCTTCCCGAAGGAAAACGAGCTTTAGTGTATTCCCAGTCATGACTTCATTTTGGCTAGTTGAGTGTGAAAGTCATCTGAAAGAAATAATGTGAGAAATAAAAATTTAAAAAAACTTATGCAGGAGAACTTGGCTTCCCAAATACTACATCATTCTGTAAAGCTATAATAAGTAAAATAGTATGGCACCAGTGAAAGGAATAGATGGATATATGAATGTGTCAGAACTTCCCTGACTGCATTTTTCAGTTGTGGGATTTAATTATCCAGACAAAACCCTCAAACAGTCTTGCATTTAAATTGTGTACCAATTCCCCGTCGTAGAACTTCGCTTTTACAGGATAAACATTCTGAAAAATAAATTGTTTAACCTTGTTAAATGGTTACAGAAACAAATTTATTCAAATAGGAAAGGGAACTTCTCCCTCTTCCCTCCTAAATCCTATTTTAGGGAGCACAGGGATGGAGCCCCCAAACTGATGCATCCACCACTTGTGGAGATTTATGCGTGTGTGATACAGCTTTTCCCAGCTGTCATCGTGCTTCTTTTCTTCTTAGAGTTTCCTCCAGTTTATTTTTTTATTTGCACTTATTTCATTAGTTTAAGTGTCAATTTCTCCAGGTTGTTCGTTGCTGCCTAGAGCAGCACCTGACATGGTGCATGTTCAATAAATACTGTACTTGCCAAATACTGCGTTAGAAAGAAGCCCACGTCCATCTACTGCATCTAGAGCTGCAGGACTGGATAAGGACCCAGACATACCAAGGTGCACCTTAACGAAACCTCAAACCTCAGCTTGTTTTTAATACTTTTGCTATTACAGCAAACATGAAGGAGATGCGAAAATTTGCCTTATTTGTACGGTAATTACAAAATAGATCCAAATCAAGAAACAGTTAAGCCAACCATTCAATAGAAATGCCATCCTGGGAAATCCGGAGTATTTTGTCCTAATACTGACCCTGTTTATCAGAGGCAAATCTGTGTCCAGCAGGGAGGGAAACTAGAAGAAATTACATTTTTCTAGTTTACTGAAAAAATGACTAAGCTTACTTTTTATAATGAAATTGTTATAATGAGATACACAAAATGGTGGGTCAAATTAGAAATGTTAAAAATAATGACCTGAAGGCAAGAGGGGCAGAAGCGGGATCTTTTAATGGTAGAAAAGTTGCATTTGCACTCAAAATTTTCAGTTTTAGCATGGTAAATTTTCTTCATCAAATTCATACAATTTTTTCTGTAACATTTAATGTTAAAGTGTTATTTCAAAATCAAATGTTAATTGATGGAATGTCTTGCATCAGCAAATTCTAAAAATTAAAACATAGCAGGTATACATGAAAAGATCAATTCTTTTCAGAAAAAAAATACTGAATTTTAAATAATTCAAATTTTACTTTGCTTGCTAGCTTTAGCATGCAGTCATGGTTATGATTATGTTTAATTTATATTAAATAAGATATTAAAAATAGTTAAAGTGTCCTTGCCTTAGCACTATCCATTTGGGATATATAACAGATCGGAATTACAAAAGACTAGAAGGAAAAGTTTGCCAAAGTACTTTGATGACCCGTTAATGGAAAATCATCCTCTCTTGTTAAAACTCATGTATATGTGAGTGTGTTTGTGACTCTTCTCTCCATAGCCTTCTTATGTCTTTACCTTTCTTACCAAATTCTGGCCTCTTTTCTACTTATTTGTTCTGTACACAGTGGTAAACTTCTTGAGGACTAGTACTGCATGCCTCACCCATCTTGGCATGTAGTCCCCGAAATGGTCTAGCATCACATTCTGTGTGCACTGAAATGTCTGCATGCATAGCATGGACAGCCAAATAAGGTAGTCAAATTAGTATCCATTTTATGTCCCAGAAGTATGATATTATTATTGTCCTGTGTATAGTGATTATTTTTTCAAGGAACTTCCATAATTATACTTCTTTTATCCCCATGGCAATGTGAAATAGAGAGACCAGCATGATGACGCAGGAGAAGCTGATGCACAGATCTGTAAATGAGTTGCTTTAATTCACAAAGACATGGACCGATCTGAGACCAAAATATAGATTCTCCGCTTTCTTCGTTTAATCTAGGGTCCTTTTTCTTAGAGGCACTTGAAATATCTCTTATGGTAGTGAAAATTAAAAGCTTTGTTCCAAAAAAAGAAAAAAAGAAAGATTAACCTTTCTTAAAATTCACTATGACTCAGCTTTAACTGAGTTCACCTCTAGTTAAATTAAATGGGAAACAACTGCTAACCAGCATGAACCAGTGTTTAGCAAAATATTTAGCACATATTTGATGCGTGCTTTCTATGTGGCAAGCACATTCTCAGACACTGGTGGTCAAGTGGTTAATGTAGCTGTCAGTATAGAATCCTCCCCACTTTATGACCTCTGCTGGTTTAGTGTGCTATCCCCTTCGTCAAGGGGCTAAAAACTACCCGCTCGTCACCTGCCTTTGTGCTGTTGCACGGAAACAAATGGCCGGAGTGATGTCAACAATGCAGGCTCTTGCAGGGGCCTGTGACGTCTGGGATCCTGGTGGAGCGCAGTGCAGACGCATTGGACTCACAGTTTCAGTTGTTTGGTTTTCAGTCTGGGGAAAAAATGAAAACTGAAAAGCACAGCAGAAGTGAACAATTATCAAATACTGGGAAGCATACTCGAAATGAGGGGTGCCTCATTGCTCCCTGGAGTTCAGGTACAATGCTACCCAGTGGCTTGTTCCCAAAACAAAAATGCGTGGTTACAGGGACAGCACCCCTAACCTTGCACTCCAACCATTTCAACCCAAGATTCCTCTTACCAGTTGCTATAATTATCACCTCGAAACAGGACGTGCGTTTCTTGCTCTATATAGATAGAAGCGACACGTATTTGGGTGTCAGCGGCATTCCATGTACCTTCCTCAGAGCAACGGCCATCTTCAGCAGCCCTTCCCTGCTTGGTCGCATGCCTCCCTGAAACTTGCCCTCACCAGCGGGTGCCGAGCAAACCAGGGGCACAGGGTTCCAAAACCTGACACACTTTGTTTTCATTTTGAGAAAACCAACAAGAAAAGCCAACTTCCAAAATAGGCAAATGTGGAAGTGATTAATAGCATTATGAACGGACACCCTTTTAAATATTTGAGTTACTTAAAGCATATGCTTTATTGTGTGTACAGGTGATCACACTGCTTGAGGAACAGACTTCCCAAAAATGGTAAGTGCCATGGTCATCGTATTGTTGTTGTTTTCATTATTATGATTATTATTATCATTGCTACTCTCACTCTCAGAATGTTTAAATAACAAATCCCAGGTGACAGAGACAGTGAGTGGTAAGATGAGGCTCATTTATAATATGCCAATGTCATCAGTAACATATTCTCATTTATTTGCTGCACAGCCTTTCTTTTTCTGTCTTATTATTTTAAGCTTTATTTTAAATATTTTATGATATAAGGATATATATAAAAATTATTTCATAAATGGATAAAACAGGTACAAATTTATTGGTGTAAGAGCAGAAATGTCCCTGAAATGTCCCAAACCACATTTCAAACCACACTGGGTATGTAGTTTTCCATAAATTGCATTATACTCAAAACCTTCATATGAATATTTAATATTGTAAGTTTAAAAAAATATTGTATAAAAATTAAAGAATTCCACAATGCTGGTTGCTTTTGTAAGAATTCTTTATTGAAAAATCCCAAATTAGATTAATAATTTTAAAATGTGCACAATCTTCTAACCTTCAACCTTGACTTAGTAGTGGCATAAATACAAAATATTTGAGGTACACTCCAAGGAGGACTGAAACACAACCCCTTTTATCACAAAGAAGAGTTAGGTCTTCTGATTAAGGTTTTCCAATTTTTGAAATAAAACTGGTAAATTTACTACAAATCATATATTTATTCTTTAACACCAAGTAAAAAGAGTGGGTCAGAGAGATAAGAGCAGCAGTGTGGTGAGTGCTGTGGGGAGGGGGTATCAGGGGACTAGAAGGTAATGTAAAAAAAAAAAGCAATAAAGATAAAAACATGTGATTTAACTTATATGTGGAATCTAAAGATCAAAAAATAAAATAAAATAAATAACTTATGCCAAAGGAAAAAGAAGAAGAGAAACAAAGCATACAGTGCTCTTCCAAACCGAGGGAGCAGAGAAAAGAAAGGGATCAATGGCAGTACATGCAAGACAGCGCCTGAAAAATAAGTGAAAAGTGTGGATCAGCCTTAGACACTAGCAGGTCACTGAGACCCTTAAGAAGAGCTGTTTTAGTGGAGTGGTGGGGAGAGAAGCCAGTTGGCTTTGTGAATGCTGACAGTAGCCTGAGTTAATCTGAGGATTACCATGTCTAAACATATTTAAAACAGATTATTTTCATTAGAAATCAGTTAAGACACTGAACTTCACTGGTTTTTAAAAATAGAACACAAACAATTCTCCCCAATTTAAATCCTGATTTTCTACTTACTTCACATCTACTGCTCACTGTTTTTAGATTATACATGTTCTATAACGTGACCTTTGTCGCTGACTGTCTTATCTATCAGATTGGCCACTATTAAATGCAAATCAAAGGAAAGATAGTAAATTTGTATAAAAGTAAGATTGTACTTAATGAGATTTGACATGAGTATAAAAGATAAAGAATGAGAAATAGTATATGTTAAAATTGATGAAGAGTGGATTTGGATCTAGAGGTACACAGACTCATAGATTTAATGTCTCTTGATAAACTAATTTAAAAATATGGTTCCATTTACATGGCCTTGCTTTATTCCTTCAGCAGGAACCCTTGCTGCAGCTGGGTTGGCAGATCATTTGTTTTCATGAGAGTTCTTTGAACCAATCAGGACACAGCTAATCTTATTATACCTCTGTGGGCTTCTGTTTCTTTTGATGAGTGTCTGGAGAAGTCATGGGTAATACTTTACTGTGTGCCAGGAATCACTTATGTTTCAGTTGTACAAGGTCAGATCTTAATTTAACTACCAACTGGGTACTTAATTTTAGATACACCGAGGAACATATTGGCTCCTGGGTACTTCCTCTGGTTTCCGAAGGCAAGGCCCTGAATACGAATGACAAGACGATCATTCCAAAAGGTGAGATTATGAAATATTTGATCTGTACTTCATGAACTAGCTTGTTAAGTAGTTTAGTATTAAGAATATTTTAAACAGATGGAAATATGTATTATGGTAGCTTCTCATTACTATCTTTCCAATTGACCACCTGTGGGTTTGCCTGTTTAGGGCCTTTTAAATTATAAAATAAAGTCAGGGTCTTTTGTTTTTCTTTATAGACTATTAACTCAATTACATAATTATTAATTGCAATAAAAATAGTATCATGATAAAAACAGATCAAGAATAAATAAGCTTATAGGAAGTGTCAGTATATACAGTATGGAATCCCGGAAGGTTCTTATCTAGTCCTGGTTTCTGAAAAAAAGAGTTAATGGTTTTTGTCAATAATTAAAATGAATTTCTATCAAGGCTTTTTCATCACATAGCAAAAGATGGTTCCTTTATATTCAGATTAAAAAATTCCTTCAAATTCTTTTAAATCAGTAGAAGAAAAGGAACTCAATAGAATTGGAAATTTGCTTTTACAAATTAAATCATAAAATCTCAAGGCTGGAAAGTCCTTAGAATTTATCTGATACCAATACCCATCTGGTTCTTAAATGAACAGAAACTCCTAAGAAAGATTCTTTATCAAAAATGAAATGATTTCTATGAAATAGCAGTGATATGGATGGGGAAGTTCTAACACTGCTTTGTGCTGAGAACATTATTGTCATCAAAATATAATTTTAAACTTCTGTTGTTTTTATGGGAATACATCAAGTGAAAATATACCTAAAATATTTGTATTTCTACTGGAGTTGTTTGATAGGTTTGCTGGTTGTTTGCTTAAACCCTTTTAGAAAACCTTTTCTGAGGCTTATGAATATTAAGATTATAAAACAAGACCCTCTTTTCATTAATTCCATGAGAGTAGCTGAGTCATCAGAGTATACGGTAGCAGTTAAACATGTGTGGCTCTCATGTCAAACAACTGGGTTTACACAAATTGTCTAACCACTCTCACTCTAACCACTGCGTACTCAGTTTTCTCATCTGTAAGTCGGGGAGAAAGTGGTGTTGTAGAAATTAAATAACAATCTACTTAATGTATTTAGTATAATGCATGTCATGGGTAAGCTCCCAATAGATGTTATTTATAATAATTATTGAGGACCTGCTGTATGCTTGATTCTGCAAAAACTTATAAGGGAGAGATTAATGTCGTTTCTGGGAAAAGTCTGGAATGCATTACTTAAAGACAGCAAACTCCCTGAGGACATGGATCCCATTCTCTTGTGTCTAGCACAGTGACTGGAACATAGCAGATACAGAATACCTGTTTTTGCATGAGAAGGTAGGATGTTCTGAAAATCCTTAGGAAAAAAATAATAATCACTAAGAACTGGTGAGTCAACCCTTCTTTATATTTTTTGATTCAGTAGAGAAAGGGAGTATAGATATTGTACATCTTTATAGTAACAAAGTGTTTGACTATCTCTTGTTACTGAAATGGAGACAATACTAGATGATCATGTTCTGGGGGGTATTTGAAGCTGGGTGAGCATTTTCTTGAAGGGTGCTAAATAATAGATCAACGTCAACCTGAAAGCCTCTGTGCTGTGCCAATTTCTGTTCAACATTTATCATTATTATTTTTTTAAAGATTTTATTTGTTTTTAGAGGGGAAGAGAGGGAGAAAGAGAGGAAGAGAAATAGCAATGTGTGAGAGAAACATCAATCAGTTGTGAATCGATTGGTTGCCTCTCACACATGCCCCAATCAGGGACCAGGCCCGCAACCCAGGCATGTGTCCTGACCAGGAATCAAATTGGCAAACTTTCACTTTGTGGGATGACTCCCAACCAACTGAGCCACACCAATCAGGGCACAAGGTTTATCATTATTAATGGAGCATATAGACACAGAGGAAACATGCAAATATATTTGCAGATAGAACAATACTTGGAGGGGTACAAATGTATTAGATCTTAGAAGACTGCAGTAATGGTCAAATCTATAAATAAATAAATAAATAAATAAATAAATAAATAAATAAAATGGAATAGAATTAAATAATGAGTCCTGCACAGAATTGTACAGCTATAATATGGGGAAAATAGGAGTTACAGAATTTGGGGCAACAGAGAACTGAATCGTGTGTAACATAGTAGCCCCCCAATTCATCTGAGTTTGGGCTACATTAATATGAGGGGGGATCCCTCCAAAATGGAATTATCTTCTGGAGGGAAGGCCCCTTGTAGTGCAGGCTTCCCCCGCTACGTGAGTGCTCTAGGAACCCGTCTATATGAGTGTACCAACTGGCATTGTTGTGACAGGCTATGCTTGATTTCAATGAATTTTTCTGGAAGATTCATTCAACGATTTGCCCATTTTGTGATGGGTGATTTACGAGCACACCTGCCCACACCGCACTGAGTGTTCAACAGTTTTGGGCCAAAGAAGGCATGACCCCCATGCTCCACCCTCCCTATTCACTTGATCTTGCCCCAAGCCACCTTATTTTTGTTTCCCTGGATGAAAAATGTTCTCGAAGGTAAATGTTTTGCCAATGTGAAAGAGGTGGAAAAAAAAACAACACAGAAGCAAAAAGGCATCAAAATCAACGACTTAAAAAACTGTTTTGAGCAGTGAAGAAAATATCTATCTAGGTGTATTGCATCAAATGGAGAGTACTTTGAAGATGACTGAAGTTTAAACATGTAAGAATATATACACAATTTTTAATAAATAAATTCTGGGGTTATTTTTAGTCCCCTCTTGTAGATCTGCAGTGTCTGGGAAAAAGGAAATGATCACCCCTGCTAAACACTGTGTTTATTTAACTCCAGCTGCCCCCAGAGCCCATGGTCCAGAGCCTCTCTTAGAAAAAGATGGGTGTTGATCAAGTGTGTTTACAGGAAAGCGATCAAGATGGCGGACGGAGATAGCCCACGTCCTAGGTTGTCCCTCCTTGGGAGGAGAAGGCTCAGTGGAGACCTGATAGCCTTCTTGTGAGGAGATGTTTAAAGGGCACTCACATGGCAGAGGAACATTTTTCTCAGGGTAGCTCTGAGGAATACAACTGGGATCACAGAAAAATGATTTGAGGAAATGACTTTAACTTAAATGTTTTTTCCTAACTGTCAAAGTTGGCCCAAGATAAAGGGCAGTGTGGAGATATAGTGAGCTTCTTGTCACTTGGTAGTGTTCAAGCAGAAACTGGAAAATTACTTGCTGGGCATGCGGTAAGTGGAATTTACTGGTAGGGCCACCTAATAGTCTATAACTCTGAAGTCTGGTGATTCTAGAGAAAAGGAAGGAGAGGGAGACAATGAGGGTGTCAGGGTGCTTGTTCAAAGGTGAGGAATAGAGCTAAAATTGCCCAACAACGTTTAAAATTCTACTTCCCCATTCCAGAGAAGTTCAGTCACAGAACATTAACTGGCAATGTTTGTTGACTACTTGCAACACATCAGACACAGCTAATGAGGCAGCTAATCTAGGTAGGCAGGATTTGAATGAAGAATCAACAACCGCAGACAACTGTCTCCAGCAGAAAAAAATCAATGGCCTACACATGAATTCAAAATAAATGTGAAGAAATGCAAAGTCTCATTACTTTTTGAGTGAGTTTCAAACTGAAAAAGATTTGACTTGAGCACCAGTCAGGACCTTCTGCCATGTCAAACAAAATATACCATGGAGCAAATATTTATAGAGAAAGAATGTATACATGTAGATGAATATATGTATGTACGTATATAAATACATACACATACATACATATACAATACTTTTTATTAAGGTCTAGAGATAATTAATTTTTATTGTTATTATAGCTAATGAATGTAGTAAAAACATTTTTATTTACCCTACAACTCAGTTGTGCAAGCCAAATTTAGCTATTTTATTGTCTGCACCTGGCCTCACCTTCCTCTGCAGCTGCCACTCGCTAATTAGTGGAAAGTAAACTTTTGGTGTCAGGCAGACACAGTACCTTAGATAATGAAGCCATGGCTTGGATGGCTCAGGTAAATGGATTCGCCTTTCAGATTTCTGTTTTTCCCCAATCCAAGAAACTCCATCCACCAGGTTTCAGCTGCTTGACTATAAGTTTGGGAAATTTTTACTCTTCTCAAAGTCACCACAGTCCCTGGTTTGTTCAGAAGTGACTATGGGGCTCAACCTCTGAGCTAGGGGTCAGGCTTGTTTTCTGGAAGTTTGCGAGCTTTGGCTACATGAAGTCAATCTGAGTTCCTTCAAAGTGGCTGCTCATGCCTGATTAAATGAACATCATTCTCATACACAAAGCTTTATCCATGACATTAAATATTCTTCAAGGATATGAATTTTAATAACTATTACAGTTTTCTATTGTTTCAGTATACAATAATGTCATGCACAAATTCCCTCTAGTTGGACATTTTTTTATTGTTTCTAATGTGTTGTCAGTTTAAACATGGCTGAGATGAATATTTTCACAAACAAATCTTTTTCCATAGCTCTGATTATTTTATAAGATTCCTAGATTTAGAATTATAGGCAAATGGTAGGGCTTTTTAAAAACCACATTCTCGTACTAGCTTGCAGTAAGGGCACGTTTATTAGTAGTTTGCCTCTTCATGGGCCACACTCACTCTATTCTTTTCTATTCTACGTTTACATTCCTTAAGAAATCTACACACTTGTGCACCTAAAACTCCTTTCCTTTCTGTGCGTCACTTTCAAAAAATAATATGCATCTTCCTACATCTCTGTAATAATTGGATTTGACTTGGAAATCAACCGTGGAAACTAAAAATGTCCAATTTGGTAACATGTAACTAGATATAAGCAAAACGAGCAGGATGGTTTTTATCAGTAGCATATTTATGTAGAAATTAAGCCTCAGTTAATGCAGTCCCAAAATTGGAAGAGAACTTGGCTAATACATACATATGACATAGAAAGAAAACACAAGGTTAATCTGTTCCTTTGCTAATTTTCACAGTAGTGTATATTGATCATCCAATTATTCATGCATTCAGCAAATAGTGAATTCCTATCACATACCATATATCCTAGTTGGTGTCTGGAGACCAATATGTCCATTTTACCCTTTTATATCTTTTGTAAAATGTTGAGTTGTATTACTTTGATGCAATATAAAAGTAGCATTAATTTTCTGGACTAAGATTATATGTGTGTTGTGTGTGTTGGCAGAGCAGGTGGTTCTGTTAAAGATACTGTTTGAACCAGTCTAGTTCTCTCTGTTACTCATAGAAGTTCTCTCTAATAGACAAGGCAAATGCAATCAGTCCGTTCTCTGTGTCTACAAGTCTGTTACAATTTTGTAATTGGTTTATTTTGTTCTTTAGACTGATGGTTGCTGGAGGGGCAGTTGAAGGGCTGGGTGAAAAAGGTGAAGGGATTAAGAAGTACAGATTGGGAGCTACAGAATAGTCATAAGGATATAACCAATAATGTTGCAATAACTATATATGGTGCTAGGTGGGCACTTGAAGTATCAGGGGAAGCACTTTGTAAAGTAAATGATTATCTAACCACTGTACTGTGTACCTGAAGCTAAGACAAAGTAATGTTGAATATAAACTGTAACTGAAAAATACAAAAAGTATTCCACCTGAGGGGGGAGAAAAAAGAAAGGCAAATACCATGAAGAGGTAATTGCTATAACTTACGACTTGCAAATAAAAGTGACCTGTGTTGGTGGGGTGGAGCCCAGTTCTGACAGAGTTCGCCTCTCTCCCAAATCTCTTGGGGACTAGTTGACTGTGTTGCTGAAATTAACCTAATGAAGCCATTTATCTGATCTGCCACTTTTTGCCACAAGATTCTGAGAAAACAAAAGTGTGTAGCCACGAAATAAAAACCAAAGTTATAAGCTTACACATATGAATTGTCAAAACGCAGAAAATGAGAGTACACAATTTTTGTGTATAACTATTTCCTTAACAGAACGAAAAAAAGAAAACGCTCTTTAACTATTGCTGTTCCTCCGGTAGGACATGTCCCGATGACCCTCTCTGGGGCCTTCAACAAAGGAACTCATCGCTCAAGAGCTGTGGCAGTCCCAAGGTAAAAGAAAATTTCCTCGGGGTTGGAATATGGGCTGGCCTTGCATAAAATCGAGAATAGAACCAAATTTTACTGTGCTGCTATTTCCTTATCCTTTCTTATCACCTCCCCCTAGACTCGGACCCTCTACCATCATCCCCTCCCCATGTAGCTATTCCAACAGATGCTGATTCCACACTGGGAGCCAGTCTGCTGCTATTGGCATTTTAAAAGGGACACCAGAAGATGGAACAATAGGCTCTAAAGGACAGAATCTCTCACTGATGTAACAGGATTGCACTGATGGGACAGGTGCTGGGGACAGGGTAATATTTATGGACACAAAGCCCTTCCTCTCAACATGAAAGCAACTGTCCACTACAGGACTTCTTAAGGCCAGTCCTGTTAAGGACCCATGGAGGTGATTTCAGTTTTGTTTTGCCCAAGACAGAGTGTGAGGGTAAGTGGGCTGAACAGATTTGGATGTCACTGGAAGTTAGCCAACTAAGCAATTCATGGGGAACAAAGTCACATTTGCCCCAGTTCAGGATGAAGGAGGACCTTGGTCAGTCCTGTGCTGTGGGAGCACCCACGTTTCAAGGGCAGCTCTGAGGAGTCTCACAAACTTATCAACAGTTTGTATTATCATAGGTCATGGATTGGAGGTAGTTTAGAGAGTCAGTGCAGAGAGGTGACACGTACCCATCACACTTTGCAACATCATCCCAACCTCCTGACCACTCTAATCAGGCACCGACTGGCATGTTGATCCTATTTTTGAGACAGTAATGTGTACGCTCCAAAACAGAAGTACAGAATGAAGGAAAGCTTAGGACACCTCAGGCTGCCCTAGGCAGCATGAAGCTGTATCTCATGGAGCCAAAGGTAAAGATTTATGTGTCCCTGAAAGCTAATTTTTTATTTTTGGAAGCCATTGTCATCAAGAGCTGGCTGTTACGAGCAAGATCAGAGTGTTTTCTTTTAAGGGCAACTGACTGTGGGTGGTTTCTCTGCAGCTTAGGAAAGACCTTAAAAACAAAGGTACCTGTGTTCTGTCCAGACTCTAGTTATTAGCTCTGTGACATTGGTGGGTTTTTTAACCTCCTGAACCCCAAGTTTTCACTTATACACAATGAATCTATAATACATTGTCAACATAAGAAATGTCCAAACCTGTAAAAATTTTTATGAGTTTATTGAACCAAGCTGACAACAGTTGCTAGGGAGCAAAACATCAATGGATTGAGAAAATGCTCCAGAAAATGGCAGCATTACCACTTATTTTATACATCAAAGAAGATGTAAGGGGGTTATAAGAAATTCATCAGTGATAGATTACGAAGGCAGGAGAAAGCAAAGCAGGGAAATCTTTGGGACTGCGTAAAAGTAAAAGGAATAGACGCATACTTCTTTTACACAGGAGGGTACAGGATAGGAGGGTACAGGATAGTTAACAGTCAACAATTACCATGATAACAGTTAACAGTGAGGCACCCTGGCTGGTGTAGCTTAGTGGATTGAGCATCATCCTGCAAACCAAAGGGTTTCCGGTTCGATTCCCCAGTCAGGGCACATGTCTGGGGTGTGGGCCAGGTCCCCAGTAGTGGGGTACACCAGAGGCAACCACACATTGATGTTTCTCTCCCTCTCTTTCTCACTCCCTTCCCCTCTGTCTAAAAAAACAAAACAAACAAACAAAAAACCAGTGAGGATATTTGTGGTCTCTGTTTCCATGCAGTGTTTGTGCCCTGAGGGGTCTGGAAAAGGAATTAGCCTTGACATTCCCAAACTATATTATTGTAGATGCAGAAAAGACAATAGGCAGGTTCAGTTAAACTAAAGACTGACCTTTCTTAGGGAATACCAGCCTAGGACATGACTACCTGCCATGACTCACTTTCAGTTGAGAAGTTTTCATTTCAGACCATCCTGTGTGGTCACCTCAAGTCTCTGGGTTTGTAGGCCTCCACGGAGACCTCCCCTGAGCATGACCTTTTTTTTTGTACACAACCTAAAGGTAGAATTGGATGATTTAAGAAGCAAGGCAGTGATTGCAAAGTGCTTTGCATGGTACTAGAAACAACACAATCACATAATAATTTATGACTATTATTGTAATCACCATTTTTGTTATTAACAAAGATAATCTAAAACTTGTCACCAAATTTTCCCTTTTCCCATGATCTAAACCTAGGATTTTACTCAGTCCATCTGTAAACTAATAATTATTGATATTGGAATAATAACATTTAGCATTTGAGAATTCTTAAATTAATGGCTCTTTCCCTGAGATACATGATGCCTTAGAGGATACATGAATTATCTAAAATTTCATGCAAAATTTTGCATGGGCTTGCATTCCTCTGGAGGGACAATCTATTGCTTTCATCAAACGTGTTCCTGACCCTAAGCAAAGTTAATCACTACTTCTTTTTTTAGTTTATTGATTTTTTTTTTTTTTTTTTAGAGAGAGAGAGAGACTTTGTTTTGTAGTTCCACTTATTTATGCACTCTTTGGTGACTTCTTGTATGTGTCCTGACCAGAGATTGAACCCACAATCTTGGCGTATTGGGACGACAATCTAACCAACTGAGCAACCTAGCCAGGGTGAAGATTAACCAATGCTTTAAATGAAATGGCCAATTGTCTAATATAATTGTCCCAATTATTTTGTAAACCAGCTATTTACGGAGAATAAATCAATGTCACTAGCGAGTTTCTCCAGAACAAAGTTGGCAAATTATTATTCAGAAAGGGTCAAATAGTTTTTCTAGACTGAGAAGTGAGGCACCTGTAAGTAGGTCTTCAACGATGTCAAAATATTATTTGGCCTTTCTTCAGATACCTGGTTGGTATCTTACTTAAAGATGATTTTAAATACAGACTGGCAATAGACAGATGCCAACCTTCAATTGGGATTGAGGCAAGTCATACTGAGGTGCAGATAAGTAATTCCCTTCTTGCCATTCTCATTGTATCTTGATGTCCCTAGAGCTCTTCTAATGACATGCCTTTGATTGTCTGATACCATAGTGCACCTGCACACAGATCTTCACTTCATCCCAAGCTGTCAGTAGAAGGTTGGAGGCAGCCTGTACTAGGTGGGGGTTGTTTTGTGCAGTAGGAGTTCCCTCACCTTTTCTACCCTGCTGTCATTAGGCATACAACACAGTTATGAGTCTTAGATAACTTCCTTCTGATGGCAGTTAAAAGGACATAAAAAAAAATTTCCACAGATCAACTTAGTTCTCTAAGGAGTCTGTGGTATCTCATGTTCTGGAAGCCCACATTTCAAACAGGTTTAGAGTTAAGCCAGTGATTTAAATAGGTGAAAGGCTCTGTATCCCATTACTAATCCCAGAGCCATGCAATCCCATATCACCACAGTGATATTAGAGAGCAAGGCAACAGGCAATACCACAGGTTTAGCTTCATCATCTAATTCTGCTGTCTGAAGGACTCAGTGCTTTTCTGCTACTAATGAGTCAACAAATTTTTTCCAGTGACCACTAAGAACAGCTATTTGCTATGGTTGACTAGGAATGGAGTAGAGAGAGACGACATAAAGGATAAAGAAAGTTTGTTTTTACTCACAAAACTAATAGACCAAGTGAGAATACAAAACACAAATATGTGAAGAACTTGTGAAGCAAATACAAAAAGTACAGAGTCTGTTAGAAGAAGTTGAACACAAATACAAAATTAACTACAATTCAAGGCAGACCACTCAAACCATTGCTGGTGTGAGCAAAGGAATTAATCAGGAAATAAGCAAGCACAGCAGACACAAAATGAGAAGGAAAGAATGTGAAAGTTTCACAGTTCTGTATCCCTGCCACTGTTTTATTTCTCGATTAGCATTTCAAACTTCCAATGTGCTGTGGAGAACGGTGTCTTGAGGAAATTGATAGGCCAAAATTTTGTAAGTCAGAAATGTGGAAAAAGTGAATTCCTTTAAAAAATATATATATATATTTTATTTATTTATATTTTTAGGGAGATGAAGGGAGGGAGAAAGAGAGAGAGAGAAACATCAGTGTGTGAGAGATACATCGATCGGTTTCCTCTCACACACCCCCAGCTGGGGACCTGGCCCACGACACAGGCACATGCCCTAACTGGGGATCGGACCTGCAAGATGTTGGCTCACGGGTCAGTGCTCAGTCCACTGAACCATACCAGTCAAGGCAGAAAAAGTGAATTCTTATAAGCCCAACTGTAGTTGTTACTGAAAAGAAAGTCAAAATTAGAAAATACAGACAATCAAAGGGCAGGTAATTAAAAGCTTCAAAAATTAGGATGGGCTTCATCTATGACATGGATTAAAACCTTAATTGTATTTGTGTTTGTTAAGTGGAAAAAGGTGGATGCATTTTAGCTTTTCATTTTGCATCCGCCATGTTAACTCTATCTGGTGTTCTGTGCCATTTGCCGATAATAAGAAATCGCTGTTTTCAAAATTATATTTAGTCATGGACACTAATGATGACCCCGATGAAGACCATCTTACAAGTTACGACATTCAGCTCAGTATTCAAGAATCCATTGAAACCGGCAAGACTGAATTTTATCGTGAAAGGTAACGACTATTATCAACAACATTTCTTTATAACAGTCATTTTGTCGTAAGATGAAATAAATGATGTTTCCTGACTCCTCCTCCAGGAAAATGCTCACTCTTCTTTTCTGACAGAGAATCGAACAGCTTTGCAAGGACCATTGTGGTAGGTTTAGCAGTCTGATCTTCCACAAATCCCCAACTTAGTCAGAAGATGGAAATAACCCAGAGGGGAAATTTCTAGTTGAATTAAGCTGTGCATGATTGCCTATTTTCTAAATTAATGGAATGAAAAGGATAATAAATTTAAACAAATTTACATGTACAGTTATACAACTGATGTATAAGTATGTATATCGAGGTCTGTTCTATATATTCTAGATCCCATTCTGTTACTGATTGAGGTAACCTTTGTAAATAATGTATTCTGCTTTTGCACCTTTAAAATATGAAGAACGATGCTAACCCACTTAGACCGTATGTTCCATGAATGGGGAAGGGCTAAGGGCTTCTATAATTTATGACAAAGTAAAATATAAGCCATAGCCCATTTCGTTCTCTATTTCTTAAGTGACAGAAGTTAACAAATTACACATAAAATTGATGTTTTATATTAGCAGGGGTTATAGAATCTAAAACTGCAAAAGTAAATTCCTGTCTTGAGCAACACACATTATTCTTCTGACTAAAATAAACTTTAGTTTACCTTTACATTTTATTGTAATAGTTACAATTCTGAAATTATAAATGTAAAACCTGTATTCTGAAATGTAGTAATGCTTTGGAATAGATTTAGTGCTATGAAATTATTGCTTTTGAGCCTTTTTAAAATGGACATATTACATTTAAATTTCTGGCCTCCTTAATTTTTCCCTTATCTTCAGCAGATTTTAGGCCTTTAGAGCTTCCAGGGAGGCGGTCACAGCCCTAAAACACCAGCAAATGTTTCTGCTCAATCAAGTTAAATCGATTTGTTATGAAAGGTTTTGCTTCCTTTGAATGAACACACACACCAGAGAATTACCATGTGGTTTAAAATCATGATCTACTGGGCCGGTGACTGGGAGTTTGCTCTATAAATGCTCAGCCTGTTTTCACCTGTGGATGAGTAGAGCAAGATTAACATGCAGGGTGGATCATAAGCTCTCAAATGAGCCATCATTAATTAGCAATTATTAAGTTTAAAGCAACAAACTTTTATTGAGCATAGAATTTTTAGAATGGAAAGAAGTCTTTCTGTTGCTTGCCAACACTTTACGGATGAAAAAGCCAGCACTCGAAAAGGCTAATTGTCCTCTGCAGGATAACAACGCATGAAACCTGAGCCCGGCTCCTCTGACTCCAGCCATTTACTCCTTCTTTGCTGCTTAGGACTAATTTCAGAGACAGCGCTATAATCTCATATTCTGTCATCTTCACTAATGTTTCTAGGTCTAATGTATCATAAATATACTCTATATCTGACTCTTAGACATTATATTTTTAAAGTGGATGAAATCAGTTGTGTGCATGTCCTCTAAATCTAGATTATTAAAATTACATGCAGAACTCAGTACAAATTAAAATTTTGGTTCCTCAAAGTATCTCACTTTTATAATTATGGCTTTTGTTTGTTTCTCTGCAAGATATGTACCATTAAGTGATCAAAACAGAAAACTTGTAGAGGCCATAAAACGAGGTGAGTGTATTGCCTACACTGGGATGAATTAGGGGTTTTGTCAGGCCAAGACAGAGATTTGTTATCAGCCCATGTGTTTAATCTAGGTCACATTCTTGAGCTCCAGGAGTATGTGAAATATAAATATGCGTTAGATGAAGCTGATGAAAAAGGATGGTTTCCGTTGCATGAAGCTGTTGTTCAACCCATTCAACAAATACTTGAAATTGTTCTGGATGGTAAGAGAACATAAAACCCCTTTGACCAAACTGAAGCGAGAATGTAGAAGTTGGGAGTGCCCTCAATGAATAAAACAAGCAAAAATAAGAAGCAGAATACAAGATAATTTGAAATTGGGAAAAGGCAACACCCATGTTTTAAACATGGGCACAAAAATTAGCACATTTTACAAGGCTCAGGGTTCACCCTTTGCATCCTGCTATGAATGTGACATGGGTTGGCAGGAGGATGTGGTTATCACCTGAAAGTGATAAAAGTTTATATATGTCATGAATCAATTGATTTGAATACAAAACTTTTTGCTTTCGGAAGTCAGTTTTTAACTTTTCACCTTGAACTATCTCTTAAGTTAATAGTGTCCAAAAGATTAATTTATAATACAATCAGTACTTACCATATTTGTCCTTATATTATGTTAATTTTCATATTATTAATAAATATTATGGTAATTGACTCAAGCTTAAATATTAATAATAATTTTCATGTTCTAACAGTATTTTTCATAAACACTCTGAGAGTGCTCTACTTTTCAACCTTCAGTGTTGCTCCCTACTTCTGTGTTCTAGAAGATAATGATATAAGTATTTCATGGTTAACTATCCAGTTAGCTAGCCAGCTAAAGAAAATAGATAGCTAGACAGACAGACAAATATAGGAAATGATATTAGGCATAGTATAGCTAACATATTCTCACAGGATACATTCATTCATATGTATTCTCATTCTTAAGACTTCATTTGACAAAAACCAATTTCAGATGCAATTTAAATAACAATACTAAGGACTGGGAAGTTGATTTACAATTTATCAAGAAATGAGAATTTACAAATCTTTTTTTTTATAAGAAAGAGCAACTTGAAGCACAGGTGTTGGTTTTTAGCTGTAAAATTTTTTAGCAAGCCCATGTTGATCTACTTATACTCACACCTTTTAGTCTTCATTTTTTCATCAATCGACTTTGTTCAATCTAATATATATAATATTGTAATATTCTGATCTATGTGATATCCTTTAAGTAAGATTTTTAACTTTACACAATGCTTTCACATCTCAGCATCCTGTAAGACACTCTGGGAGTTCAAGACCTCTGATGGGGAAACACCCTTGACTTTGGCAGTCAAAACTGGTCTGGTGGAAAATGTGAAAACTTTACTAGAAAAGGGAATATGGTCAAACACCAAGAATGGCAAAGGAGAAACACCTCTTGTGATTGGTAAGTGATCTTTTTTCTAGAACTTTTAAAGTTTGAAACAAATAATAAATATTTAATAAATATTTATTGGAAACCACAATGTATTGGCTAAAATTATGTGACCTCATCTTTTTCCATTCCCTGTGTTCTTCCCTTATCTCCTATCTCACCAGTCTTAAGATTTTGTTTTTCTATTCCACAAAGAGGTCAAATGCGAAAGATCCTTCGGCACCAGCTAACCAGCAGGCATCCAAACTAATTTTATGAGACTAGAAGTTCTAAAGAAATATTCTCTCGGTAGGGCCCACCTGCAATGAGGGTTGCATGTTTGGTACGTGGCCAGAGGGAAGAGGCAGAAAGGGGCTTCCAGAGAGAGACTCCAGGTCCGCATCGGAACAAGGAAGCCGAACTGGAAGGGGGAGGAGGCGGCAGGTCTCTGGCACTCAGACTGAGCTCTGGGCGCCTGTGAGGGGCTCATGGCTATGGCACAATGAAGGAATAATAATAGATCTAAAGGTGTCATGTATTGCCCCTTCCCAGTCTTGTGTATTCTGCTGTCTGTTAACCAATAAAAATTGGCAGGTTTGTTTGCAGAAGCCTACAGAGATGATATTCACCACAAGTGACCAGAGATTAAAAATTCCTTTCTCTCAGAGACATGAGTTGTGGAGTAAGGATTTGGGCTTTGGTATCTGAGATCTGTGGATTTATTTTCTCCCAGGTTTATTGAGATGTAATTGACTTAGGACATTGTATTCATTTAAGTCATATGACATGATTTATATATGTATACATTACAAAATGATTACTGTAACTTTAGGTAACTTATGTCACCTCCCATAGCTACATTTTTTTCCATATGAAGGGAGCTTTTAAGATCTACTTTCTTAGCAACTTTCAAATATACAGTATAATATTATTATTCAGATTTAAATCCTACATAATAATTATGGGCCTCAGCTTCCTCTGCATAAAATGAAAATATACTACCTATCATGGAGAATTTATTATAAAAATTAGAGAAAATATAAATATACTAAATCCCTGTCCCATAGTGGATGCTCAGGAGAGGAGAGCCATTGTGAAATTTGTGTGAACGTGTGTTTGTATGGCAAGAGAAAGAGAATAAAGTGTCATGAGCTGTGGTAACAGCGAGTTAACACTCTTACCACAGCTCTTGTTCCCAGAGAAATCACTAGAATCACTTTAAAAATTACCTAGTAATTTAACATTACCTAGTAATTTAATTTTTGCTAAGTTAACAGAAAACTTAGGAAAGTCATGAACATTAATAAAATATTTATATTTGACAACATTAATCTAACAACATCAATGCAACCAACATTTATTAAGAAGTACATTAAGTCAGGTGTTGTACTGGGCAGCATGCACAGAAAAATGAATGGAATAATCTTTCAAAGAGTCGAGTAGGAGAACTAGACATGGTTTAAATAGAAAATTAGTGTTACAAATACTATAGTAAAGATGTATATTCAAAGCAAATTAGGGAAATAAGAAAGCACTGAATCTGTGAAGCATTTGAAGAGATAGTTGCTCTTTGAGTTGTGACTTGGGGGATGAAGAGGGGATCACCAGCAGACAGCAGAGGAAAATCAGGAAAGGGTTTCTGCCCCTGGACATAACTTGTTAAATAAATAGGGTTACCACAGCCCGGGGTCATTCCTATCTGATTCCTTCTTCCTTACTCTTGCCCCATGTCAGAGCTCTCAGCCTTCCTAAATTCACATTCATTGGACAATCTAATATAGTTAAGGCAGAGGCAAAGCTTTTATAAGAACAGCAAAACACAGTTATACAAAGCAAACAAACAATAATGATTTAAGCAAAAGGAAGTTCATTCCTTTCTCTCACAACATTTCAGGGTGTGTGGCCCAGGCATGGCAGGGTGGCTTTGTCGTCTTGACACAGAACTTTCAGATGTCGCCATTTCGCAGCCAGCAGGAAGGAGGCAGGAGGCAGGAGGCAGGAGGAAGCCGTGGCGAAACAGCTTACCTTTGAGGTGATCTGGACACTGCATACAACTTTTCCATTCATATACCATTAGTTCAGATTTTGTCACGTAGTCACACTAGGTACAAGGCACACTTAGATATGTAGACTGTACCTGGATAGGCTGTGACCAGGTAGAACTTGGGGGCTTCCGTTGCTGAAAGGATAAGGGGAAATACCAGTACAGAGGAACAGATAGCTGTCTCTGTATACATGTTAACCAGCACTTATGTCAGCATGACATGGTGTTTTTCAGGAATAAACTAGAGCTCTTTTCATGAGCTGGCACTACAGGCACTAACTAGAATATTCCCCTATGGGTTGCTATACCACTGTTAATGTGATCTATATTCTTTTTGTAAAGGCATATACCATGGAGGATCTGCAACAACATCCTCGTATTGTTTTTTCCCATAGTCTTTGATTTCTTCTCCTTCTCCTTCCTTCTCCTTCTCCTTCTCCTTCTTCTTCTTCTTCTTCTCCTTCTTCCTCCCACCCCCCCGAAAAACACCATTTTCCAGAGTTTGTATACCATTTCACTTGGTAAATATAGAATCAGTCTCTACTTGCTGTTCTCAGCCCAATTATTTCAAAGGAGCAAATCAGTCATGATTGCCACTCATATGTTTTCTTTTCGCTTCATTTAAATTTTTTAATGCTTAATGCCCACAACAGAGTATTAAGCATTCATATACATTTCAGAGTTTATTTGTTGGTTTCTCTACTCTAGCAGTATCTGAAGTGTAGGAAAGAAACTTGATCATTGGGTTATCAGAGTCAAAATAGAATTAACATTTGGAAACAATGTATTTGAAAAACCAAGTGGTCATATCAAAGAGAAGACAAAAGCCTCATGAGGGAAATGTTCTGGAGAGGTTCCTTATGTCTCACCATGTTCATCTCTGGAGAATAAAAATTTTTCTTGGGTTACCTTCTTCAGGAACTTCATTGTGGAAATCACGTTGTCTTTTGAGATTCTTAGAAAAATGGATCATTCATGGCACTACCTCAGTTTTTTTCATGAACTTATGGGTTATTTTGAAATTCGCTACTCACAATCCATTAACTCATGACAAAGAGATAAAAGAAAAAGCTGCTATTCTTTTCATTTTTCTGTGCAATGCCAATTTTACTATTTGCCCCCATCCCATCATCCTTGTATTTATTTATGGATAGCCTTAGATGGCCAAAAAACCTCACTTTTGCTCCTTCGAGGGCCCCACTTTCCCATCAGCCATCTGGCCCCTACCATGGTACTTGGATGTTGCAGTCGCCTGCTGGGTGGTAGGTAACTGACTTGTGATGATCTGACACTTATTAAGGGTTTTTTGCACTCACGTTCCCTCTCCGCCCACCCTCTAATCAGATAGCCACAGGATTGTCCTGCCAGTGGAGCCCAGAGTACAGAAAAAAACAATTAATTTTGCTTCAGACATTTTCTTTCTCACAAATCAAAATATATCCTCTTCACTTTATTGCCCCTTTCAATCTTCCAATCCCTGTCAAGATACCTCAGAAAAATCTCCTCAATTGGTATCATGTAAGTCAGAAAACTGTTCACTGATGACAAGTAAACTACACAAGCAAAACATGTATACCCACAAAGAAAGTGACAGAAATTTAAAATAACAAGGAAAAGTGCAAGCAAACAATAAAGTGTTCAAAAGTGCCTATAAACTATGTAAAATTCTCTAATTCCTTAACTGAAACTTGGTTTTCTTAAAGCATTATTACTGAAGGTACATGTGTGTACTTTTTATTTCATATTTACTTACTTACCATTTTAAAAAATTTATTGAGGTGATATAGGTTAATATGATCATATAGGTTTCAAGTGTACATTTCTATGATACGTGATCTGTATATTCCATTTGTGCCCACCACTCAAAGTCAAAACATCTTCCCTCACTATATATTTGTCCCCCTTTACCGTTTACTACTCAACCCCCCCTTCCCTCTGCAACTACCATTTTGTTGTTTGCCTGTGTATGAGTTTCAGTTTTATATCCCACATAGGAGTGAAATCATACAGTTCTTAGCTTTATCTGACTGACTTATTTTGCTTAGCATAATATTCTCAAGGTCCATTCATGTTGTCACAAATGGCAGTATTTCATCTTTTCTTATGACTGAGTGTTATTCCATGGTATGTATGCACCACATCTTTATCTAATTCTCTATTGAAGGACATTGTGGTTGTCTCCATGTCTTGCCCACTGCGAATAATGCTGTGATGAACACAAGGGCGCATAAATCTTTGTGGATAAATGTTTTCGAGTTTTTCAGGTAGACACCCAGAAGAGGGGTTGCTGGGTCATATGGTAATTCTATTTTCAGTTATTTTTAGTAACTGCCACATTTTTTTCCCCACAGAGGTTGTACCAGTTTAATTTCCACCATCAGTGAATGGGGGCTCCTTTTTCTCCACAAGCTAACACTTACTATTTTCTGTCTTGTTGATAATAGCCATTCTAACAGGTGTGAGGTGATACCTCATTGTAGTTTTAATTTGCATTTTCCTAATAGCTAGTGATATTGGATGGTTCAATATCTTTTCATACATTCAATGGCCATTTGTATGTCTTTTTGGGAGAGATGTCTGTTCAGGTTCTCTGCCCATTTTTTAATTGGATTGTTTGGTGTTGAGTTGTATGAGTTCTTTATACATTTGGATATTAACCCCTTGATGGAGCTGTTGTTTGCAAACATCATATCTTGTTTAGTTGGTTGCCTTTTTGTTTTGTTGTTGGATTGTTTTGCTGTGCAGAAGCTTTTTAGTTTAGTTAGTTCCATTCATTTATTTTTGCCTTTACTTCCCTTGCCTTTGGGGTCAAATTCATAAAATTTTCCCTATGAGGGAGGTCCACAAGTTTTGTACCTATATTTTCTTCTATATACTTTATTATTTCAAATCTTATATTTTGGTCTTTGATCCATTTTGAATTTTTTTTTAACAAGGGAAAAATTTGTAATCTAGCCTCATTCTTTTGCATGTGGCTTTCCAATTCTCCCAGCACCACTTTTCAAAGAGACTTTCTTTACTCCACTCAGTGTTTATTGGCTCCTTTATCAAAAATTACTTGCCCATATGCCTGTGGTTTTATTTCTTGCTTTTCAGTTATGTTCCATCGGTCCATGTGACTCTGTTTCTTCCAATGCTGTTTTGATTATTGTGGCTCTGTAGTATAATTCGAAGTCGGGTAGGGTGATACTTCCAGCTTTGTTCTTTTTTCTCAGGATTGTTTTGGCTGTTTGGGGTCTTTTTTGGTTCCATACAAATGGACAGCAAAACAGACAACTTTTTGCTGTATTTTAAAAAAAAATAACATTGGAACATTGATGGGGATTGCATTAAATCTGTATATTGCTTTGGGTAATATGGACATTTTAACTATGTTGCTTCTTCCAACTTATGAACATGGAATATCTTTCTGTTTCATTGTGTCTTTGTCAATTTCTTTTTAATAATGTTGTGTAGTTTTTAGTTTATAAGTCCTTCATATTCTTTGCTTATTTCCAGTTATTTTACTCTTTTGATGACAATACAAAAGGAACAGTGTTTTTTTAAATTTGTTTTTCTGAAGTATCATTGTTAGTATATAGGAAAGCAGTAGATTTTTCTACATGGATTTTGTATCTTGCAACTCTACTGTATTTGTTTATTACTTCTAATAGATTTTTTTGTGGAGTCTTTAGGATTTTCTATATAAAGAACAGTGTCACCTGCAAAAAGCAAAAATTTTACTTCTTCCTTCCCAATTTGGATGCCTTTTATTTCTTTGTCTTACCTGATTGCTCTAGAAACTTCTAGGCTAGAACTTCCAGAACTGTGTTAAATAAGAGTAGTGAGAGTGGGCATCCTTCTCTTGTTTCAGATTTTAGAAGAAAAGCTTTCAGTTTTCCCCATTGAGTATGCCACTGGCTGAGGATTTGTCACATATGGCCTTTATTATGTTGAGGTACTTTTTTTCTATACCCATTTTATTGAGTGTTGTAATTGTAAATGGATGTTGTATCTTATCAAATGCTTTTTTTGCATTTATTGATAAGATCATATGGTCTTTATCCTTTGTTTTGTTAATGTGGTGTATTCCATTGATCAGTTTCTATATGTTGAAACATCCTTGTCCGCCTGGAATGAGCCCCACCTGATTATGATGTATTATTTTTTCATGTCTTGCTGTATTCAATTTGCTAGTATTTTGTTTAGGATCTTTGCATCTGCTTTCATCAGAGATATTGGTCTGTAATTTTCTTTTCTACTGTTATCCTTGCCAGGTTTTGGTATCAGGGTTATTCTAGCCTCATAAAATATCTTAGAGGGTATTTTCTCTTTTTCAAAGTTTTAGAAGAGTTTGAGAAGGATAGATATCAAATGTTTTAATGTTTGGTAGAATTCATTGGTGAAGCCACCTGGTACTGGACTTTTACTTTTTGGGATGTTTTTGATGGTCATTTCAATTTCTTCATTGTTTGTCAGTCTATTTAGATTTTTTATTTCTTCCTGATTCAACCTAGCAAGTTTATATACTTTAGGAGCTCATGTATTTTTTTCTGGGTTATTGAATTTGATGGCATATAGTCTTTCGTAGCACTCTAGTATGACCCTTTTATATCTCTGGTGTCTGTGGTAACTTCTCTTTCATTTCTGATTTTGTTTACACAAGTCTTTTCTCTTTTTTCCTTAGTGAGTCTAGCTAGTGGTTTGTGAATTTTATTAGCCTTTTCAAAGAACCAGCTCCCTTGTTGTATTCTTTGTATAGTCTTATTGTTCTCTGTTTCATTCAATTCTTCTCTAATTTGTATTATTTCTTTTCTTTTCACTTTGGGTTGCTTTTGTTTTTCTCTTTCTAGTTCTTTAAGATGTGATGTTAGGTTGTTTACTTGGGATTTCTCTTGTTTCCTGAGATAGGCTTGCAGTGATATAAACTTCCTCTTATTACTGCTTTCACTGCACCCCAGTTTTGATATATTGTATTGTCATTCTCATTTGCCTCTGTCTATCTTTTGATGGCACTTTTTATTTCTTCTTTGACCCAGTCATTTTTTTAGTAGTATGTTGTTTAATCTCCACATATTTGTTGGTTTCTTTACTTCCTTTTTATGGTTGATTTATAATTTCAAAGTATTGTGGTCAGAGAATATGCTTGGTATAATTTCAATCTTCTTGAATTTGTTGAGGCTAGTTTTGCACCCCAACATATGGTCTATCCTTGAGAATGTTCCATGGGCATTGGAGAAGAATGTAGAATCTGATGGTCTGGGATGAAAGGATCTGTAAATATCAATTATGCCCATTTGGCCTCATGTCATTTAAGGCTGATATTTCTTTGTTGATTTTTTGTTTGGATGAGCTGTCTAGAGCTATCAATGGAGTATTAAGTTCTCCAACTATGATTGTGTTTGTGTCTGTTTCTCTCTTTAGTTCTGTTAGTAGTTGCTTTATATATTTAGGTACTTCCTGCTTGTCTTCTTGATGTAGTGTCCCCTTTATCATTATAAAATGTCCATCTTTTTCTCTTGTGACCTTTGTTATCTCAAGATCTATATTGTCAGGTATAAGTGTGGGTACCCCTGCTTTTCTGTGGATATTATTTGTTTAGAGAATCATTATCCACCCTTTTGCTTTGAACCAATCTTTGTCTTTGCAGCTTAGATGTGTGTCCTGACAGCAGCATATAGTTGGGTTTTGTTTTTTTGATCTAACCTGCTACTCTGTATCTCTTTATTGATGAATTCAGTCCATTTACATTTAGGGTAATTATTGATGTATGAGGATTTCCTATAGCTATTTTATCTTTTGTTTTCTGATAACTCTGAGCCTTCATGGGTTCTTTTTCTTTGTACTTCTGTCTGTTTTTGTTTGGTGGTATTTCATACTTCTTTCCTCTTTTTTTTCTATTATATGTCTCAGTTTTGTGTGTGTGTGTGTATGTATGTGATTACCATTAGATATATGAAAAAGAAAGTTTCATATATACAGTAGTCATTTTTCTTTTGAATGCATGTAAACTCCATCCTCCTTTGCAAATTCAGATCTTTTTTCCCTTCCCTTTTATATTTTGTCACAAATTATCCCTGTTTGTGCTGTAAGTTTGTTGGTGATCTTACTTGTAGCATTGTGACCTTTTTTCTTTGTTTCAAGTAGAATAAAACCTTTGAATATTTCCTGCAATGGACATCTTCTGATAATGAATTCCTTTAGCTTATATATGTCTGGAAAAGTCTTTCTTTCTCCTTCATATTTGAAGGTTAACTTTGTTGGATATATTATTCTTGGCTGGCAATTACTTTCTTTCAGTAGTTTGAATATTTGATTCCACTCCATTTTTGCTTATACAGTTTCTGCTAAGAAGGTCAATGATAATCTAATGAGCTTTCCTTTACAGGTTACTTTCTTCTTTTCCCTGACTACTTTGAGAATTTTCTTTCTTTCTTTCTTTCTTTCTTTCTTTCTTTCTTTCTTTCTTTCTTTCTTTCTTTCTTTCTTTCTTTCTCTTTCTTTCTTTCTTTCTTTCTTTCTTTCTTTCTTTTAAAGATTTATTTATTTATTTTTAGAGAGAGCAGAAGGGAGGGAAAAAAGAGGGAGAGAAACATCAACATGTGGTTGCCTCTCACACGCCCCCAACTGAGGACCTAGCGCACAACCCAGACATGTGCCCTGACTGGGAATCAAACCAGTGACCCTTTGGTTTGCAGGGTGGCACTCAGTCCACTGAGCTACACAGTCAGGGTGAGAATTCTTTCTCTGTCATTAATTTTTGATAGTTTTAATACAATGTTTTAAATGCAGGAGGGTCCACTGCGTCTCTTTGCCCCCCCTGGCTTTGGAGGTGGCCTCTTTAGATTGAGGTAACTAGGTGTTCTGTTTACTTCTTTGATTTGAGAAGCTAGTTCTTTCCATAGATTTGGGAAGTTCTCATCAACTATTTGTTTGAAAAGACTCTTTGTTTCCTTTTCCCTCTCTTCTTCTAGTATGCCTCGTATTCTTCTATTGCTCTTTCATTTTTTTTTTTTAATGCTCAGGTCCCTCTCTTCTTCCCTCTTTATCATTTGCAGATTTCTGTATTTGATATCACTGATCCTTTCTTCCATTTGGTTTGCTCTGTTTCCTATGTGTGCTAGTTCCTTTGTGATCTCTGTTATTGAAATCTTCATATCCAGAATTTCTTTTTGGTTCTTTTATGAAGTCTCAATCAGTTTGTCGAAGTACTTATTTTGTTTGCTGTTTTCTGAGCTCACTAAATTGTCTGTCTGTATTTTCTTGCATCTCATTCAGTATTTTCAGAATTTCAGTCTTGAATTCTCTGTCATTTATGTCATGTATTTTCATGTGTTAAATTTTTTTTTCTGGGGATTTCTCATTTTCTTTCTGATCTACCTCACTACCGTGATTATTCATGGTATTTGATGGATTCCTTCTCTATCTAGGCATCAGTGTGTCAGTGACTCTTCTCTAGCAGATTAATATAAAAAGGTCTTTCTAATCTTTTCTAGTAGATGACATTGAATCGAAAGTTTTTTTTAGCTTTTGATGTCGCAGTGTCAACTTGCCATCTCTGGCTGCTGTTAGTGTAGCTGTGATGTTTTGGGGTTGGGAGAGGATGGGGGAACCTGCCAATTTCTTCATTGTTTTGCCCTCTCAGTTAAACACTCCTACACCCTGACCCCAGGACTGGTCTGAGAATGCACCCTTTGTTCAGGTGGTAATATGATTCTGTAGTACTAGTTCTCAGGCTCACAGAAAGTGTGCTCTGCAGCTTGACACCAACAGCAAAGAAAGGCATACTCTGCGAGGCTAAGGGGAGGCTAAAGAGAGGTGGCCAGGCTTCACGGCTTTGTTTCTTGGTCTGAAATTCTGACCATCTAACTAACCATGACCACACTCCTGTGTTATGGGTCTTTGACCCAGTGTCCTGGCTCAGCTGCAGCTCACCGCGCACTCCTGCAGGAGGGTCCACTGCGTCTCTTTGCTCCCCCTGGCTAAAGGGAGTGTCTGCCACCACCAGATTCCTCCCCTCTCTGGCAGAACCTCACTGTGAGCTCCTGGCTGCCCTGCTGTGTCCGTGGCTAATGTCAGCCCCTCTTCATTTTCATCTCTCCCTTTTCTCCACTTGCCCACCTTTAGCTGTTTCAATGTGCCTGTTTCTCTGGCATATTTGTTCTTTGAGCAGGGAATCCTCTGTTGAGTTATAGCTGTTCAAATCGTTGAACTTCAAAGGGAGAGACCAAGGAGATTTGGGGATTTCTCATGCTGCCATTCCTCTGACATCATTTTAAATGTTAATCTTATCTGTGACTATGATTCCTCTTTCTTAAGTTTCATACTAAAGAAATACAGTTGATTCTAGAATAACACAGGTTTGAACTGCATGGGCCCACTCAGATGCTAATTCTTTTCAACAAATACAATTGGCCATTTGTATCCACTGGTTTCACATCTGCAGATTCAACCAAACAAGGATCAAAAATGTCATAAATTATTTAATTTGTATTTTACCTAGTCATGTTACACAAATATGGTGCCTAATTAATTTTCATTATTTCAGCCATTTAATTGTTAGGAATGTCTTTGTGGGTTAGCTTGGGAGGGAATCCCTACGATTTGCATTATTTTTATGGGAAATAAAATATACTCTTCCCAAAAGATTAAATCATAAGTAAAGATTTATTTTAAAAAGTATTTTAAGTTGAATATGGACTATATATGCTGCTGTTTTCCAGAAGAAAGACTAATATCAATATCCCTAATCAGTATGTTCTCTGAGTCAGGCAAAAGGAAAAAATGCAATAAGAGCAAGAAGATAAATGAGGACACACCTCTTAGTTCATTGAACTTGATGTTTGTTCTGCAGTAACACCAGCTAGGATGAGGTAATTCACTGTAATTAGGGCTGCCAGTGGCAGGTGGGTGATTCAGAGGAAGGCATTTGTCAACAGACTCTAATTTAGACAGTAGAAGTAAAACTGAAATCTCACTGCAGTGATGGCTTGCTTGCCTCCAAATGCAGTAGAAAAAGTTGGTCTTCATCCTCCCAGGCATTCGCCTTTTGGAGCCCTCTCCCTTGCCTTGGCCTTAGATGCTTTCTGCATTCCGCCTCCTTGTTGCCTAGGATGTTCTTTGTGGCCCCACCTTTCCTCCTGCCTTTCCCAACAAATGCCCGGACTCTGAGTCTCTCTTCAAACAAGACAGGATAGGCTTCTTCCCTGAAACGTAAATTCCACAAGAGAAAGCCAACTGTGCTTTTTCCTGTTGTCCACAGTGCCTAACACAGTGCCTCTCAGGTAGCAAGCATGTATTGAATGATGGATGAATGAATGAATGAATGAATGAATGCATGAATGAAAGAAACTGTATTTATCTCTATCTGCAGGAAGTAGCATTCATCCTGCTGTTTCTTAATAAGATTTAACTTATTATAAGGGAAAAGGCATTACATCTTTTATAGAACTATTTATATCTAAACTGGGAAAATCTCATTAATCTAGAGGGAAAACACTTAGTGTAATTTCAGCTACTAGAGACAAGCAGAAGGAGAGAGAAACAGCTGATTTGTAATCCTCTGCAATTGGAGGACATTAGCTGTCATATGCTCCATCTGTTTAGAACAATCATCCTACCTAGATTCTAAACATTCCTATTGCTAAATTCCCATTAAGAACATGGGAGACAGCAGTTTATTTCACACTGCTATCTTTGGTGAGGGGTGGGGATTATTTTTGGATGGAGAAAAACTTGATAAGCCTTATTTACACATGAGGTTCCAGGGGTCTAGAAGTGATGAAATGATATTATTAATAATAGATTTATCATTTACTGAGATACTAGTATATACTAAACATTTTATATACACTAATTATTTTATACACCCCAACAGTGATGTTATTTTGTTTATGCAGAAGTTAAAATTTAGGAAGATTAGACACAGCATCTTAGCAACATGTGCTATTTTTCATGAAACTCTTGGACCTCCTTTGTCAGGGTCTTAAAGAAAAGGCAGTATTATCTTGCATGCTTATGTTCCACAGTAGGAAGTTGGATATAAGAAATGGGAAGAGTATGAGAAATACCATGTTCTCTTGTAGAAGGGAGTAGCTAACATCTCTTTTGATATTAAATTTGGTAACTTGTTTAATACCATCTAAGATATTCATGTTAATATGCCTGCTGTCAATTGCTCTTTTTAAAATCATCTTCAAGCTGTAAAAAAGGGCTCCTATGACATGGTGTCTGCTCTGCTCAAATACAACACCAGCCTTGACCAGCCCTGCGTCAAGCGATGGTCGGCAATGCATGAAGCAGCCAAGCAAGGGCGCAAGGATCTTGTAGCTCTGCTACTGAAGCACGGTGGAAACGTGCACCTGAGAGACGGGTTTGGAGTCACACCGTTAGGTGTTGCTGCTGAGTACGGTCACTGTGATGTGTTGGAACACCTAATCCACAAAGGTACGTGAAAAGCAGTTGCATGTTCCTGACTTTTCTCCTGCCCCTCGGATTTCCTTTTCTCCATTACTTACTGGCTTCTCTTCCTCTCTTGAATGTAACTGGGCACCAGGCTCCGGCCCCCAGCTTTCAATAGCCCCCCAAAATGCCCACTAGTCCACAACTCAGGTAAACCCTATTCACGATTACCTGCAAAATTGCGCGCCCAGCCCTGATTGCTCTCTCTCTAGATACAGCCCAGTTTTCACATAGATAGCTCAGCAGGGTTTCCTACTCATCTTCTCCTAAGCTGAATTCCTCTTCTTTTACACTTTTGATTTAATAATTCCTCTTATCCAAGACTGAAAGCTTAGATCTATCTCTAATTCCTCCACCACCTCCTTTTTCCAATCCAGCCAGCTGCTGAGGGCTGCAGTGTCTCACTCACCTGCTCTCCTTGGCAGTCCCTGTGCCATGCGTCATGGTCAGGCCCCTCACATCTCCTCTGCAAATGCAACCACTTCTTAACTTTTCTCCAGGTGTCCAGTCGCCCCATCGGAGAATGCTTACTATACACCGAACTCAGTTTCTCTGCCTAAGGACAGCTACCATAGTGTAAATAGTCAAAGAATCCTCAGCGGCTCCCACGGTCCACTGAATCCCGCACAGGTCCCCACTACGTCGTCCTGAATTGTGTTAGTAGCTGTATCCCTTGCTACTGCCATCTTGTATCCTGCGCTCCAGCCAAGCCAGATGGCAGTACTGCGAAGCACGCCTCCCATTTCGCTGTCTGGGTTTGGATCGAGTCTTTGCCTTCCTCTGGAATTCTGTCCAACCTAATTCAAAATCAGCTTCTTGAGGCACCTCCTCCCTAAAGCCTTCTCTAATTCTGCCCAACAGAGGGTGATGTTGACCCTCCTCTGAAACCTCCAAGTGTTTCATACAACTACAGAACCAGGAATTAGGAAACCCAGTTCCGAAACTGGTTCCTGCCACTTACTCATGGTCTGCCCCTAGCCAAGTTACTTAAACAGCTGGTCCTTACTTTTCTCATCTGCAAATAAAGGTTAGGACTACGTGATCCCCAAGTATTGTCTGCAGGGAAAAGACTAACGTTTCTGAGGCCCCCATAGTGCAATCTCACCTGATTATTAAATAAGTCCTATGACATTGGCTGTATCCCCCTAGTTTAGACGAGGAGACAGAGGTCCATAGAAGTCCATAGCTTGCCCCCAACTCCAACAGTCAGCAGCAGAGCTGTAATTCAAACACAGACCTCTTTCCCCTACGTGGAGCCTGCTAGTCTGATGTCACGCCAGTGTTACGGCTTGTGTTCTTCGATGATTTTTTTGTTTCACTTGCCCTCTGGTTTTCTTAAACTGGAGGTGTTCATCTTAGGATCTTCTGTTGAGTCACACATAGTGTTTATACATAGAGTGCAGTTGATAAATACTTGTTGAAAATGAAATAGAGTGTTAACTGTTGTCTTAAAACTTCAAAGTCTACCTACCTCTTTTCCTGGGGGCATTTGTCTATTATAGACATTGACTTACTTCTCAGATGTTCTAGCGATGCAAAGATTTTCTAATAAAATGAAATATGCTGCATTATTGTTTATTAAAAATGTTGAGAACATAGATGTTCTTAACTTTATAGTTTTAATTGTAAGTCCCTACCAGAAAGCAAAACAGACTATCTTTAAGGATAAAGACAATCCACTCAGTTATCACTATGCCATGTGTTTACACTGCCAGGGGGTGATGTGTTTGCTTTGGCGGATGATGGGGCATCAGTGTTGTTTGAGGCGGCAGGAGGAGGCAATCCTGACTGCATTTCTCTTCTGCTGGAATACGGAGGAAGCGGGAATGTGCCTAACAGAGCGGGGCATCTTCCTATACACCGAGCTGCCTACGAGGGACATTATCTGTGAGTGATAAGTAATAGGATGATCATTTTAAGTTAAAAAATACAAAATTGCATATACAGTATAATCAATCACACATCTCTCCATATAATAACCCCCATCATTCAAAAAGAAATAGGCAAAATATTCAAAAGTTTTGTTCCCCTAAGCATTTGTTTGATTTTCCCCCTTCTTTTTATATTTTTTAATTTTAAAAATTAAAAAAAATTAATTACAGTTGACATTAAACATTATATTAGTTTGAGGTGCACATCATAGTGTTTAGACATTTATATACCTTATAAAATGCTCACCCTGATAAGTCTAGTACCCACCGGACACCATGCAGAATTATCACAGTGTTATTGACTATATTCCCTATGCTGAACTTTACATCCCGTGACTGTTTTTATAATTGCCAATTTGTGCTTCTTAATCCCTTCACATTTTTTGCCTATCCCTGAAGAAGCGCACACCAAGACACATCATATATATTTCTGTACTTTATATATAAACTTGAACGTATACTACTTTTATAGTGGGGAGTTTCTCTTTTAGAAGGAAGTTACATGTGAGAACTCTTCACAAGCCACCCAATATGCCCTTCTGCTTTTTTAAAGGATGCTACAGAGTTTCTAAAACTTTTGCTCCTTGCAAAGAGTTAAAATTTGTGAAAATAGTATCAATATTACTCTAATTATTTAGCAACATGTATGGATATCATAGTATAATGTCAAATATATCATCGAGTAGAGAAGTTTCCTTGTAAGTATAGATTTCTTTATTCCCCCCAAAAAATGACTGGGTAGATTTTTAAATCACAACATGTATCACAGTTGACACATCAATAGAAGCCTATAAGCATTATAGTAAACTACAACCATGAGAGGTTCATTTTAGGCAATTAAATATACTTAATACTTTCAAAAACTCTGAAATACTCAGGCTTTATCACCTTCAGTGGCTACATTAGCTAAGTAGCCAATGACATAATTGACTCTAAGTGACATGTTGTTAAAGTTTACCTGGATTTGTTCCCAGGGTGTTCATAAATTCACACATGGTAGCTCTGAATTAGGCACAAGAGATCAGGTTATCCTTGCTGGTGGCTCTCATACATGTCTAGTTGGTCAGTGAAGTGTGAAATTTATAACTATCACTAGTTCTTAGAAACATAAGCTCTGGTTAGTTATATCAATTGGACTGACCTAAGGTCGGTGAAATAATAAAAATTTTTTCTTATGGCTAATAATTCAATTTCAAGTTATACTGAAGCAGAGAGGATATACATGGCCAATATTAAAGTGTGGATAGCTCAGAAAGCAGTGAAAGAGGAGTGATAATAATGAGAATTCAAGCATCTTAAATTCATCCTTGCTCCATGTGTGTGTGACCTTGGACAAGTCATTTCACTTTTCCAGACTTCGTATGACTTTTCTGTTAAATGAAGGAGTTGCACTTAAGTGATGTTCAAGGTTACTTCCAGCTTTAACTTCCTGTGACTCCATGATTCTAATAATGATCAAGATTATGGAACGTTTCTCTATGTCATCAGATGGGCTTACTCTTCTTTTATATTTTTCATTAAATAGCATTGGCTGCTGATAAATATAATGTTGCTCAGAGAAGAATTGAAAGATGGGGAGGGTCCCTGAAGAACCAAAACTCTAAGACCAAACATAAGATCCAGCGTGATCCCCTGGAATATTTAGAATGGGAAGCTAAATAAACACTAAACTGAACAACCACAACTACAAGCCTGTAGCTAACATCATTCATAACAGTGAAAGGTGAATGCCTTTTCCCCTAAAACAAGGAACAAGGAAAGTTAATGTCTTAGCCTCTGAATCTTCCTCTGGCTTTGCAGTGACAGCCCCTTTTCCTCCTCTGTGTCAATAAAATTATGCTTATAACCTCTAACAAAACTAAACTAAATTATACTAAACTGAATAGTAGCAAGTCTATGAACAAAAGTTATATGTCTTTGTATAAGATTATCTAGCAAAAGTAAAGAAAACTAAACAAACCGCATTCATTTTTCTAGTGAGGAAGCTGATTTAATTAATTTCTTGATTGTCTTCATGCCATGTGGATATTTGATTTAAAATTTTTTTCTTTTTTTAGTGCACTGAAATACCTTATCCCAGTAACATCCAAAAACGCAATCCGGAAAAGTGGGCTAACACCAGTTCATTCAGCAGCAGATGGGCAAAATGTACAGTGTCTAGAACTGCTCATTGAAAACGGTTTTGATGTCAATGCTCTGCTTGCTGACCACATTTCTGAGAGTTATGATGACGAGAGGAAGACTGCGCTGTATTTTGCTGTTTCTAATAATGATATCCATTGCACAGAAGTCCTTCTGAATGCAGGTGCAGACCCAAACTTAGATCCCCTGAACTGTCTACTCGTGGCTGTGAGGGCCAATAATCATGAAATTGTCCGGCTGCTTCTCTCCCATGGAGCTAATGTCAATTGTTACTTTATGCATGTGAATGACACTCGTTTCCCCAGTGCCATTCAGTATGCCCTAAACGATGAGGTAATGTTGAGGCTGTTGCTGAATAATGGCTATCAAGTGGAGCTGTGCTTTGAGTGCATGCACGGGGACATCTTCGGGAATTCGTTTGTGTGGTCAGAAATAGAGGAAGAGGCACTGCCAGGATGGACCTCTTGTGTAATAAAGGATAACCCGGTGAGTTTCGCTCTTTCATTCTGTGTATTGGGCTATCATCCTAACTTCAGCTCATTTAGAGATGTAACAAGAAGAGAAAAATCAACTCTAACTTTTATATTTTTCTTGTTCTTGAAATTTTGTTGCTATAATATGGGGATATAAGTGTAAAACTAGGTACCAAAGATGGTGTTTATTTTTCTTGAATTGGAAACTGAATGTCAAAGAATGTGAAAATGTATACAGTTAATAACTTATGCTTATTTGGTGGAATATTGGGGCTAGAAGCATGGAAAGAATAATCGTGGAAAGAAGCATGATACTTCCTTGTTACATTGACCACAATCACATCAGAGCCATGCATGTAGTGACTCCAGGACCCATAGTTTCACAGAAACAAGCAAACAATTTAATTTTCTCTTTTGTTCATTATAAGGAGGGGCCTTTTATTCCCTGTAAAAAGACAAAGATAGTAATTTTCATAACAAAACTGAGTGTTTATGTATATGGTATATTAAAAGTGCTACTAAATTAAATTTTATCAATTCCCTCAGTTCTGTGAGTTCATTACAGTTCCTTGGATGAAGCACTTGGTGGGCAGCGTTGTCCGTGTCTTAATGGATTACATGGATTATACCCCTCTGTGCGCCAAACTGAAGTCTGCACTGGAAGCACAGAGAGAATGGCCAGAAATCCGCCAAATGCTAGGTAAGAATAGGTTTTGCTTTCAAAAGTTGTCATAAGAAAAGTTTTTGGGGAAATTTCTTAATGTCATTTTTGATTATTTTTCAGTGTTACTTTATTTTCAGTATTATGTGTTTGAAAATCATCCTTAATATTTTGATTTAAGAGACTAATTTTTTGCTTCCAACCCTGTAATTTTATAATGGGTAACATTGAAACTATAATAACATTGAACTAGAACTCATCTTTCAAAGTTTGCTCCTATGATACCACACATGTGTAGACTGCAATAGCCATATGGGTGGGGGTCCGCTTTGTTTGTTTTTTATTTTCAAGGCTTAACATAATTCCTAATATATGGTAAATACTCAGTGAATACTGAGTAAATGAATGAATGGCATGAATTAGAATTATCCTTTTTAATTTGCTTTCTCTCAAGTTTTACTGATAAATTCCTGCCATCAAAACTTTGTGTTACAGACAGACTACTTTGTATTATTCTCTAGGCTAAAGTTTAGTTATAATCATAAAAGTCAATCTTATTACAAATGTTTCTATAAAATTGCATCTAAAATTACTTTAAATACCTATAGAAGCATAGGAACTGGAGAGATTTTCTCTTTCAAAATATTAGTTTGGAAAAATAAACTTTAAAACCTACTTGGACATCAATTTTATGGACCCTAAAGAAGTATGATAGAACTTTACATTTATATATTCTGGCACTCTTAATACACCTAAATCAGCCTTGAATGTAATAACCAAACCTCGATAACCAATTCTTTAGGATCAGGTAAATTTTATGTAAATTATGTAGATTACATTTTTCAGTCAATAAGATGAAACTTAAATGTTGAGCTGATTTACGTACCAAGTTTGTTAGGGATAAAGTTCTATAAAAAGAAATATGAGTGATAAAGTGGTTTTCATTTAAACGTTTAGTTTCAATCAGCATCTCATACATTAAATTAATTCATCTGAATTTTTGTGAAAAGGATGGAGACTGTAGCTAGAAAAAGTGATAATTCAATCCAGTGCAGATTTGGAGATAGGCTTAGATCTTCCTCAAATGACTTCCCCTGGAATGAGTTCTACAAAAACAGATACTTTGTAGAAATACAACTGGAATCTTAGAGACCCTGATGAGCAGTGCAGTATTGTGAGCCTAGAAATTGAGCTCAGGGCTCATAGAAGTTAGGATGGGATGAAATTCTGGCCTCGTCTAAGAGTAGGACTGCTGGGTTGTATATGTCATTTAGGGCTGATATTTTCATGGAAATAAACATCAATTTATTGTACCATCCTTGTTTTATTGAGGAGAAGAGGATTTTTTTATTTTCTAAAAATAACCAAGATAGTCACACTAGCTGTGTGATTTGGGGAAAGTTACTTATCTTTTTTATCCAAGGTTTTCCCACTGCAAAATGAAGCTATGATAGTGTTTACCTCATATGGTTGTTGTGGGAGTTTAAAAAAAATGATGACTGTAAGGTGTTTAGCATACTGTCTAGAATATTAAAAACACAATAAGTATAGCTATTTAAAAAACTACAGTATTAGTGTTTTTATATTATTTTTATTAATTGGTAACTTTATGTTAAGTATAAAATGTATATGTAAAGTATTCCATGAGATCTTCACAACTGGTAGAGTTGGATGTTATCATGCTAATTTTTATCAATAAAAAACTAAGGCTACGGAAACTATGTAACAATCTGAACCCTATGAATTAATGAAAAACTGGGCTGTGAGGCTTCCTCTCTGAACTGAGGCCCACATTGGGAGTAACATCAAAATCAAGCTGGAGATAAGAGCCCACATAAGTGGGGTGGCAAAGTCAGGAAAACCCAGGGAGTAAGATGCCATCTTTTGGGTCATCGCAAGACGACAACAGAATAGAATAGAAAGTTCTGGTAAGTTACAAGAGCTATCTTGAACCTAACCTCCTCTCAGAAATTCAGGAAAACTAAATTCACATAAAAAATGAGCAACAGAAAATGATCACAGCCAAATCTCATATAAATTTATTATGAAAAAAAGAAATAGACATGTCAAATTTTTAAAAACTCTCGTCAATACTATAGGGATAGCACGCTGAGATGACAAAGCTCTAAAGGAAGTGATTACTGTAAACACCAGAATAGCAGTTCCTTACAGGGGAGGAATAAATAAAGCTTGGGATGGATTATGAAAGGAATTCTGGGGTGGCTGGGGAAGTTCTATTTATGACCTGGGAGGTAATTAAAGATGTTGACCTAATAATCACTTATAATAACTTAAGAAACTATGCATTTGTTCAGTTGCTCTATCTATGTTTTATTTTACAACAGAAAGGCTAAACATTTTGGAGATTGTAAGGAAAAAAAACCCCAGAGCTTAGACAAATTAATTTTCCAAAGTTGTAGACATAGACAATTACAAAGCAAGAATTCGAACCCTTGTCTGTCTCAATTCAAAACATTGGCTTTTTCTCCAGTACCACTCTGGTTCCTGTTATAGAACAGACATTACTTCTAACTGGTAATTATTTTTCCATGTGTTTATAGTGAAAAAGAATGACCGATTCTTATGACTTTAAAAAGGCAATCCAAGTAAAAATAAGAGGAAGGTTTTTGGTTTTTCAGTCATACATTATTGCAACCAGTGTTTAGTTGATTGCTATGAGTATGGTTAACCACTGGATGTCAGGATTCCTCCAGGTATACAAGAGGCAGTATATTTGTTTGGGGTTTTTTGGTGTTTTTTTTTAGATTATATTTTATTCATTATGCTCTTACAGCTGTCCTGACTTTTCCCCCTTTGATCCCCTCCACCCAGCAACCCCCACTCCCTCAGGCGATCCACCCACCCTTGTTCATATTCATAGGTCATATGTGTAAATTCTTTGGCTACTCCCTTTCCTATAGGCTACTTTACATCACCAGGGCTATTCTGTAACTATCTATCCGTACTTCTTAATCCCCTCACTTCTCAGCCATTCTCCCACAGCCCCCCTCCCATCTCTTTATCTTTAACCTTTGGCATCATAATTATGATGTGTCTTGGAGTGGGCCTCTTTGTGTCCATCTTGTCTGGGACTCTGCTTCCTAGACTTGCATATCTATTTCCTTCACCAAATTAGGGAAGTTTTCTTTCATTATTTTTTCAAATAGATTTCCAATTTCTTGCTCTTTCTCTTCTCCTTCTGGCAGCGCTGTGAAGTGAATGTCGGTCCTCTTGAAGTTGTCCCACAGGCTGCTTACACTATCCTCGTTTTTTTTTTTTTATTCTTTTTTCTTGATTGGTTGTTTTTTGCTTCCTTATGTTCCAAATCGCTGATTTGACTCTCAGCTTCATCCACTCTACTGCTGTTTCCCTATAAATTGTTCTTTATTTCAATTAGTGTATCCATCATTTCTGACTGAATCTTTATGTTGTTGAGGTCCTCGCTAAGTCCCTTGAGCATCCTTATAACCAGTGTTTTGAACTCTACATCTGATAGATTGTTTATCTTCATTTTTTTAGTTCTTTTTCTGGAGTTCTGATCTGTCCTTTCATTTGGGTCATATTTCTTTGTCTCCTCATTTTGGCAGCCTCCCTGTGTTTGTTTCTGTGTATTAGGTAGAACTGCTTGACTCCATGTCTTGGTAGTGTGGCCTAATGTAGTAGGTATCCTGTAGGGTCCAGTGGCACAGCCTCCCCTATCACTCAAGCTGGGTACTCAAGATGTACCCTCCATGTGGGCTGAGTGAACCCTGCTCTTGTAATTGAGCCTTGATTACTGTTGGTAGATCAATGGGATGGGGGGGATTTAGCCAGGCCAATCAGCTTCAAGGACTGACTATGACAGCTAAGCATCCACCCTCTCTGGAGGGTCAGCTATGCAGGGGCAGGGTGGTGGTGCTCCGATGTGGTCTGTAGCTGTCCACTGGGTGCACTGACCCTGAGGTTTTCCAGGTGGTGCAGGTCAAGATCAGCCCCCATCTGTGTTTTCCCCAGGGCCTCCTTTCCTGAGCAATAATGCAATCTGAGATGGCTGCTACTAGTGTTGGGTTTGGCGATTCCCAGGTGAAGCCAAGCTGTGAATCTAGGCTGCTAGTTCTGGGCCTGGGGCTCACTGAGGCCAGCTGTTGCTTGTTTGATGTGATTTAGAAAGTTGTGAAGCATGAGCCAAGACTGGCCATTCATATGGCAAAGGAGCTTGGGTCTGGGTCAGCCCTTAAATTGGGTGAGGTGGCATCTCTGGGGATCTGCGGCACCAGCCTGCCAGCTCTGTCTAGGGAGAGTCCAGAAAAGGGACAACGGCCTCTGCTTGCCTTGATTCCAGACACCTCAGCCTCCCCCCTGCACACCACTGGTGCCCCTCAAACTGCCACCTTGGCGCTGGAACCCAGGAGAAGTGAGTCTGAGTAAGTCTGTGTGGGGGTTCCTTAAGAGGAACTGCTTGAGGCTCCAGCAGTTTCTTCCACCGACTCAATCCTGGATGGTTTTTGCATCCAGAAGCTGGGGGCACTTATCTTTTTTGCACTGGAGACCTGGGCTGAGATCCTGGTGTGGGGCTGGGACTCCACACTCCTAAGATATCCCTCCCAAATTTTTATTCACCACACGTGGATGTGGGACCAGCCCATTCTGCATCTTTGCCCCTCTTACCAGTCTGGATGGATGTTGTTTCTTTAGTTCTGTAGTTGTCTGACTTCCGTTCAACTCAATTTCTGTTGGTTCTGAGTGATGGCTGTTCTGTAATTTAGTCGTAATTTTGTTGTGGTTGTGTAAAGAGGCGAGCCATGTCTGCCTGTGCTGGCATCTTGACTCAAAGTCTCAAGGCAGTGTATCTGTTAGGAAAGAAAATTAAAGCGGTAATTTTATTTAAAGATGCGTTTATTTTGCCTATTTTGGTAACAATTATTTTGATTCAATAGTTTTTGAAAAACATTGTTTTCACTTTAAAAAGATAATTTAAATGTTTATAATTGCAAATGTAACCAAAATGTGATATCTTTTATTTTTGAATTGAGTGATAGTTCAAATTATTGAGTGGTTACAAGGTACCGTGCACTTTTCTAACACTTTACATGAATTAATTTTTTTGGTCTTCAAACAACCCTAGGAGACAGGTCCCATTCTTATCCACATTTCACAGGTGAGAATACCGAGTTCACAGGGGTTGTGTAAGTCATCCAAGGTCACACAAGTACTAACTGGCAGAGCCAGGGTTTTAATCTAAGCTAACAGTGTGTTATGCTGCCCTTTCACTACCTCATCTTGCTGGGACAATGTATCAGTATTATAATTGCAATATAAATAAAGTAAGAGTTGAAAGTAAAGACTAACTCTGATATTTGACCTTAGATTTTTTTTTTAAACAAAATGTTTAGATGTCAGACACTGAAATAAACCTAAGAACCATAAACATATGGGATCATTTGCATCAGATATTTCCTGCATAATTTTTCATGAGAAAGGTTGGTAGAAGAGAGAGAAAGTAAAGAAATATATCTTTGTGATATGCAATTCTAAAAAACAGGTAGGAGGAGATGTGAGCACTTGTTCTCTTAAATCAAGTCCATTCATTCATTTAAATACCCTGGCTGAACACCTCCCATGGGCCAGTCTGTGTTTCTGACACAGAGACAGACTAAATATCTGTATTCCTGAAGATTACATGCTGGAGGGATGGTCTGGAAGGCCTAATTACAGTTTGAATTTCACTTAAAGTTCCCAGTTGCTAATGTGTGCATACCTGTTTTTTGGAATAACATCATTAATATTATTCTAAAACAGTCTGTATCATCCAGGTCAATCCACTAACATTGATTTTTATTTTTGCTTGTTTTTCCCATTAATTTTAGAGAATCCTTGCTCACTAAAGCATTTGTGTCGGTTAAAAATCCGAAGACTTATGGGACTCCAGCGACTCTGCCAGCCAGCCTCAGTGAAGAAACTTCCTCTACCACCAAGTATTCAAAGATACATATTATTTAAAGAGTATGATCTCTATGGGCAAGGCCTAAAATTGCCATAATTTAAAAATAATATTTTAAAATGTGATTTAAGAAATATTTAAAAATGTGATTCCCTAAGAGCATTTCTTGGAATCATTTTACATCCTGAAGTGTACTTAAATCCATTGACAATTTTAAATGGGATCTTCTGTTCTTGTGAGAACACTGCATTTTGCATCTTTAAAAACCTTACATTGTGATTTTTAAAATTCAAGTATAGCTGATATACAATATTATATTGGTTATATTAGTTTCAGATGTATAATATAATGATTTGACATTTTTATACCTTATAATGTGATCACCCTACTAATTCTAGTGATCATCTGTCACCATACAAGCTTAACGCAAGATTATTGACTATGTTTCCCCTCGCCTTTTCACCCATCTCCCACCCTTCTGATAACCATCCTTTGGATTACATTGTGATGTGTTTAAGCTAGTCAGTATTTTTTATTTGAATTTCTATTGATTTTCTTCACTTGCAACAAGCCTTCAAATTCTGCCTATCAAGTGGCTCCTACAATATCCATCAGTGAGTCTCTCCTGTGTTTATAAAACAAAGACCCACTTTCTCAAACCACATCTTCAGCCAGTCCCGGGTCCTTCTCCTTTCTCTCATGGCCAAGTTAAGTGAAAGAGCTCCTTCCTGCCTGCAGTTTCACATACTATGTCTGGCTTCTGATCCCTCCACTGCCCTTCTCAAGGTCCCAAGCCACTTCGTGTTGCTAATTCCAAAGAGCACCCCTCAGTCCTTTCTACTGATTCCTGCACCATCTGACACTTGCCTCCTCCCTCCTTGAAAATGTCTTCCCTTGGTTTCCACACCTTGGTGTCTTGGCTCTCCTCCCAGACCGCTTTGTCTCTGGCTTCTTTTGGCGTTGCTCTTTTCCTCTAACCTTTTTGTAATATGTCTTAGGCCTTCTTCTTATGCTACATGATCTGCGAAATTTCATCCATATTTGCAGTTTCAATTACTACTTATACACTGTTGACTACAAAATTTATATCTGAAGTTCAGTTCTTTCTCTTATGTGCCAGAGACCTGTGTAGACAATTGCCCGAATGATCATGAACACAAAGATACCTCAAGTTCAGCATGTCCCAAATGAACTTCCTCCACCAAAATGTTCCTTCTCTTACACTCTCTAGCTCAATGGTCAGTGCAGTTATCGATTCAGTGTCCTAAGTCAAAAGCCTGGACATTTGCCTCCACCACCCAAATGTCCTTACCTAATATAACAGATCACCAAATCCTGGTATGTTTATCTCTTTGAATTATCTTCTGCTCCATCTTGCCTGTTCCCCAAACTCCAGCTCTTATCTCCATTTACTCAGATACTCTAGTGCTGCCTCACCGGCCTTCCTTCCTGCTCCCCTGCCCCATTCAACATACGTGCTACACATAACATCCCAGAATGATCTTTTACAAATGTAAGTAGAGTTTCACTCCCCTTATTAAAATTATTCCCATTGCTCATAGGACAAAGTCCAAAGTCCTTCCACGGCCCCTTGAGATCTAACTCCCTGCCTTCCTCCTTAGCCTTATCTCTTGATGTCTCCCTCGACCGTCCCCTTTAGCCACATTAAACATGTTTTAGAAGTTTAATCTTTGAACAGAGATTCCCAGACTTATGTAAAATCTATACATCAGTAGTTTCTGTTTCACTAATTTTAAAAATAGGGTCATTTATTTAAATATATGTAGAGAGCCCCAGACGGAGGGGGAAAAATGCAAATATATATACTACTATCGCTGTCATTTTATAAAAGAGAAGCCATGGAAGTGGCAGAAAATGAGGCCGCCTTAAACTCGGTTTTAAAATTGAATGAATTTAGCTTTGGAAAGACTTACCACACTGTCTTCATTTTCCCATTGATGGATGAAAATTTCATCCTGGCCCAAAAAGTATCTTAGGTTCTTTGTTTGGGAATCACTGCTATAGAATAGATCACGTTCTCTTGCACCTTGGGGGCCTTTGCACTTTTCTCTCTGGAATCCTCTTTCCATCTCCTCCCTCCCCTCTCCACCTCTTATCCTACAGGTCTCAGCATGGATATTGCTTCCTCTAGGATGGGAGGCTCCCGCAGAGCAATTCTAACGCTATGTCACAGGTGCCTGTGTTCATTCTCAGCTCTCTGCCCCACTAGACTGTAAGCTCTGTGAGTGCAGAGTCTATGTCTGTTTTATTTTCCAGTGTTTCCTCAGGGCCAGATACATTCCCTAGAGCACAGAGAGAGTTCAAAAATTAGTTGTTGAATATATTGAATGAGTGAATGTTATACAAGACCCAAACAAAAACCAGTGAGGTTGCTGGTTAGCGACCTCATGGTAAATGATGGTTTTTAATCTATGAATTGGTTATATAACCTTAATAATGTAGTTATTTAGATTTATTTTTCTTATATTTTAATGCTTTTCTTATATTTATTTTTATCTTAAGCATTACTGCGTTCTTTCAATTGTAATACCTCACTGGTCGTGAATTTTTCAAATTGTTTTTAGCTTTAGTGTTCTCTGAAACATAAATAAGTATAAAAATTACTTGTACAATTTCAGCTATAGTTTTAACCCCTTGCATTCCCTAGAGTTATATTTTTGTATAAATTAAACTACAATGTATTTAATTAGAACCAAAATGTTTTATGTTTAGGATCTCATGATTCCTCTGTTGCTCTCCTACATGTGGCTAAAATGCATTCTTACCTATAGATAGTGCACTAAATAAATAAAAAATAATAACAAGAGTGTAAGTTTTCCATGTGACTTCAGATATTAAACTAAAGCTTTGACGTTTTCTTTAATGTAGTTTATATAAATACACTCAAGAAATACATGAATGTAAATATATGAGTTCACTGCACATGCTACAGGTTTTGTGAATGGTTCTTTTGGTATTTGTAAAGCAGAAGAAAAATGTATTCTATGAAACTGAGATTTCCATCTTCTACAAAATGGATTTTATCTTTTTTTTTAAAGATTTTATTTATTTTATTTTTAGACGGAGGGGAAAGGAGGGAGAGAGAGAGGGAGAGAAACATCAATGTGTGGTTGCCTCTCGCGCGTGCCCTCCTGAGGACCTGGTCCGCAACCCTGGCATGTGCCCTGACTGGGGAATTGAACGGAGACCCTTGGTTTGCAGGCTGACGCTCAATCCACTGAGCTACACCAGCCGGGGCAGATTTTATCTTTTTCTTATCACATTTTGAAGTTTGCTAGCAGCGTTTGTGTTTTTGAGTGGGCTGGATGGTAAGGGGAGTTAATTTTTGTGAAATTAGGACTCCGTTTCTCCTAGAATATGCCACTTTACCTGGGAAAGGGCAACAGCTGCTCGTCTCTATGAACCTTTGGAGGAGCCAAGCTCTCTACAGTGGCGCCTGTTTGACCACTGTGAAATGGATGTGGTGGTTTTGGTGACATCTTTCCATGCAGCCAAGAGGGCACAGCTGTTTCGGTCACTGGATTCTCTTTTGTATTGCACAGAAAGCCTGGGTAGAAAGAAACAGATCTGACCTCTCATTAGAGTGTACCTTGTTTAGTTTTTCAGTAGGTGATCTTTATACAGTATTTCCATTTCCAACTTAAAATAATTTCATAAGTACATTGAAATCAAGTGCCTCCTGAACAATATGGTGCATTCATTTTCATTAGTTGTAGGATAGGTTTCCAGTCAATAGTATGACAGTGCAGAAAAAGTGAAAAACATTGCGGAAGTGTTACATAGCAAATATTCATAGATAATACTTCTTCCAATGTATGCTTTTGACAAATCAGTACATATGGGTAAGACAGCATGGAAACCACAAAAAAGATGGAGTGCTTTATGACACAGAGAACCACTCTTAAGCCTTGTCATTGACCTTTCACCAGACATTTCTGCCCAAAGTTTGGTTTCAAGACACACCACTCATGTTTACTGTCACCTTCCAAATCAGAAATCATTTAGGAAATACAAAAGCTTGTAAACTACTTCAAGTTACTTTTGGGACAAAATGAAACATTACCTATATATATATATTCATGCTTTCATACATAGCACATATATGTGATGTATACACATAAACATGCATCCTAGTATGGCATATTAGCGGTACTGGAGGTAAGAACATATTAGTAGTCAAATGGACATGAGTTTGAACCAGAATAATTGGAGTACACCAATTATTAGCTGCTTGAATTTGAACAAGACATGAGATATAAATGTGTGAACACATTATCTAACATGTGAAATGAGCTCTGGAATGAAATTATTTAGTGACAGTGATTAGTGCCAGAGTTGCAAAAGTTAAGGATCTTGGTCTTCTGGTTCAGGTCTGTAGACTGTCATGCTTAGATGTGAAAATACGAAAAATAATATTGGAGATGTATACGGCATCTCACTCTCATCTATAAATACTTTGAGAAAATTCACAGGATAAAAACAGCAGAGAATTGTCCCTAGCATGTAACCCCACACATTGGCTTTTACTTAGTAAAGACCTGATTGTCAATTGTTGAAAAGGGAAGAAGGGACTTCTCAGGGGAGAAGGTGTGTAGAAGGAGTAGACTTAGTTGACCTCAGTGGCCTATGTTTTGTAACCTCAGGGAATGCTAGCGATGTCTGGGGATTTGCTGTTTTTGGAAAGAGACAGCCTAGTAATTTGAATCTGGTCACTGGGACCGCCTGACTTCTAACGGTGGATTAGCCAGTGATTCCACCAGAGACTCTTGCCGGGTACTGACATTCTGTGCTTCAGATTCCAGTAAACTGGGAACAGCCATTTCTCTTGCTTTGGAATTCTTCCATCCTGGATCTTCCAAAGAAATTTAAGATAAAACTTCTTGGAAGCAGCCCGTGGTGCTGGATAAGGTGGAAGGTGTGGAGGGCGCTAAATGTGATACTTACCCTGGGATTGAGTGGGTGTGAGATACCAATATCAGGTTCTCTCTGTGTGAAGTAAAGTCTCTATTTGGCTTCTCAAGAAAGCTATTTTTTGTGCTTTGTGGAAGTCAAGTATCTAGACAAGACATTCAGTGGTCAACAATCTGTGTTTGTGAATGTCTGAATATCCCTAAAGATCTAGTTATCCCAGTTGGTTGAAGACTGTTTCAGTGAAGCGACAACTTTAATCATCTTTCACTGGGGAATAGCAAAATTTTCTTTGGCTTGACTCATAGGAAGCCTCTCAACCTGGTCTCAACTCTGACTCCAGATCCTTGGTTGGGGGCCTGCCTTTCACAATCACCTGGGGTATCCAAGAGACCAAATTGAATCTGAACTTTACTGAGTCTGTTCTCCCACAGTGATTCTAGGATACCTGAAGACCCTCTCTTCAAACAAAGTCTTGTAGTTGACAATTAAATGGAAGGTTTAGAAAGCAATTAAGTTTAAGAGGGGTAGAATCATATTAAAGCTTTTCTAAATAACAAGCTTCAGTAAAGGAAAGATGGTAAGAACCCCAAGTCTGTAGAAGAAAAATTATCGCTATTTCCTATAGATTGAAAGCTTGGTTATTTGTTTTATGGATGTGGAAAGAATCTTGAGAAACATCCAGTTTACTGGAGTACATTCTGGAAAGACTACCTCAATAACAGTGCCTTTCATTTGTCCTATGTTTTCCAGTTCACAAGGTATTTCACATACATCAGCTCGCTTGATTCTTACAAGTACTATAGGAGCAGAGAAGGAAAGGGGTTAATTACCGCCACTCTGTAGATAAGGAAATCAATCTTGCAGTTCACTAAACTAGGACTCAGCCTGGGTGTCCTGACTCAAATCCCGACCTCTTTCCACCCCAACATTTTTAGTTCTGATTAGGAAGGCATGGTTTATAAAAGCCAAAGTGGAAACAATCCAAATGCCCATTAGCTGGCAAATAAATATATACAACATGGCATAACTCTACAACAGAAAAATACTGAGCAACATGCTGGGTATTTAGTAACATGGATGAACCTCAAAAACCTTAGGCCAAGTAAAAGAAACCAGACACAAATAACCATTATTATAGTATTCCATTTATATAAAATGTCCAGATAAAGCAAATATAGAGAGATAGGAAACGGATTAGTGGTCCTCTGAGGCTGGGGGTTTGGAACAAAGGTTGGCAGAAAATGGTCATGGGGATCATTTGTGGATACTGGAAATGTTTTAAAATTGGGTAGTAGTGATGGCTTGCACAATGTGGTAAATTTACTGAAAAAAAGTCATTAAACTTTACACTTAAGGTGGATGAATTTTATGGGATGTACATGGCAGCTGAATAGAGCACTTTGCAAAAGAATGGGAGTATGTTTCTCACTGACAGGTGATGCCATGTTTATGCCCTCAATGAAGTAGCCTAACCAAACAATGAAACCGTCTGGCTCTGAGGCAAATCCTTGGTTCTGGTCCGAGCAGCACGTGATTTATTAGCTTTGCTCAGCTGATAAGACCATTCAAAGCCGCGATGAGACTGCATTCAAGGGCAGCACAGGGCTTCCTGCTTTCACCAGCTTGCTGGCCTTCAACGCAGGTGAACGCGCCTGCTCTGCCAACCTCTGACATTTTCACGCTGGGTGTAATGCGACTTTCCCACATCACATTATTATTATTTACAAACACTCAAAAACTTACAGATTGAGAGCTAAAAAAGAGAAGGTTTCCTGTCCTTTTAAGGGCATGAATTGACAAGGAATCATGTTACCCATGGAATGGGTCCTAAGTAACACCCTTGACAACTAGCTCTGAATCCCTGGGGTGTAGTAGAAAGGGCAACAAGGAAAAGTGGGGGGACACGTCATTCGGAAATGAGTGCCAAGGGAAAATCAGAGAAGACAAACATTCGAAAGGCTACAGATCTGTAGAGCACAGGGGAGCTCTGGACGTGAAGGTCAGTGAGGATCTGTGAGTACCTGTGAAAAGACAGTGCCTTAGATTTTCAGGATAAAATAGCAAATGAAAAAGGTCAGTAACAAGATACCAGTTCTCAACACTAACTGTCCCATTATTGGACATACTGAGTCCCCATATTCCTGTACTTTGACACGGAAGTCACCTTCATAGCCTCTCTTGACAGCAGGGTCTCAACTTTTTGACCCTTTAAGTTTCCACTTCCCTACCGGATTTGAAGTTTTCTGAAGTGACAGTTGTCCTAAACCTGAGGGGAGAACTCCCCCAGGGAACAGATTCATCTTGGGTGCCAACCCTCCACATGTGTCTTCCTAATACCATGGGGAACAAATCATACGTAACCATAATGTCATCGCTCAGGGTTACGGGAAACTCACTGCGCTAATGAATGGCCGCCTCAGACCTTCTGTACATCCCAAATAAGATTTCCATCATTAGAACTTCATATGATACATGTCAAATCTTCTCCCTATTTCATGATTGCAATTTCATACTGATGCTCTGCAGCATAAAATTGATAAAATTCAGCTGTTCTTTGCTTGTTTCTGATTTTTTTCTGGAAATCCCCCCCTTTTTGGGGGGGGGTCTTTACAGTTTTTAACATTATCAGATTATCTTTCCACTTGCTTGCATAGGACTCATTTTTACATGTTCGAATTAGTTCAACAAAGGGTAATTGAATCTACTATACATAAAGCAAAGCATTAGATGATCAATTAAAAATGCTTGATTTCCCTATCAGTCTTTCATTTTGGCACATTTTGAAATGATTAACTAGCAAATCTCAACATGACAAGTGGCTTGGGCTTATGAAACATGACTCTAATGACCAGTTACTAGTTGGGTATACTTAAAGAGACTTTTTCACCACTCAGAACCTCAAAACCCATTTTCATCCTTCGTAAAGTGGAAGTAACCATATCGATTACATCAAGTGTTACCTCACACACACTAAATGGTATCTATATACAATTATTAAACAGAGACCATGTTACTACATTAGACTGCTTGGCACATTGTACGTAAGAGCATTTTGTAAACTATAAATATTACACAATTGCAAGATATTGTTATAAATAGCTCTAATAATTTTAAATTTGACTCATGCTCATCACCACAAGCTGGCATAGCTGGGAGATTTGCTTGGCTGCCAAGCCTGAGAGTGAAGGCTTGATAAGGGTATTGCCAGTTCTCATCTGGTCCCTGTGGCCTGTTTGGTTGTTGTTGGTCCATGGCCTGACCTTAGCCTGACATTCCCCCTGGGAGCCTCTCTCCGGGTAGCTGACAAGCTCCCTCCGACAGACTGAGCGAAGTCAGAAGCTTAACTTCCTTAGGGGCCATTGCTTTAGCAGCCTTCTGACAAATCATCTTAGGAAATGTTGAAAACCCAAATCCTTCTCTGTAAGTGGGAAACATGTTAGATCTAGTCCAGGAAGCAGTCTTGCTCCTGTACAGTGAGAGAGATTATAAAAGCCTTAAAAAAAAGTCAGGGATAGAGGGAGGGTGAAAATTAAGCACAGCTTGTTAACAGTAGACAGCGCCTGGATACTTGTGAGAATAAGAGAATTTCCAGTTTCCCCACTTTGCAAGTGAAACTATAGCATATGCTTTTCATGTTTCTTCATCAGCAAATTGGAGACAATTTAAATAAGAAAGGCATCCCTGAAATGAAAAAAAAAATGCCATCATGAGATAAAACATGTATGGGCCAGTTGGGCTCAGTCATTAGTTTGAGGGCCACTCTCAAAGGAAGGTTGACTGTGAGGCAGAAGCTTTCAGGCCGCTGTGAGCATTGGGGTTCCCAGGAATAGCGGGTAGAGTGTGTGGGGGGTGGAGATTAAGGAGAGCAGAGAAGTCAGGTTGCAATTAGGTAGCATTTCTCTATAAGCATTTCTGGAAACTGCTTAAGAAGATCTTAGAAGAAAGAAGCTCGAATCACCTTAGACTTCGTCGTTTGTTGTGATTCTATTACATTTTAACAGTCTCAATTTTTAACTAATTTTTTACTTATAACATAATATTCTTAAAGAGGTCCTCCCTCAATACCATATAAACCTCAGGCTCTATCAGAGCTGGATCCACCCCTGTCTATAGTGCAATTGATCTGATTTTGATATTTTTTAAAAACGTAAGTCCTGGACACCTCATAACTATTCTAGGTCCTGGGCACATTGACTGGGTCAACAGGGCCCATTCCCTTGGAGGAAGCTTCTTTCCTGTTAAGACCAGTTCAAAACAAGTGATCCCTGGGCGGGTGCTGCCGTGGAACGGAGTTTTGTGGGAGCTGGAGAACTAAGCTGATCCTGAAATCGGGAAAGGTCTCCTTGTGAGGTGCTGCTGAGGACCCAAGAGAGTGCAGGAGGCCCTGGCAGTCCAGGCAAAAGGGGAGCATAAGCAGTGGCTGGGGGGTGGCACAGCCGTGGAGCACAGGAACCTGGTGTGGCTCCAGGGTGAGAGCTGGAGGAAGTGACCCAAGTGGAGGCTGGAGAGGTGAGCGGGTCCTGATCCTGAAGGGGCCAGAGGACAGGGTCAAAGATTCTGACTGAAGCACAGTGGAAGCCATTTATGGGTTTTAGGAAGAGAATGACCTGTTGATTTGTATTTGCCAACGGTTGCCTGGCTGTATTGTGGAAAAGGTGAAAATGTCCAGTCATAATGCATTGAGGAGTCAGTGTTGCAGTCACTGAAGAAAGTGAGGATGGCAGCCTAGCCTCTGGTTGAAACAATGGGAAACAGTAGACATGAAATATGATTCAAGAACTTGTGAGTGAACATGACACTGTTGGTGAGAGGAGGAGCCAGAGGTAGCACCTGTACTCCAGCACCTGGGTCAACAAGGACGCCGCTTTCAGAAACATGGCAGACAGCATTGAGGGTGGGAAGGCAGAAAGGAGGAAATGAAGTTACTGGTTTGAAGCAGGTTGAGTTTTAGGTGCCAGTGAGACACCCAGGGGGAGATTTTCTAAATATTTTCATAAACATTCCTAAGCTTGAGGATACAAATTTTAGCTCAGTAAAATGACATGTCATTGTAAACCCTGGACTTTGGGGGTCCTTCCGATCATTGAAATTACACATATGAAATCTGTGAGTGACAAGGGTGTAATGCAGACTAAAGCAGAGGATCAGGAGAGATGAGACTTGAATAAATGTATTCATACAATACATTCATGTAACTCTGTCTTGTGGTTATCAATAGGAATGCTGATATAAACATTATGCAAGTCCAGAAATTACCAAATTCCTCTTGAAGTTTGGAAGTTATTAAAGAAAATGAAGAAACAATTGGTAGGTCCTCTCAACACTTCTAACATAATCAAAAGGACATAAGCAACAAGCTAAGTAACTCACCTGCAGGCAGTGGGTAAGTCTCCTGCCATTTAGAGTGTTAGGCTGAAGTCAGTGCCAGTAGAGTTAGAAGGTCTCCTGTCACTGCCTATAAATACTATTTATTGAAATGCCAGATCTGCTGTCAGGGCTGGTACTGCTGATTTGGAGAGATGCTGGTGAGTTTTACTCTCATGGAGTCTTTGTTATTATCCTGACACTTGCTAGGATTAGCAGTTGCCTACATTTGAGAAGGCAAACTGAGGCTGTGAATGGTGGCTCTGGGGTAATGTTGGAGATTCCCACTTCCCAGTAGATAATAGTAAAGTCCCAAACGCCTTGACATGGCCCTTCAAATAAAAAATTCTCAACATCTATATGCATCTACAATGTGCCAGGCATGATACTAGTGTCTTTCAGAGGAAGAGAGACAGAATGTGTGAAAGAGAGATGGCAGGGAGAGGAGGGAGCCAGACACCAAAGCATTCTATTTGATATAGTACAAGAACTGGCAGTACTATTCTGACTGTCTCTACCTATTCCCCACCCCCATGCCAAATACCTGGTTTTGGTTTCTTTTTCAGACTCCTGTGGTTTGCCCACAGGCCTCTCTCTCTGCCTGGAAAGCTCTTTATCAGCTTCTGTGCCTTCTGCAACTCCTCCCACTCGAGCCACCTGCTTCTTCATCTGCAGTCCACCTCTCTCCTCTTGCTGGCACCTTGGCGGAGCTTGCACTGCACTCTGTTGCTGTCAGTTGTCCGCCTTTATCCCCAGAGTATGAACTCCTGAGGGCAGGGGCCAGATCAATGTCTATCTTTCTGTATGTAATCCTAGCTAGCAGCACAGTACCTGTCCACGCAGCAAGTATTTGGCAAATGTGTGCTGAATAAACAAGTAACAGCATTTTTGAGAGGAAACCAAAGAAAATAAGGTTGAAAATATAGGTTGAAAGATGAAACTCTGTTTTCACTAAAAAGGACATTTGCCAATACACTGGGAAATAGTGTGTGTTTGGTTGTCAATCAGGAACCATTAAAATGATTCTTCCCACAATAGAGATTTTTTTAAAAAACAAAAGATGCTTACCTTGAAAAGTGTCTAAAAGCAATTCTACTCAAAATCACAATGTGCTCAGATAAAAATCCCAAAACAGAAAATGCTGATGCCAGGAATATGATTTGATTTTTTCCTCTCACTGTAGACAAGGTCGCACAGAAATCTACATTATTCATCATACTTAGTCTAGCGTGGGTCAGGTGGTGGTGTTTGGTCACTCAGTAGAATTATATTCAAAGAACTTAAAGTTTACAGAGAATACTTAAAGGAGGATCCAGTGAACTAAGATCACCCACGAACTGTAATGATTATAATCAGAGTGATTTATAACATCTATATTGGATATCTAAATGACCATTGTTTTAAGGCAGGGCCTTTGAGAGGCATTTTTTTTTCAATGATACTGCCACAAACACTTTAATATTTCCTCTTTTGGAATCATTTTCATAGTCATTCATGGACCACCCAAGATTTGTAAGAAGAAACTCACATGAGACTATATTTATTCTGTGTTGTTTCAGTGAGAAAACTAAAATATATGGGCTGGTTCTTCAAGAGATCAGTTTCAATACAATAGAAATAAAAATTTTGTAATAATTTGAGCCATCTAACAATGGAATGAATTTTTGATGATGTAAAATTTTCACTGAAAATTTTCAGGCAAACACTAGGTGACCACTTAACAGAAGTGATAAAGAGAGGATCCATGTATTTCAAAGGACCTTTGAAATCTGATAATCTGTGATTCCAAGAAAATCTGAGTAATTATTTTATAATCACATTAAATGTGTAGTATTATAATCTGCACACACCAAGCCCTTATTTTTCTAGGTATAAGCTCAAATGTCACCTTATTACAGTGATCTTCCCTACATGAAATATTATTCCCACATTCTCCTTGCTCCCCTCTTACCCTACTTTGTTTCTGTCCATAGAGCTTCCATCTGATACAGTCTGTATATACTTGGTCATTTATATACTTGTATTGTCTCACCTCCCCCAACTATTGATGGAATATAGACTCCATGAAGGAAGGGACTTTGTCGGTTTTCTTCACTGCTTTAACCCCAGCACTTAAAATAGAATCTGACATGTAGTGTGTGTTTAATAAATTGTCAAATAAAAATAATATTAAAATGTTACAGAAAAATTAAAAATAGAAAGAAAGAAAGAAAGAAAGAAAGAAAGAAAGAAAGAAAGAAAGACAATTCCACTATTTTTGTACATAATTACATATCCTCAAATTTGGACATATCATATGGGTCAGTGCATAATTGTTGAGGAAGTAAACTTGTGCTGTCATTTTCATGTATTTTCTTCTTGTCATTTTTTTCAAAAAACCTCACAGATTTTCATATTGGTGTAACTATGGTTCATTGTTTTACCTAAAATGTCATTATACAGCTGAATAACTCATCTTATTCACCAGAAATGGTTATAATAATTCGATGTCATTTCCAAAAATCAAGCCATTTTCATATAAAAAAGATGTGTTACCACTGAGGCTACAAAAAAGTATATGCTCAGGCCATTAAAAAAGAATCCAATGAACTCATCATTTCTAATTTCATAATTTTCTCTCTCATTAATAGTATTGAAAAGGGTCATAGTTATTTTTGAAGGCAGTTTACCATAATGAGTTAAGATAATAATAGTTAACCAAAATATTTTTGCAAAAGAAAAATGGAGGACTTCTTCTTGTGACTTCAGTATGTATTATAGAGCTATAGTCATTAAGACCACTTAGTATGGGCATCAGAAAATAGACACAGATCCCCAGAACAGGTTCAAAAGTCCAGAAAGAAGCCCTTACATTTATGGATGATGAGTTTTCCACAAAGGCACCAATTCAATTTAATAGGGAAAAGCATAGTCTTTTTAAAAAAGTGCTAAGACAATTGGATATTTGCCTGCAAAAAGATGAATTTAGACTCATACCTTACACATATACAAATATTAAGTCAAAATGGGTAACAGACCCAAATAGAAAAACCTAAAATTATAAAACTCTTAGGAAAAACATAGATGTAGTTCTACCTGACCTTGAGCTAGGAAAGGGTTTCTTACAACAGTTCAAACAGAAAGAGAAAAATATTGGTAAATTGGATTTCATCATAATTAAAAATATTTGCTCTTCAAAAGACACCAACAGACAAACCACAGAATGAGAGAAAATATCTGCAAATCATATATCTCATACAGTCCAGAATATATGAAAAATATATGTCCCAATAAGAGGCAACCTATTTTTAAAATAAGCATTAGATCTGAATAACTGTTTTACCAAAGTAGATATAAGATAGCCAATAAACACATGAAATGATGCTCAGCATCATTAATTATCAGAGGAATAAAAATTAAAACTACAATGAGATACCATTTCATACCCACTAAAATGGTTATAATCAAAAAACAAAAGCAATAGCAAATTAGGATGTGAAGAAACTAGAACTCTCTTCATTGCTGATGGGAATGTAAATTGGTGCAGCCATTTTGGAAAATAGTTTGTTAGTTTCTGGAAAAGGTGAATGTAAATTCACCAATTAACTCAGCAATTTCACTACCACATAGCTGTCTACCGAAGAGAAACGAAAACACACAGCCACGCTAAGGCTTGCATGTGAATGTTCATAGCATCATTATTTATAATAATCCAAACCTGGAAACAACCTAAGTATCTTTATTCATTCACCAGCTGCTGAGCCTGTAAACAAAATGTCATATATTATACATGTATTGATAAATGTATATTTTAACACATATACATTTTAATAGATTTTTGTCCATGTGCTAAAATGATACATTTACAGTTTTATAAACTATATATTTATCACATTCATAAGAATATGAGCAAATATATAATTTCAAATTAGCTTCTCTTCAGTTTTCAGCTCAGACACAAGTATGAGTTCAAAGTCTAGCTCCACCATTTCTTAGCTCTGTGGCCCTGGGACAGATACTTGACCTCTCTGAGTCCATACTAGTAAAACATGGATAATAGCCTATACCTTACAGAACTGTAGGTTAAATGAGATGAAATATATAAAATGCTTAACACTAGGGACTTCTGGCCAAGATGGAAGCATTGGTAAATATACTTTGTCTCCTTGCACAACCAAAAGAAAGACAATAAATTTAAAAACAAAAAATAACCAGAATTGCCAGAAAATCAAGCTTTATGGAAGACTGACCACTGAGGAGTTAAGAGAAACATTCATTCAGACTGGGGGGAGGGGTGGAGATGGGCAGCTGGGGCAGAGAGGGTGCAAAAAGATGGTGGCTGGTGGATTGTGGCAGATAAGGCAGTGGCTGATGGACAGGGCGGTCCCACTTTTATGTGCTGATAAACCAGGAGAAACAACTGGGGAGAGATGTGCAACCCAGGGTTCACACGCAGGAAAAGAAAGCCTCAAAACCTCTACTGATAAAAACATGTGGGTGTTGCAGCAGTGGGAGAAACAGCCATTCTCACAAGAGAGCTTGTTTGAGAGACCCATAGGGTCCCAGAACATACACAAACCCACCCACCTGGGAATCAGCACCAGAAGGGCCCAATTTGTTTGTGGGTAGTGGGGGAAGTGACTGAAAGCCGGCCAAGAGCCAAACAAGTGGCATTGCTCCCTCTCTGACCCCTCCCCTATATAGAGCACCACAAGGCAGTGATGCACATTGCCCAGACCTGGTGAACACCTAAGGCTCTGCCCCTCACAGCATAATAAGCGTGCTGAGACCAAAAAAAAAAAAATGGCCCAAAGGAAAGAACAGATCAAAGCTCCAAAAATAGAACTGAGCGATGATGAGATAGCCAACCTAACAGATGCAGAGTTCAAACACACTGGTGATCTGGATGCTCACAGAATTAGTGGAGTATGGTCACAAAATGGCGGAAAAAGGGAAGGCTGTGCAAAGTGAAATTAAAAAAATATAAAATATACAGAGAACCAACAGTGAAAGGAAGGAAACTGGGACTCAAATCAATGATCTGGAGCAGAAAGAAGAAAGAAACATTCAACTAGAACAGAATGAAGAAATAAGAATTCAAAATAATGAGGAGAGGCTGAGGAACTTCTGGGATAACTTTAAACATTCCAACATCCAAATCATAGGGATGCCAGAAGGAGAAGAGGAAGAGCAAGACATTGAAAATTTATTTGCAAAAATAATGAAGGAGAACTTCCCCAATCTGGCAAAAGAAATAGACTTCCAGGAAGTCCAGGAAGCTCAGAGAGTCCCAAAGAAGTTGGACCCAAGGAAGTACACACCAAGGCACATCATGATTACATTACCCAAGATTGAAGATATGGAGGGAATCTTAAAAGCAGCAAGAGAAAAGGAGGGAGTTACTTACAAAGGAGTTCCCATAAGACTCTCAGCTGAATTCTCAAAAGAAACCTTACAGGAAAGAGGGGCTGGAAAGAAGTATTCAGAGTCATGAAAGACAAGGACCTACATCCAAGAATACTCTATCTGGCAAACCTATCATTTCGAATGGAAGTGCAGATAAAGTGCTTCCCAGATAAAGTCAAGTTAAAGGAGTTCATCATCACCAAGCCCTTATTAAATGAAATATTAAAGGGACTAATCTAAGAAAAGAAGATGATCAAAACTCTGAACAGTAAAATGACAACAAACTCACGACTATCAACAACTGAACCTAAAAAAACAAAAACAAAAACAAACTAAGAAAACTGCTAGAACAAGAACAGAATCACAGAAATGAAGATCACATGGTGGGTTATCAGCAGGGAGCGGGAGGATGGCAAATGGGGTTAAAGGTACAGGGAATAAGAAGCATAAGTGGTAGGTACAAAATAGACAGGGGGAAGTGAAGAATAGTATAAGAAAGGGAGAAGCCAAAGAACTTATATGTACAACCCATGGACATGAACTAAGTCGGGGGGGATGCTGGTGGGAGGGGGTGTGCAGGGCGGAGGAGAATAAAAGGTAGAAAAAAATGGGACAACTGTAATAGCATAATCAATAAAATATATTTCAGAAATAAAAAATAAAATGCTTAACACTAGGCTGGCACAGTGTCAATTCTTAATAAATCATACCCAGTATTATTGTATGTTCTTTTGGAGTTGTATCTGCAAGTCTAATTGTTTACCAACAGTCATGGGTGGGGAGAAGGAAGCCATTTTGTGCCCTGGAGAAAGGCACTTCCGCAGCTCTGGCTTTCTCAACTACAAATTTTTCACTTAATCTCTTGGAGCCTTGTTTGCCAAAATCTGTAAAGGAGGATAAAGTTAGTCATCTCACAGGGACTCCTATGATTAGGAACATTATATTCAAATGCTTGGCAAACTACAAAATACAATAAAAAAATCTAAAGTGCTCTATTATTATAGCTGTCCATTCCCACTAATGCCGTCCACAGTATGTTTTTAGGAGAACCTGAATAACTACTCATAGAGTGATGATGGGTAGTCATTTCTCAGCCTCTAAGATTATAATAAATGTTTTCATGGCCATGGTGGTGGGAGCAAGTCATTTTCAAACTAAATTGTGTTCCCCTGTTGTTTGAATATAAAGTAAAAGCTGTGTTACCCTATCTGAAATGCTCTCTGCCTGTCTCATGAGCTATCAGGCTCAGCTAAATCTGTCCCTGGCCAGTGTGTGAATAATCCCCACTGGTTCTGAGACCTCCATCCACCACCGATGTGACATTCTTTGTGTTGAAATGTCTAGCTGACGTCTGATGCTTAAAACAGCCTATGCTTTCACCTCTCTCTGCATTGTCACAGCCCTGTATCACCACTCTTAAAAGGCTATCGCAGCCACTCCAGGCACCAGTTGCTGACCAGTCTGCCTCCTCGCCTCCCTGCTTGTTTCTGGCTGCCTTGAATGCCTGGTTCTTCAAGCTCCTTTTGGGTCTGACAAAACAGGGACCATGTCTACCTTCGGCTACAGGAGAGGACTTAGCAAATATGAATCCATCGATGAGGACGAACTCCTTGCTTCCCTATCAGCTGAGGAGCTGAAGGAGCTAGAGAGGGAGTTGGAAGACATTGAACCTGATCGCAACCTTCCCGTGGGGCTGAGACAAAAGAGTCTGACCGAGAAAACCCCCACGGGGACATTCAGCAGAGAGGCACTGATGGCCTATTGGGAGAAGGAGTCCCAAAAACTCCTGGAGAAGGAGAGGCTGGGGGAGTGTGGAAAGGTAGGCTTTCAGGACTTTTCCTTGGCTGCTCCCAGCTCCCACCACCCCACCCCAAACCTAGGAACCTGTTTTCTCTAACTTCATAGAGCTCAGCACTTTTCTTATAACCTGCTACTGAAAAATGTCTCAGGCTGGAATAGTCATGTAACATCCATGGTCACCCAATGGACCATGATATGTAAAGTTATTGATGGGGGTTCTATAAATGGCTAAAGATGAAATCTTCAAGAGGAAAATAATTCATAAGCAAGGCACAGGTTTTAGATATTTTGCCAAATGTAAGTCTAATTTTGAATTATAAGTTGGGGATGTGGCCTAGTATCTGTTCCTGAGAAAGTATATATACATATATATAATTGATGTCTATATATATATATCACTTAAAGTAAATTTATTTTCTTTTATAAAGAAAATGGTTGGTGCTCTAGTTGCTTTGACTGTGATGATGGCTATAGTAAAAAGACTTCTTTTTTTCCAAAACCAAGAAGTGCGGGGTGGTAGGAAAGTACATGGGACTGAGAACCAGGGGACCTTATTTCTCATTCCTTCTCTGTCCCTAAGTTGTTAGACCTTGAAAAGATCATCATTTCTGCAGGGTTCGTCCATCTTTCCGTCTTGCATCGAGGGGCGGGGGGGAGTCACTGGTTTTCTTGTGTGTGTGAATCAAAACCCCTTTGAGATTTTGGTGAGTTATGGGCCCCCTCCTTAAGAAAATGCATGTGCCCATGTGCACACACACACAAACTTCTACGTGGAATTTCAAAATAATGACACGCATCCAAAACCCACCTGAGGGCCCAGGTAAAGCATGCCCATGCAGATGGCCTCTAAGATTTCTTTCTCCTTTACAATATTGATCCTGAGGCCAGGAAATGTAATACTTATATTAGAGCATAGATCTATTAAGCTCTTGTTCTCTGCCCAGTAAACAGTTTCTTTAAATTTGCCAAATGCATCATTAACAGAAGGAATTCGAAAGACTAAGTTCTGGGAAAATAGCAATGGTGAGAAGAACGTTAATATAACCAGTTTCTGAATTTCTGGAAGAACGCAGATCAGGAGCAACAGATTAAACCCTCTGTGCTCCGCAGGAACCATCTAAAACCAAAATGGCCTGAAGCCAATGGCACCGCTTCCACATACCAATCTAGGAGCTGTTAGATGATCTCTATGGTAGGGTTTGTGGGCCACGCTTGCAGCAAGATATGTGTGAGCTTTGTCTACGTCAATCATCGCAGGAAGGGTCACTGGGATCAGGCCAGGGTCTGCCAAGGCCACAGTGGCCGCCTGCATGGAAGAGCTGGAGGGGCAGGTGACAAGGAAGGACACACACGACAGGCCAGGATTTAAGGTCGATTCCACCACATCCATGGTTTTTAGGGGTCTTTTTTTCCCCCTGTAGTGACAATGTGTGTCAAATATATATAAAATAAGACACTATGAATACACCTATTAAATAATTTCCTTAATAAAAAGATTAAAATTGACTCGGCAGATTGAGGACAGACAGCCATTATAGCAATAACCCAACAAAGGGATCTTAATGTCATACTGTCTTGAGATTGGTGGGAAACAAAGGGTAAAGCCTACTGTCCGCTGTTGATGGAACTCACCTGATCCTGCCAAAGGCCTGGCTGATCTCTGCCAATGGCTTATCAGCTCAATTAGAGAGGCTGCAGTGTTGATGAATTTTGATTCCTTTCTTGGCTAATTTTTCTCCCACTGCAATTTCCCCACTGGCCAGCTGTCACTGTAGTCACAAGGAGTGCTGAGCAGAAGCTCACTGGTGGAGGGTGTAAATCCATTCCCACCACAGGAAGCAGCTCAAAGCAGCTGATGGGTGGGTGGCTGGTGGGGGAGGGCGGACAGCAGCATAAGTGAGGACCAGCACAGTAGGGACGGTGAGAAGGAAAGGGGGGTCTTTGTTATTAGACTATTGGCTCTGGAAAAGCTTATGAAAATCATGTTAACTCCTCTTGAATGACAGCCTCTTCCCCCTGGGTTCACCTAAAGTTCTGCTACACTAAATAACTCCAGGGGGTCTTGGCAACCAAGGCTCTAGCTTCCTTGGCTTGAGTATCTGCTGGGTCTCAGGCATAGGTGCCTATGAGTTCACTCACATTGTATCATTGAATTCTCACCTTCTGCACCTGAGAACTCAGACTAAGAGGTTAAGAAATGCATTTGAGAGCAACAATTTAAAAGTAACTTGAAATTCAAAATAAGCTTTGTTGGCACAAAGACCACGATTCTCACGATGTGGGTTCCTGATCAGCAGCATCATCTGGGAACTTCTCAGAACTGCTAATTCTATGCTCTCTCAGCCCTGCTATAGGAGGGGCTCTGGGAGGGCGGCCCAACATTCCGTGGTCTCGCAGGCCCTGCGTGTGATTCTGACACACACTACAGTTTGATAGCCGTTCAACAGCACTGGAGTTTCTTTGAGACCCTCCCACCTCCCACAGAGGTGCCTCATCTGAAGTCAATCAGCTCTTTATGGGTAAATCCAGCACCAGAACCAGAAACCAAGCCTTTTGCCTCCTTGTTCATGTAATGATGCCAGCGAAGTGATCGAGAGAAAGAGTTGGCCACCCTCTTCTCGCTGAGTTATTACTTCTCTAAGCATTGCACACATCACTGCCTCCCCACATTCCCACCTTCCTACCCCCATTCCCACAAGGATCAGGGCTAACTCCAGAGCAGTGGCAGATGGGAGACCTGGAATAATTTAGAAAGTAGGCAAAGACTGTTTTTGTTGCATCCTCTTACCTCCCCTCCCTAGACACCTCTCAGTCCCTCTTGGTGTTCTTCTCCTAGATGTTCCCCCACTGAGGGTGACCAACCATCACAAGACGCCTGGGGCTATCTAGATTTTAAAACTAAAAATCCTGCTTCCTAGAAGTTTTCAGTCTCAGGCAGACTGGGACAACTGGTCCCCGTACCCCTGCCCTGACCGGTCAATACTTTTCTCCCAAGCCCAGTCCTGACTCAGAGGCCATTGGCCAACATCATTTTACATCTATTCAGTAAACAAATATTTATTGCACCCCTGCTACAGGCTGAGCACTGTCTTTACCCTGCTAACAGTCTTCTGGGAAAACAACAACTTGTTATAATAGGCACTGTTAAAGGGGAAGTACAATGCCATGGGAATGAATCGTAAGGATGATTTCAGGGGGTATCAAGGAAGACTTTCTAGAATAAAGTATGTTTTGAGGGGAAAACATCGCTTGCAGATAAAGCCTAAAGTTCTTTAAAAACATAAGCTGATAGACCTAGTTGGGTGGCTCAGTTGGTTGGAGCATCATCCCATGCCCCAGAAGATTGTGGGTTCAGTTCCTAGTTGGGGTGCATACCTAGTTTGTGGGTTTGATCCCCAGTCAGGTGTGCATAAGGGAGGCAACCAGTTGATGTTTCTTTGTCACATTAATGTTTTTATTTTTCCCCTCTCTCTCTTTCTCTCTTCCCCCTCCTCTCTCTCTAAAATCAATAAAAATCAAAGTGGATAAAATTTAAGGGTTGCATCAAGGGCAGTATACCTTAAAGTTTGAGACAGGCCTTCCTGCATATATGGAAATAGCTGTGTGTGTGCGTGTGTGTGTCTGTGTGCGTGTGTGTGTTTATCCTCTCCTCCTGATCATGAAGAAGGGAGTAAATTAAGACTGGACAAGCCATCCCAGGAGTGGCTGACCCCATCCCCAGGCCATCACTTGGTGCCTGCCACTCCAAACAAGTGGATAACTGGAGGCTATTTTGTGATAGCAACTGGGCAAACAAACCTAGAGACAAGCACAGTGTTATCCAAAGCTCATTCCACATGCCTCAGGCAGCAGGAGCCCTCAGGGTAAAAAAAAAAAGGTTGCCAATATAGAGGGAAGAATCAAGGCTTTGGGGACAGGGGATGGACATGGGAAAATTTAGCTCGGTCAGCAATCTCTAATTTCTTTTTTTTTTTAATCAGAAAAGGTAGCCAGAAAAACAGAGAAGGGGTCAGTTGGACTTCTAAGTACAGAGTGTTATAAACAGAAAAGACAAAGATAGAATGAAATTGTGTTTGCCTGAAAGTCTTTCATAATTGATACCCAGTAAATAATTTAAGACCATCAGGCTGAGGCAATGGCTTGCTTCAAGATTTTCTACTGTTCTCTGCTGTTCCTCATTACAGTTAGAAGCTAGTTTGAGCCAAGGGTGATTACCTTTCCCACCTCCTGTCTTCTGCAGTCCGTCTCATTTAACCCTGCGCTAGCATGAGATTTCAAGTTGATTTGCTGAGAAGGGTGACCTAAATGTTTTTCTGCTGCTGCCCTGATGGCAGCCCTGCACGCTGGGCTTCCTTTCCCAGAGCAGGACAGGGACTGCAGCAGCTCCCAGGTGGTGTAGGGTCTCCCAGAATTTGTGCCAGGCTCAACCTTAGAGGTAGATAGATACTGGAGAAGCAAGTGACACCCGGCCTCTGTCTATACTGAGACCAGTGGGGTGGAGGGCACGAAGCTCCCGTCACATCTGCTGTAAGAGACAGTTGGGGAAAAGTTTTGAACATTAGGAAAGGGAACTCATTAACCTATTGTGTGATTTTTGTTGCCATTTGTTTGTTTGGGATGGAGAAATAAGCAAGGACAGAGGGGTGAGGGGGGATTCCAGAAGGGAGGTTTGAATTTGACAAATTATAAGTAGACTAGGAGTCAAGTAGTTCAGAGTAGGTAATTAAAAGAATAAAAAATGTATCAAGGGTTTCCCAAATATGTTACAAATTATTTGTTTAAAGTGGCAAAATGATAGTAAATTTGAATTCAATTAATTGAATTCTGAATAGCTGTTCTGCAGAAACAAAAGAAATGTTTGTAGAAAAAGCTGTTCAAAGTTATGCAATGAAATGGTAACCTTGGTCACCCAGGAGATTAACTTTTCTCATTATATATTTTTGTATTACTTACCATGTGTTACTTTATTTTATTTATTGAGATATAATTGATATATAACAATATATTAGTTTTATGTGTACAACATAATGACGTGATACATGTATATACTGTGAAACCTTGTCACTTTTGTAGATTTAAAAAAGTGTGCTTAGGAATGGCAAACTTAATGATGATACTGTGCTCTTCAGGCTGCAGAAGAAGACAAAGAGGAGAGTGAGGAAGAGCTTATCTTTACTGAAAGCAACAGTGAGGTTTCTGAGGAGGTGTACACGGAAGAGGAGCAGGAGGAGGAGGAGGAGGAGGAGGAAGAAGAGGAGGAAGAGGAGGAGGAGGAGGACAGTCATGAAGAAGAAAGCGCAATTGAAGACGAGAAAGAAATTAATGGAAATGTAAATTATGATAGCGTCAATTCTGACAACTCTAGGCCAAAGACATTTAAAAGTCAAATCGAAAACATAAACTTGACCAATGGCCACGGCGGAAGGAACACAGAGTCGCCGGTTGCCATGCACCGTTCGGGGAACCCTACGGTGATTGAGGACGCCTTAGAGAAGGTCAAGAACAACGACCCTGACACCACAGAAATCAACCTGAACAACATCGAGAACATCACGTCTCAGACCCTCGCCCGCTTCGCCGAGGCCCTCAAGGGCAACACAGTGGTGAAGACCTTCAGTCTCGCCAACACGCACGCCGACGACAGCGCGGCCCTGGCCATTGCCCAGATGCTCGAGGTCAACGAGCACATCGCTAGCCTCAACATCGAGTCCAACTTCATCACCGGCAAGGGCATCCTGGCCATTGTGCGAGCTCTGCGGCACAACACGGCGCTCACGGAGCTACGCTTCCACAACCAGAGGCACATCATGGGCGGCCAGGCGGAGATGGAGATCGCCAAGCTGCTGAGAGACAACACCACACTGCTGAGGCTGGGCTACCACTTCGAGCTCCCAGGACCCAGAATGAGCGTGACGAGCCTCTTGACACGCAATATGGATAAGCAGAGGCAGAAGCGGATGCAGGAGCAAAAACAGCAAGAGGGGCACGATGGAGGGTCCAGTCTCAGGACCACAGTCTGGCAAAGAGGGACACCTGGCTCTTCACCGTGTGCATCCCCCAGGCAGTCTCCCTGGTCATCCCCCAAAGTCCCCAAGAAAGTCCAAACCATGAGGGGCCGCCCTTCCTCGCCACCTGCGCCTCCCCCGCCACCGCCCCCTCCGCAGAAGCTGCCACCCCCTCCGCCACCGCCGCCTCCGCCGCTTCCGCAGAAAAAGCTCATCACCCGGAACATCGCCGAGGTCATCAAACAACAGGAGAGTGCCCAGCTGGCCTTACAAAATGGACAGAAAAAGAAAAAAGGGAAAAAGGCTAAGAAACAGCCGAACAATATCCTAAAGGAAATAAAAAATTCCCTGAAGTCAGTGCAAGAGAAGAAAACGGAAGACAGCTCCCGACCTTCTACTCCGCAGAGGTCAGCCCATGACAACCTCATGGAAGCTATTCGGGGCAGCAGCGTCCGACAGCTGAGGCGGGTAAGTGCCCCAAGAGCAGACCCGGGGCCTCCGACCTACTGAAGGAGTCGGGCCCCTGTTGCACAATGGCGCCAAAGTCACTTCCCAAAATACGTATTACTATCTCAATATTTCAATATGCAAGAAAAAACATACCAAGTTTGTGATACCAGGAGCAGCTCACTAGTGAGCAGATTTCCGTTTGAAAGATGTGCCTGGGCGCTGTACTTAGGTCCTTGAAGGACCAGGCCCATTTATAGGCACTCCAACGTATAAAATCCTGATTTACTTAATTAAAAAATCAGGGAGTATAACCTGCATTCCAAAAAAGACTCATCACTTGTGAAAATTTTTACCACAGAATTGCGAGTGGTTTCAAGCCCAATTTGTAACATAAAGTTTGAATACTATGCAGCAATAATCAATCTATATCTGAGTTCCTTTTAGAGAATACTGCCAGAGACATACTTTACACATGCTTTCCACTTTATTATTTGTATTGTTTTCACTGAAAGAAAATCCCCTATTTTTGTAGGTGGAACTTCCAGATGCTCTGCGATAAAAACAGTCTTCAGAAGAGGATCCAGAATTATTCATTGGTATTAAATAAAATGCATTGTGAGATGTTTCTAAAATACCTTCTTCAATTTGCCATGTTCTCTATCTTTAAAAATAGCATCGCCCATTAATTCCAAAGAGAATTTTAAGAAACAATTAGCATGTTTCTTCTGTAAATATGAACATAAACTTTTTTATGTCATGAGATTTGTATTAGCTGGAAGCAGTTTATTTAAAGATAGTCTTCATATCTTTGGATGTGTTGATACTCTGAGTTGTAATGAAATAATGAAATGCGCTGTTATTTTTGTAATCCCAATAAATTTGGACTGAAGTTTTTTTGGGTTTTTTTGTTTGCTTGTTTGTTTTGTTTTGTTTAGTTGATAACATTTTCCGATATACATGTAACATTGTTAAATATTAAAAATATTACATTCTCACCCAAAAAGGGTTTGGGTCCTTAGCATTTGCCTTTCTTTGTTTTTTCCCAAGAATATTTGATCAGAACTCTTTCTAAAGTCTGGAATCAAAAACTTCCTTTAAAGCCTTCTTGACAGTGAGATAAAAGCACAAGAACAACCCTGAAACGATCATTAACATCCCAGAGGCACTGATATTAGACCCGGGATATCAGCTGACACTCGCCATGTTCCCATAAGACTGATAGGTTAGTGCAGTCATTTATAATTAAAAATCAACTATTTCTGGAAGAAGAAAAATAGAAAGTTAGGAAGCTCATTGGTAAACAAGAAGTAAGTGCTAGGGGCATGCCTAAAAGATAGGTCCCCTGAATATGGAGCCATCTTCTGGCTGACCTTTAAGATTCTCCTTTTGAGCTCTCCTTGGACAAGCCCTAGTCTGGTGGGTCTCAGCCTTCTGTACCCTGCACACAGAGTGGTGATGTCAACATTCACGATACATATCCAGGGACAAGGACACATGCATCTGTAATCTCAGAGTATCATTCTACCCCAACCCTCTCTCACTCAAAGAAAGATCTGAATTCAAATGAGAAAGGCCTCTCAGAGATTACCTTCATTCCAGTCTAACGCTCCACTCCAGTTTATAAAAGCTACGAATCTCGTTTAAAGTCCCTTGTAATAACCACGATTAGCAATGTTTCCCTTGTGTTCTACAGGGTAGAACAGTGGTTCTGCTAAACCCTCTGGGCCACCCATTCAGTAATTGTTTGCTTCACATACAAAGCTTTGGATTACCTTCAATCAGAATTACCTTTGATTTTCACTAGAAAATTCTCCAACAGTTCTTAGGTCTCTATCTTTTAGTCTGTTTCTTTTGTTCTGCCATTCTTTTAATAAGAACAACTGATCATTTTTCTTAAGGAAGGTTCCAGAGGTCTGTGAGCTAGGTTGTTTCCTGACTCTGTGTAGGGAATGACTGACATTTTCTGAACTAAGCTGTCCCAGGAACTTTTCACAACTGCACTAACAGTTCCTATCCCACTTTACCAACGAGGAAACCCAGGCTCAGAGAGGGTAAGGCTGCTTGTGAAACCAGCTGCCTCTGACTGTGCAGCCTGTGCTCCTCTGGGTCTTCTGACCAAGCCTCCCAAAGGGGCCCTGTTCTTAGAACAATGGTGGGGATTTCAGTTGCCTTTAGTAGTGACTGTATTATTTTCACTGTTTTCATTAATGTTAACAATCATGCCCATTACTATTGTTCAAAGAAATAAATGCTAAAATAGAGGTTTTTAAAAGGTGCATGTGCATATGTGTAGCATATGTATGCATGTGTGTATGCATGCGTGTGTGAACATAGGACAGAAAACCAAGTCAGGCCCTCCTTTCCCCTGACTCCTGTGTGGACATGAGGACAAGGCTCTTCTAAATGGGAATGGCTCCCCATTCCATCACGATGAGGCCGGGGAGCGAGTGGTTGCTCATAAACTGGTTTGTTGATAAAATCATGCATGAATCCCAGAAAGGGAGTGTGCCGCAACCCCGCCCAAAGAGAGGGAAGAAGAGGGACCGCCAGGCTGGGGAGGCCGGCCAGGCCTTTCCACCAGGAGTGACTGGGAGAAACCTACTGTTTCCTTTGCACTTTAAAAGACTGCCTTGCTGGAACCTTTGGGGCTCGGGAAAGAGCAGCATGCACTAACTAGGTGCATCACAAATGAAATAAATATGTGGACCCTCACACTCAATCTGTGAAATGAAATATTATAAAGCCTGTAGCAGGACATGTATGATATGATCAGACACTAAGTGAGTACACTGGGCATTCAGAAAACATTTCTAGAATGTTAGTTCAGAAGACAATCCTGTAAACATGGAAGGTGTAAACAGCGAGAACTGAGATACTCAGTTCATCGCTCCTGTGAGCTCGTAGAGCCAGCATGAAAACTAATTAGTTCGTCCTCTATAAAGAGCTTTCAGCTCACTGGGAGTGATGCCACCCAAGACCAGATGAAGTGTTTAGGCTACGATTTACATCTGCACATTAATCTCTTTTAAAAAAATTATTTTTTATTGTTGTTCAAGTACAGATTTTGTCCATTTTACCCCCATTACTCCCCCCTCCCCCACCCTTGATCCCACCCCACTTGACTTTGTCCATGAGCCCCCCATATATGTTCCTTGACCACCCTTCCTCTGTTTCCCCCTGTCTTCCCCTCCCCCATCTCCTCTGTTCACTCTCAGTTTGTTCTTCACTTCAATATCTCTGGTTACATTTAACTTCTTTGTTTGTTCTGTTGATTAGTCTCCACTTACAGGTGAAATCATATGGTATTTGTCTTTCACCACCTGGCTTATTTCACTTAGCATAATTTTCTTCAGATCCATCCATGCTGTTGCAAATGGTAGGAGCTCCTTCTTTCTTTCTGCTGCATAGTATTCCATTGTGTAAATGTACCACAGTTTCTTGATCCACTCATTTACTGATAGGCACCTAGGTTGCTCACATTAATCTCTTAAAGAGCACCTCATCCTAATTTGAAATGGTCCAGGATGCTAAGCCTCGCTGGCTCGGAGGGCCCTGCCGCCACAGGCATTTAATAACTCAGTGTCAGCAGGATCTTGATTTAATACCTGCCCAGTTGTAGTTGCTATGAGTGAGTGAAAGAAAGAGGAGGCAACAGGCTGCTATGCTATGAAAACCGGAGGTATACTGATATATTCTTAAAAATACCTCTTAACTACATCCTTTTGTGAGAAAGTTAACAATTTATTTTTCTTTGTTTTCTTGAGGTTCAGGGGGTAGAGTTTTATTTCCATCAATTATCGAAGAGCATACTAAAAAGACTAAGAATTGACCTAAGAATTATAAATCTCAGAAATATAATACCAACACTGATGCACTTAACAACTTCCACAGATATTTTCTGAGTGCCCGCCCTGTTCAAGATACTCTTGGTTACCAAGGACACATAGCCAACAAAGGAGGCAGAACTCCTGACCTCATGCACCTTACATTCCAGTGGAAGGTGCTTACACCATTACTTCATACTCATGCCTTTATTTATCCGGTGCCTCCTGTGTCTGGAGCACTCTGCTCAGTGGTGAGGAGACCAGGCAAGTTGAATTAGAAAGTGCTCTGTACCTGAAACTAATGGGGAACCTAAGAAAATCACCCCTTGTAGGATATGTGGCAAGAACTGAGAGGTAGGTATTGGGTCCTGTGTGGGCACTGAGGAAGCCCCATCACCTAAAACCAGTGTTGGAAATATTTTTCTGCAGAGAACTAGAGGGCAAACAATTTAGACACAGTGGGCCATTTGATCTCCGTCTGAACTATTCAGCTCTGCTTTGCAGGGCGAAAGCAGCCACACACAATACACAAATAAATGAGCATGTCTTTATTGACATTGAAATTTTACGTACTTTTCATGTGCTGTTCATTTTGTTCTTTGATTTTTTTCCTACCATTTACAAATGTAAAAACTCTTCTTCGTCTGCAGGCTGTTCTTAAATAGGCATCAGATGGATTCTACTTGTGAGCCAGTCACCCTTGTCACCAGTTTACCGTAAACCCTTGACCAAGAGCAGATAAGGGGTCAAGAAAAGCTTCTCAGGGAAGGTGATTGGGATTTTTAAAGGACAGAGAAAATGCCAGGCTAAAAAAAGCCAAGAGCTGGGGGTGGGGGATGAGGAAGGACATTCGAGTTTGAGGAAATAGACTGTTACAGAAAGTAGTCAAAAATCATAGGATTAAGGTACTTCTGTAAAAACATCTGTTTGGTAAAGAGTTAATATTTGTCTTTTTTTCTAATATTGATAATTTTGATGGATTAAGTATTGGCCTTTTCTTTTTATAAAATAGTACGTGATTATTAAGAAAAATCAGAGTATACAGACAAGCAAAAGAACATAATGAATGTTTAAAATCCCACCCACACAGAACTACTGACAACCCTTTAGTCTATATTCTTTTAGATCTTTCCTAAAGAATATTTAAACACATGTGTAACTATGTTTTCTACAAAAAGGGGAGGATAGAGTATATAACATTATGTAACCCACCATATCTTATTTAAGCAATTTCAGTAGCTGTTGGATATTTAGATTATTTTGATTAGTCCTATGATATTGAACATTTAGTTTGTTCCAATTCATGCTTTTGCATTATTCTAACTTTTAACTTTTCCCAAAAATCCTTAGAAGAAATTATTGACTGTATGATTGATAACTTGTAGCTGGATGACAGTTGTGAGGCGTTACTGTGGTACACCAAAACTGGAAATTAGGTTTCAACCAAATTGTCATGCCTAGCAGCCTCTTAGCCAAATTATACGCTGACATGAATCTCAAAGGTATGCACTGCTAAGATGCATTTTGAAAAGTCCATACGATTCTCTGTTTCTGAGTAAAAAGGCTGGATGGATTGAGAGTCACAGGAGCCTGTCCTGAACAACTTGTGTACACTAAGGAATGTAGGCTCAATTATGAAAGTCACGGGGAGCATCGAAGATTTCAAGAGGAGGAGGGACATGATGTTTATTTAGGTTTTAAAGATATGACTTGTATAACCGAGGAAAGGGTGGACTCAGCGAGGCCCATGCTGGTGGCAGGAAGAACAGTTAGGAGACTGTTGCAAGGATCTGAGGACAAAGTGATGCAGCCTTGAACTGTGAATGCTGCATGGGTGTGCAGAGATGAGGACAGATAGGACAGAGAATGAGAAAACATACTCAGTTGAATTCAGCTATTGGCTAAATATATAGGGAAGGAGATAATGGAAGTGGGGAACCTAGGGTGACACCTAGTTCCTGGCTGGGCCATTTGGGTGGATAGTGGTGCCACAAAATGGGAGAGGGAATACAGCAGGAGCAGATTTGGGGTGAAGGAGATGCATTTAGCCTCAAATGTATTATTTTGGAGGTGCTGTCCATTTGAATGTGTGGGTCTAGAATCATGGAGGGTGGGATTTGTGCTGGTAATAAAGATTTGGGGAGCCATGTGGTACGAGGGGCAGTTAAAGATGGGGTCTTGGATGAGGTCCCTCATGGGGAGGATGGAGAAGAGCAGAGGCTGAGTATGACCAGAGAGAAACCGGAGGAGGGTCATGTGGCAAAGCAGAGTTGTACTGAGGAAGGAGCCCGCGGCAGCATAAAATGCCTTGCAAGTCCTGGAGCCTAGATGAGCGATCTCGGTGAGAGCAAGTCCATGGGAGCAATGGAGAGGGAAATCGGACTGTAGGGATAGAGCGGGACGACTCACCAAGGTGAAGGGTATATAGAGCATCGCTTCATAAAAGGTGTGTTCTGTGAAGGGTCAGAGGGTCCACAAATCTCAGAACAAAAAAGGCACATCTTCCTGGTATGCTATTTTTACTTGATGTGAAAAATACATTATATACACATATACCCACAAATATATTAAGTACACATATAATTATTTTTACTTGACAACAGAAAAAAATAAACTTTATTTATATATAATATTATTTATAGATTTACACAGAAATAAATTTTTATATTTTCCTCAGATCAAGTAAAAATGTCGTGTGTGTGTGTATATATATATAAAAAATACACATACATATATTATAAAGTCAACTGGAAACCTCATTCTATCTCAGTGACAGCCCAGGGTTCTAAGAATCGCCAGGATGGAGAGGATGGGGGCTGGAGACTTATCTGCTCTCGGTTGTCTCTGGCTCCCTTCTTGGAGCATGAGTCTGCAAATCTATGATTTAGTGGCCCTGTTCCAAATTACACTGACCGAATGTGGCAATTGACCTGTGGCGTTCAGAACCTCATTCTTGAGTTCCACAGGCTCAACACTGCATGACAGTTTGGGAAATGAGGGTGGGGTCTACATTACAGCAACGCAGTCAAACGCGCGACGTCATTGTTATTAGAAATCCTCTGGTTAACTCAGCCTCAGGGATTTTTTCCCCCACCGGCTACTTTAACCCACAAGGTAGTCTGTGTTTTCTTGCTGCTTTATCACTTTGCTTTCCCCTTCTTCTCTCATGGTTCTGCCTCATTGCTATCTCCCTAAATTGCTTCTGAGAATTCGAAGTTCTTTTCAGGGTCATGCACAGAGAACCCAGCTCTCTCGAGCCCCCCTCCCGATGAGTAGCTCCACTTGAACTTTGCTATCCACCAGTCAGCAGGGTGCAGATAGAAAGAACCTTTTCTTCCACAGGAGCCACCCTAAAGTTATTGTTGTGAATGGCATTTCTCCCCTCTGAAAAATGGTATATCCTCTCCTTGATCACCACAAAAACCCTATTGACTCCCAATCTGTTACTTGGACCGTTACTCCGGCACTGGTTTCTTCCTAACTGGTTCCTAACCAGTTTCTATCGAGTTTCTCTCCCTCTATTTGCACTCACTTGAAATTTGTCTTCAAGGTACTAGAGGTGCTGTTTTTCCAAAATGCATTTCCAATCACACCTGTCACCTGTTTGAAATTCTTCCATGATAACCCATATTCTACAGAATGAGGTTCAAATCTCCTGGCATGGCAAACATGGCCTTGATTATCTTTCTGCCTCATTTTCCTTCACTTGTCCTCATGAAGCCTGTGTTTAAGCCAGATCGAGCAACTGGAACAAGTGATGGCCCCTCCGACACACACCTTTTCATATGCCACCAACCTGTCTGGAATTCCCCGCCCACTCATTACATCTGGTAAGTGCTTACTCACCCTTCAAGAGAGACCTTGAAAGGGGAGTTGCTTATTGCCCCAAAGAGATGGGGAAAGAGCATCCTTCAGAAAAAACCTCTGTTCCCCTGCACATTCCTGGGTGACCTCATGTCACCCAGGAGTGACATGCTTTAAAAAGCACATGTACCCCATGACCCCAACATTTGTGGCTTACTTCCAGCACAAATACCACTCCCATGATTCTAAACCCACACTTTCAGATGGACAGGCAGCAAAGACACAGTGTGCTTAAAACTGAGCTCATCTTTCTCCTCCAACACCTGCTCCTGTTAGATTCTAGTCTCATAATGCAGTTTGCCTTCCATGGTATACTATTTGCGAACACGTCTTGATCTTTCGATTATCTACTGAAATATATATCTTGGAGATCAGAAACTGCATTTATCTCTTCGTCTAATAAACAGCCAGCACTCAATATGTATATTTGAATAGCTGGGTACAATTAGCTACTCAACGGCAATGAAGAGACAACATGACAGCATCTTCTCACCATTCCTCCCAGGGTGGCCAACAGTGGTATGGGATCACAAAGGATCATGACTGAGAAGTGACCTTTTGGAAGCAACATTAGCCTCAGGGTCTAGGACAGGGCAGGAGCGTATTACAAAGGAACAGCCAATGGTAGGCATTGCGCACATTGTGGGGCCAGAACACTAAGAATATCCACATCCACTCTCACTGGCCCCTCCCTCGAAGACCCCACCCCTGTTCCACGTGTGATCCGGGGCAGTGGCCGGGCTGGCATCATGAGCGGCTGTACAGGATACAGTAGGGAGAACACAGAGTCAGGGGATTGTGTGGGCAAGCCAGGGACTGACAACTGGAAAATGAAAGTTCTGCTCTCTAAAGAAATCATTCTGAGGTGAAATTAGTATAATCTTTAAAACCCTAACTCTTGAGTTCATTAGACAAGTTTTCAATTTAAAGGAGAGATTTTTACTTAGATATGAGTATTCTGTTTGTACATTGGTTATTCTGCACTAATTTTCTTTTTCTAAAGTATATTTTATTGATTATACTATTACAGCTGTCCCATTTCTTTCTCCCCTTTATCCCCACTCTGCCCTGTACCAGCCCCTCCCTCCCACATTCCCCCTCACCCTTAGTTCCTGTCCATGGGTCGTACATGTAAGTTCTTTGGCTTCTCCCTTACCTGTACTATTCTTCACCTCCGCTGTCTATTTTGTACCTACCATTTATGCTTCTTATTCCTTGTACCTTTTCCCCCATTCTCCCCCTCCCTTCCCCATTGATAACCCTCCATGTGATCTCCATTTCTGTGATTCTGTTCCTGTTCTAGTTGTTTGCTTAGTTTTCGTTTTTGTTTTTTAGGTTCAGGTGTTGGTAGTTATGAGTTTGTTGTCATTTTATTATTCACCGTTTTTGATTGTCTTCTTTTCCTTAGATAAGTCCCTTTAACATTTCATATAATAAGGGTTTGGTGATGATGGACTCCTTTAACTTGACCTTATCTGGGAAACATTTTATCTGCCCTTCCATTCTAAATGATAGCTTTGCCGCATAGAGTAATCTTAGATGTAGGTCCTTGCCTTTCATGACTTCAAGTAGTTCTTTCCAGCCCCTTCTTGCCTGTAAGGTTTCTTTTAAGAATCAGCTGACAGCCTTATGGGAACTCCTTTGTAGGTAACTGTCTCCTTTTCTCTTGCTGCTTTTAAGATTCTCCCCTTGTCTTTAATCTTGGGTAACTTAATTATGATGTGCGTTGGTGTGTTCCTCCTTGGGTCCAATTTCTTTGGGACTCTCTGAGCTTCCTGGACTTCCTGGAAGTCTATTTCCTTTGCCAGATTGGGGAAGTTTTCTTTCATTATTTGTTCAAGTAAGTTTTCAATTTCTTGCTCTTCTTCTTCTCCTTCTGGCAACCCTATAATTTGGATCTTGGAGAATTTAAAGTTGTCCCAGATGTTCCTCAGACTCTCCTCATTTTTTTGAATTCTTGTTTCTTCATCCTGTTCCGGTTGGATGTTTATTTCATCCTTTCATTCCAAATCATTGATTTGAGTCCCAGTTTCCTTCCCTTCATTGTTGGTTCCCTCTGTATTTTGCTTTATTTCACTTTGTGTAGCCTTCATTTCTTCCTTCATTTTGTGACCAAGCTCAGTCAATTCTGTGAGCATCCTGATTACCAGTGTTTTGGAACTTTGCATCAGGTAGGTTGTCTATCTCCTCATCACTTAGCTCTTTTTCTGGAGTTCTGATCTGTTCTTTCATTTAGGCCATATTTGTTTGTGTCAGCGCGCCTGTTATGTTGTAAGGGATGGAGGCTTAGGTATTTGCCAGGGTGGGGCAACCCATGTCATTGCCCTGTGGCGCTGTATGTCGGGGAGGGGTCAGGGAGGGAACAATGCCACTTGCTCACTCTGCTGTAGTTCCACTTTCCAATGAACTCCCATTAGACTCAGAGTTTCTCCTGCCTTCGCAACCCCCCTGCACAGTATTTTACAGCTGGAGGTTTTGAGTCTTCAGTTTCCCAGGCAGCCAACCCCTCCTTGCCCTTGAGGTTTGCAACTTTTGCAAATTTACATATTTTTTAAAATTATGCATGTAACAGAAAAGTATACTGATCTCCTTGATCAAAATACTGTTGTCACTAGCATAAACTGCTAAATTCTCTCCCTTCCTGAATGAACTCTCAGATGATCCATCTGATTAATCCCTGTGACATAAACACAAAAACAAATGATCTAAAGTCCATCTCAAATTTGCACATTACTGTCTCTGAATTTATCATGCATTAATCCCCTTCAAATTGGGCTGCATGGTGGCAGCATCACACTAAAAACCAGTGTGCTCATGTGAAACAAATGACCCAACAATGAGCAACTCAGAGGAACTCTTTACATTGAAACAAAATTGTGAAAATTAAGGTTTTTTTGACATTTAAAAAAAGTCAGAGGGAAAATACAATTATTACACATATTTGTGAATGTCTTCCTAGAATTTATGTTTTCATCGTTGTAGCTCTTGCCTTATCAACATGTCACAGGTTAACCAGTTGTGAGACTGTGCAGGAGACCAGCCGGAAGCTCAGAACATCACATTTAGGAGGAGCAAGGTAATATTTAACAACACTCATTTATTTTTCTCTAAATGCTGCCAAGAATTTTTGGTGGCTCTTTTCAGAGACACTCATATGAAGTTTAACAGGAAACCTGATCTGTCAGAATGTGTTGGGATGGTAACTATGAATTTACCCCAGAAGTTGTCATGAATAATTTATTTCTAAAGAAATGCAAATAATTTTTAACATAAGCAAAAAAAGAAAAAGAAAGAAAAAGAAAAGAAAGAAAGGCAAAACAAACCAACTTCTCCATATTTATAAATTAAAAGTCGCCATTGTGGTGATGAAGAAATGAAATAAATGGAAAATGCTTAAGGAAAGAAGACAGGCTCAAAGAGATTATTTGCAGTTCAGAGAGAGAATTCTGAGGTAATTCCAAATAAATTCTTGTGTAATCATTTATTAAGCATTTGGGATTACTCAAACATGTCAGTTACCTAATCCTTCAAATAGAAAAAAATATTTTAATGATGATGGAAGGGAAAATGAGAATTGGACTTAAGCAAATCACTTTCTATTTGCTGAATGCTCCAAAAATCTGGTGTTGCAGTAATCTCAAAATCTGACTTCATTTAGTGACTGTGGGTTTAGCTGCATTATTATAAATATTTTCTTTGTTGCATTTTAAAAAATTTTGAAAACAGAATAACAGCATTTCCTTTCAGAACTTCACATGTGTATATGTAAGTAGAAAAATCCCAAGCCTTCTACATCCGAAGAAAAGATATTGGAGTAATATTTTTATTTTTTGCCTAGGCCATCACTGGTGTGTAATACACCTGGGAAGCAGAGAACTACAGTGGTTAAGGGCACATCCTTTGTATTAAGACAGACCTACATTTGAAGCTCAGCTCTGCCCCTTACTGTTAAACTTCGTGCAAATTATTTAACAAATTATTTAACCTACATTTCATTTGCCTTGGCTGAAAAGTTGGGATTATAACTTCCTCAGGTAAACTGGGCCCGGCACGCAGTAAGTGTTCCAGTAAATGCTGGTTAGGATCATAATGAATCCTTCTGAACATGGTTTTTCCTCAAAGGAAAAACAACTCAGTGACGAAAATCTCTGGGAGTGGAGTAAGCATGCTGCACGCTGTGGGGCTTTTAAAAACTCCTTTAAATGGTTTCATCACTTTCATCAAAAAGTAGTCTGGTCTGAGACTAGGTGAGTGGTCACAGTACAGTACCCTCTGCAGAAAGGAAACAGGGCCAGGCGACGCCCCCGGAGGAAGTCAGAGCAAGTCTGCACCAGGGACTGCGAACTAAGGGCGCCGATGTTGACCGTGCCTTCTGGGGAAAGTGTTCGCTAGAAAAACACTCGGAGGGGCTGGTAACTGTATTGCCACTGCAAAGCAGGACCAATATTTGAAGGTGTTCTTGCTCCAAGAATCCCATGGAATTGTCACTGTGTTCCCCACACCCCATATCAACTCACAAGCTTCAAGAATCCAAACACGCATTTTATTATTTCAGTTTCATACCCCTAGTCCTCTCGGTTACCTGAAATTACTCTTAATTTCGGTGATGGGGAGGGAAGTAGGAGATGGCAGGAACCATAAAACAAAAAATTGTTTCGGATAATTCCTTGAAGGCATAAGCAGCATGGAGTTTATTGCTACAACATTCAGAGAGAGAGAGAAAGAGAGAGAGAGAGAGTCTCAAGCTGGAGAGCGATTTAAGGGGACGACGCCATCAAGGGAGGCCGTAACTGAAGACTGACGAGTAGTCCTCACAATTCTCTGAAATCTGTTGTTCTTCCAGTTTCCTGTTCCACACTGTGCAGTAGTCTCTGTCTTACAAGGAGATGCTATGAGGAAAATGCCACAGGGAATTCAGGTTTGGGAAACAAATAACTTGGGAAAAAGTTTTCTATACTTTGAACTTTACAGAGCATTATTTTTGCTCCTCCAGGCGACTTGCCAGAGCAGCTCTAGTGAGTCAGTTTGTACCATTGACAAGGTGCACATTTATTCAGACCAGCTACTCCAGAACAAATAGATGACAATCTAAATGTCGCCAGCATCTACGTTTAGCTGCAGAGTGTGTTGGATATTGAGTAGTGTGCGTCCCAAATTCCATGCCTAACGGTTGGTCCTTTCCCTCAATTATGAGAACAAAAGCCCTGGAGAAATGCTGGTTAACACTGACAGAACTCTTTAAGGGTGTACATACTTTCTGTATTACATCAGTGGTTTAAACTCTTGCCATATTTAGAGATAAATTATACAGCAACTTGATGTTAACAATTCTGCATAAAACAGCCTGTTGTCACCAGATCTTCAAACAAGGTGAAGCTTTCATCGCTGAATCCTGTGTCAGTCTTGTGGGTAATGATTACAAATATAAATCTTTTCCTTCTTTCTGTTTTCCCCCAATTTTTTTTTGTTAGCTGCTGGGTACAAGCACGTAAACTTCCTAAGAATCGTGACCTATGGCCAAAATGCTATTGTATTTCTCCATCTAAATAGAGTCAGTGAAAAAGTTGTGCATTAGTTCTTCCTCCTTGTACCTGGGCAAGTTTTTAGTTTTCATAGGTCAGGAGGGTTCCATAAATACATCAATATACAGGGTGGAGTAAAAGTAGGTTTACAGTTTTTCATATGGAAAATAACACAATAATTAGTAAATAATAATACAAGAATAAACTCTATTTTGCATATTCACAACTATAAACTACTTTTGCCCCACCTTGTATGTATATAAATGCTCCTGGCCACACACAGTTACATAAACGTTAACTTCTTGAATTATATTGAGTGGCTCCAAGGCTGGCCTCTCCAGTGACCTGCTGGAGCAGACCCCGTGTTTTCGGACAGGCGTGGAAGCGGCTCACATGACCTCGGCCAATGGCACCCACGAGTGTATCTCCAACATTTAGCACTAAGGTTTCCCTAGTCCTCCTTTCCTTTGTCACCAGCGCCTGCCTCTTGCGGTTCTTTTACAACCAGTCTTGAGCACACTCTTTGTCTTGGCCTGTATCAAGGTAATCATAAAAAACTACAAAAACCTGCAAGGGGGCTGGCAGAGAGGAAGAAAAAGCCTTATTTCTCAGTGGGTCTTAGCATTATGTATGCGGTCACATGAATTTCCTCTATTACCCTGATCTTAGAAATGTATTAGTAGACATACTGAGGGATTTGGTTTATTCCAGGGCCTGCTTCAATTTACAGTTAACTGTAATCATTCTGAATAGTTCGGTTTAGTCTGGGACGTTAGTATAACCCGTGAGTCACGTGCATTCCCACCTAGTAGCTCTGAAAAGATGTCTGGGAATTTCTGAAGACTTGGAACACGATAGAGAACATTTGCTTATGTTCCTGTTCCTCCTTATTTTATTCACCAGTTCCCATTAATACTGAAGGAACTTGTGTATTTGAATGCTTCTTGAGCAAAGCTCTAAAAAAGAAAAATTCCTTTACAGCTTTTATAAGACTCATCCCTATGGAAAAGCTTATCAACATGAAGACACAGCAATACTCCATTTTTATTAATAACATCAAGCAGTTTGTGTGTTGGGTCATTGCTGCAAATCTAACATCATATATTGCAAACCAAGACCAAGATATGAGGATAATGCTATATTGAAGTGTTAACCAGCGATGCAGTGGAAAGAACCACATTTTTTTCCTGCAAGTTGTCTTTTCCTACAACCCACCAAATCTCATTTGAGTTCAACTGAACATAATGATTCGAGAAGAAAACTTTACAAAATCAAGACTGAATTCAAACTCACAAAATATTTGTTTCTTTACTACTCATCTTCTAAGTAGGCTATTGGAATGGCCAGTGAGTGGAATGTTTGATATTTAGATATTTGGGAAATGAAGAAATGTAAAATATGTGACTCCCATCAAACCAATTTTTCTTTTTGCGTTCTGGAAAACAGAGAGATTGAAGCGGGAAGTAAAAAGATGCTGGCCAGGCGCAGGTGCTACCTAAAATTTTTTTGCATAGTGTAACTGGTCTAAATCACGTCAGGCCGACCCGGCCATGCTGGTTGTAAAACCTTTGGGCACCGGTGCAGATGTAAGGCAATCACCTGGCACAGGGTCTACTTGGAACTTTCTAACATCTTTAGGCAGTACGTCCTTATAAACACGTTTACAGCATCCGGGACTTCAACCATTGACGAAGAAGGCCACTTAAATAGAATCATAAGATGTCCCATTTATAGGTGGCTTGGAAAGAAAGTTCCAATTCTAGGACTACAGTAGTAAATTAGATTTGCTCATAATTACTTAACTACTAATGTTACATACATCACAACCTTTGGCAAATATCCATAATAAAGGTTAGAAAAGTCTTTAAAAAAAGAAAAAAAATGAGTCTTCCATTTGAATGTACTTGAAAGAAAAAGTTAGCCCTTTTACATTTATATCCTTGCTCAGTAAACAAACAAAAACCAAATATGCTATTTCATGGACTTCTCCTGACTAGTTTCCATCCTTCCAAATTTAGACCCTACTATACTGCCTAATTTTACTTGTAGTGTTCTCCCAATCACCAGTCTTAACACTTGGTTTGCCAGCACAAATTCTTTTCAATTCTCTGCGTTACTCTTCTCCTAGCCAAATAAGTAAATAAATAATTTTTTAAGAAGTTGTCTCTTTTATTTCTCTTAGATTCAGAAGCTGATTTAAGGGGTTGATAGACAACTACAGAATTAAGAGACTATGATAGTTTCTCTAGTTAATTGGACATGTCGTCTTCCCTTTCACTTGTTTCTTTCAACACCACAAACACCAGATGTGTTTTATTTCCCTGCTTGTTTCCCAGGAAGGGTATAAAGTACATGCAACCAAATTAGAATCTCCCTTCTCTTGGTACTAGGAAAACCAGGAAGTTGGCCTTAAAAGTGTTCTGTTTCTCCTTATGCTCCTTGGAATAATTCCCAGTCATTAAAATTGACAGTGCAGCTGTTGTCTGGCAAAATTACTGTAAGGGTTTACAAAATATTCATGCTTAAATAAAGGTAATGTCAATTTACAGGAAACAAAAATAATTTGGATGTAAAATAAAAAGTTCAGTATCATTTCAACCGAGCCCTAAATGACAGGAGTATCTGGTGATGACCAAATGCTCGGACAATGTGGGGAGACCGCCATCACTGAGCCAAAATATGAACACATGCTTTAGAGGCAAAGGCTGGCTCCTCAAAGCAAGCCTGGTTTCCCAGGCAAACACAGGGACAGGGTGCTGCTGGTGGTTTCCATCAACACCCAGATGACATGTGAGACAGTGTGAAATTTGTAGCTGCAAGTTTTTCAGAAATCTGCAATTTAGCCATAATTCAAGAAAAGTACAGAAAACAAGGATGAAACAGAATTCTGGTACCTAATAAAGAGCAACTAAATTGGTAGTCAGATCTGGTTTCTAACTCCCAACCCTGGGCAAAACCCTCAGCCATTCTGGACATGCGAAAGGAGAGTAGGCTTGATGTAACTCAATGGTCTCTTGTCTTTCAGTTGTGAAATAGATATTTTTAGATTTAAGATGGGAGGGGACCTATTTGACTCCACTTTATATTTTAACCCATCACATATGTAGTCTTAATAAAGTTGTTTAAATATGGTGATATTGTGATATTGCTTAAAAAATTCTTACACTGAAGCCTTGATGAAAATCCTCACACATTGATCAATAACTAAGATAAAACTGAATTTGGGTCAAGATACATCAAACAATTCAAGACAGAAAATAATGTCACCATGACACCTGGAACTTCAAGTTCCATAATGCAACTTGATACTGTTAAAACTGGACCTACTGCCCCAACCAGTGGGCTCCATTGGTTGAACATCATCCAGCAAAGCAAAAGGTCGCTAGTTCAATTCCCAGTCAGGACACATGCCTAGGTTGCAGCCTTGGTCCCTCAGTCAGGGTACGTGCGAGAGGTAACTGATTAATGTTTTTGTCACTCATTGATGTTTCTTTTACACAATGATGTTTCTCTCCTCTTTCTCCCTTCCTTCCCCACTCTCTAAAAATAAATAAAATCTTAAAAAAAAACCAAACTGGACTTAGAAAGTTTTTAAAGAACCTTCACAAAGTGTAAGAAAATTTTGCGGTTATTTAAAAATTAGGGGCCATTTCAAACTTACTAGAAATTCACCAATACAAAAATATCTGACTAAACTAAAAACCACCTATAAGCTATTTTATTTTACTCAAAATAATTGTGTGCTAGCCATAGCTCGATCTACCAATCTTAATGGTAGTGCACTGACCATTTTAGATTTATAGTGGACTAGTGTAAAATTAAATACTGTATCAATAGTATGACCATTGATGTGTATTTAAAAAACAAAAAAATTGCCAGTCTGTGAACCAAAGGGTTACCAGTTCGACTCCCCAGCCAGCGCACATGCCTGGGTTGTGGACCAGGCCCCCAGCAGGGGGGGGTGTGAGAGGCAAATCACACATTGATGCTCTCCCTCTCTTTCTCCCTCCCTTCCTGTCTAAAAATAAAATAAATTTTTAAAAAATTTAAAAATCTTTTAAAAAATAATAAAAAAACAAAACAGTTATGGTTGATTTATACAGACATGTTTTGTTATTACGCGAAAATTTTCAGTGGGTTCTCTCACAGCAATAGAAGATACCATATGTCACAAACAAATAACGGGTGGTCTTACCATTAGTTACAAAGTATGTTTCCCATCATATTCATAATAGCCAATTTATTACACCTTTTCCCAGTGGCTTCGCGAGGAGCAAAGTTAAAAAAAAAAATCCATCAATAAAAGACCAAGATATTACAAAAGAATGCTGTGATTTGGAAGTAAGAGGTGTCAATGTCAGTAAGTGTGCAAAGTAAAATTTCTCAACTTTTCCATGAAGTATTTTCTATTGTACTACAAATAAGCCTTATGTCTATAGTTGTCCTTTCAGAACTCTTTTCCTAAAAAAATAGGAAGTTATTTCAGAAATTTCTCTGTTAGATAAATACAATGTGACAAGAGCAATTCTGAGGCACTTTTCTCTTTAAAGCCTTTTGGTAAAGTTTGGTTAATGCATTCTTAAGTGTTCACATTTGTATGACACAAACAACTTTTTAATAGAACATTCTTCTTGAAATGTTAAATTTGGCTAAAGCTCTTAGAAGACATTTTGTAGCATCCTACACACTGGATTCCATAACTTAGTTTAATTTTCAGATACCCGCTTGTGCCGGCGTCAGTAGAAAATTCTACTTATCAAAAACTGAGCTTCCTGTTTAAAGCAAGCACCATCTTCAATACCATTTATTAAGAGCTCTCTAAGTCCCACATGGACTGTTATATTTGGCTTTTACCAAAACTACCAGTAAATTCCCTTCCATTGTGATTTTAAAAGTTCAGCCTTTTGCTATGTGAGTTTCTTTCAGTCTGACCTTGCAACGTGAATGCGATGTACACCAGCACAGCGGCTTCCCCGGAGCTGCTGAGCAGCTGTCGCGTCTCCCGGCAGAACAGGGTGTAACATTCTTTTGCGCTCCATGTTTATTTAATGGCACACTAACTCTTGGGGCATGCAGTGTGCTGGAAACTTCCAGCGCTACCATTCACTGCTGTGTATAGTCACATTTCCTCCCCCATTTTAATCTCAACAATAAACAAATAAAAACACACTATTTTACATATTTGGGTCAAATTAATTTTATTATGCTCCATGATGAATTGCCACCTGTGCAACATCCTATTCACTATACATTTCGAAAAAAAATTTCACATACTAAACAAAATTTCAGTTGATAAATGGAAATGAATGATTGAAAGTCTTTATGAATCTCATACATACAATATGTGGCTAGCTGAAATTGTCTATCACATAGCATTTAGATATAAAGAGCCTCATGCTAGTTTGTTAAATGCAAAGGCTGTCAGACAATCATTTAACTGGAGTATATATAGGAGGCTTCCAGACAGTGCACAGATACAGTGCTGACCACAGTGTAAGGTGGAGGAGGACTGAAACATGCAACCTTTACATCTACAGATTTTGTCTTCGTGCCTGGACCGAATTCCACAGCTGCTGTGTTTCAACCAGTAATTTGGACTTTGTGCAACAACAAGAATTTTTTTCTTTCTTAAGAAGAATAAACTCAAGTACCTTTGGCAAATTTTATACCCATCTTACATGTTTAAAACTGTGTTTCCAACTCAAAGAATTGATAGCCTCTGTTCAGAGCAGCTCTGGATAAACAGTCATCATACCAAAATAAGCTGGAAAACCCTGAATTCCTTGGCCAAAAGTTGAGAGAGATCTTAAATTGGCATTACCTTAAAGACATTTCCAGGATATTTAAAATGTTTTTTATAATGTTGCAAAAAATTGAAAAATGTTTAATATTACTTAAAAATAAGTATAATGTTCTATTTACCATTTGCACAAGTTCCTAATTTTACTGGTTAGTAGTTGTTGAGCCTCATCCACACCAGATTCAACTGAGCTCAAGCCACAATGAAAATTATAGTAAGCAGAGAAAGGTTTCCAGCAGCAGAGGGCGCTGTTTTTGCAAGAACAAAAAGTCTAGAATTTTTCCCATGGCCTTAAATTACTCTTGCAAGGAAGGTAACATTCTTTGAATAATTTAACTATTTTACGGCACCACTTAACTGCTTTCAGCAACAAAACCTTTTAAATTACTTATGATAACTAGATGCATGATCACTAGAGATTATGTGATAACTGGTTAAAATTCAAGCCACATCTTGCAGGTCCAGCCTGTCAAGATCATGCCAATACTAGATTTTGGTCGGTATAATTCTAGAGAGCTTAATCAATTTTTAGTTGGATACTGTGATTACAGTAATGAAATACATTTGGAACTACATTCTGCATATGACTTGATGTGAGGAAAAAAAATCTGTATTTAAATCAGATTTTTCTATCTAAAATTTAAAGTAGGTAGATATGATAATTAGCGTTATAAATATGAAAACCACCTTTAGGCAGATTAGTGTATTGTAGAGAGGCAAGGAAACCCTAACTTTAACATATCATTTACATAACAATGTGCAGGTTGTAATGTTTTATTTATTTTTCTAAAAAAAAAAAAAATCTATCGAGTTACGTTTTCCAAGAAATGACACTGGGATAACCGACCTTATAAGAAAAATGTAACCCTTCACCTGACATTTGACAAAAACCTTGAGAAATTATAAAATTAAAAATAAAATAGTATAGTAGGTTCGATATCGGATTAGGTTTTTATGGTTGTTATTTTTAAATACCTCAGTCCATATAAACTGCAAAATAAAAATTGTTTATCTCATGTCACTTATAATGGTCTGACTTTCATAGTATACTTAACCAAATACTTAAGTAACAACCATAATGTAGTCTCCTTTAGTTCATATGAAAATTATCCCTAAGACCCCCCAAATTCCAATAATTTAAATAACATTTATTTCAGAATAATACCAAAAATATTTTTTAAATTTTTGCTAAAAAGAGCCTGCCACATTTGCTATAGCATAAAAATAACTCCGGTCAAGTACAGGTATGTAAGGGCTCCTTATGATTCCAGCCTCCAAATGCCACTGCTACACAGTAACAGGCAGTATTGCTATAAGAGGTGTGTTACTGATTTGCCCAATTAGCATCTCTGTAGTGATTTTTATGTAGAGCATATTGCTAAAATTTGAGAAACTGCATCAATGTAGTGATGTCTAGAGAACTGTGCAATCTATCAGCTTCGACATTCATGTAGCATTGTGTTCAAAATGAAGGGGCTAAATAAACTAAGGTTTGCGTCACTTAAAAAAGAATGTAGTGCTATACTAGGTTTTAATAAGAAAATTTAGGTACAGAAAAAGTAGGGTATGAAAATAGTGTTTTCCTTCTGGCATTATAACTAAATTACATTAAGGTTTTTGTCAGTCTCACATATAATATTTAAACTCCCTTATTGATGGAATGAAAAATATTCACAAATTAAGTGAGCATCCTGGTGTAAACTCGCACACAATATCAGGGAGTAGCTCTGTAGACGATTATGACAAACCTTACAGATTAAATGAGGTATTGCACAGATTAATAAAAAAAAGCAAAAAAGGCAACAAAAATATACAGCAAATTGGTAGAACATTTACATGATAATTTTACAGAATCCATAGACAGAAAGTAGTGTTTAGTATTTCACCTTAAAAATATATATATAATATATAGATCAATCTTCCCATTCATCATCGTCTTCAAAATCTTCTTCGTCGTCTTCATCCTCATCTTCATCTAAAAGAAAATCATTAGGACAAAGAGTGAAAACCTATGTACAAATATCACATATTTCTTGGGTGGTTTCTCCAATTATTCAACTTCTGAAATTCAAAGCATTTGATATTGGAAGCATCTAGTTATTAAGATAGTTTAAAATGAATCTAATAAAATACATCTAAAGAGTCTGATGGTGAGTTAAAGATGAGAACAGGAGTCAGAATACCTGGGTTCTAGTCCCCTAATATTTGTTACAAGTTTCAACCTGTGTGTTTCTTTACATGCAAAGTCACATTTAGGTTGGTCTTTCTGAATTTTAGACCCATATCACAAACCCAAATGCTTTCTTATATTCTTCACATGGATTCCTAAAGTTTTATCTCCTTTTCTAACCTGCTTCTCCCCTACCAGTCTAGTCTGCCCCTGGACAATTACCATTCTCTCAGGTGTTCAGTCCTAAAAACCTAGAAATTATTATTGACTCCTGTTTTTACCAGCCCTCACCCCCACAATTGAATGCATCAAGCCTGTTCCTTTTCTCCATTTCCACTGCTGCTCCCACACCACCATCATATCTTATGGATGTTACAACACTAAAGTAAATGGAGTGATATTTAAATTCTAAGTTTTAAAAATATCAGTTTTCCTCCTCCAGTGGCAGACCACTGTTACTGGAATAAAATGTGAAGTTACCTCACTGTGTAAGATCCTACATGATTGGTCCAGTTATTGTCTCCCTGGTCCCCTAAACTTTTTTTGTAATGCCCTCTCCTTCAATTCACTGTTGCTAGATGCATGGCCTTCTTCCTGTCACTTAAAGATGCCAAGTTTATTCTTGCAGTAGCTTATTCCTCTGTCTGGCTGAGTCTTCTCGTCATACAGACTCACTCAAAAAACCACTTCCTCAGGGAGGCCCTTCCTGACCATCCTATGTAAAGTATAACCCTCCCATTTTATTTCCCTCCTAACATTCATCACTACCTGGAATTCTTATATTTTGTTTATAGATTTAACACTCCAGAATATACGCTCCACAACAGCAGGGCCTTGCCCGTCTTACTTATCACCGAACCCTTGGCATCAGGACAGTGCTTCACAGAAGCTGCTCAACAACTATTTGTTGAGTGAATAAATAGGATGTCATCAAATCCCATGAGCAATCTTCTATATTATATACCAACTTTGCATACTTCATGACCTTTCGAAAACTATATACCTCATAAAACCCAAGAAGGCCGGGTCTATGAGACAGCAGTTGAACAGCTGCACTATAAAAGAGATTATTTGAAGTACCTGAGCTCTAATATTAGAACTTGGAAATTAACAGAAGCCAAACGGGAATAAAGATGTCTTCCCTGAGCCCCAAACTAAGTTTTTACTTTAATAATAATATTAAGTATTATTAGTCTGATGGTCAGCTCTATATTGTTACAGAGTTTATTTGGAAAGGAGTTCAACCAACTTCATGTTAGTTAACGTCTATGCTTACTTTACTAATAAAGGAAACAATTTTCTACCGAAAGGTTTCACTAGACATGCTTCCCAGAGCTCACCTGGAGGAAAGTGTCAATAGAGTATAGTCAACTATGCATGCATTTACAGAGTGACAAGTATAGGTATTTATTAGGATCTATCGGGAGGAGGAAGTAGCTAATAATTCTATCATCAGGTACTACACCATGGGAACAATAATAGTTAAAAGAAATGGTTCCAAGAAGAAGTAAAACCATGTTATATATTCATTATATCAGCATGGCTATTATCTAGAGTTATTTATATCTTAAAAAAAACTTACTATAGGGATAATTTCCAGCAGAACCCTTAAATGTCCTCAGTGGTATGGAGAGAGATGTGTAAGTGGCTAAACAGATGTTCAGCCTACTGCTGGGTATTATCTGACACACAACCAGGTCATCGCAGTAGAGTGAGAAAATATTCTAACAACAATTATCAATTAAGTAATCCTATTTTTTACAGTCATGTCACTATCAATTGCTGTATCTTGAAAGAGCAGTTCAGTTAACTTATTAGCACCAAACAGGTCAGAATGTCATGTTTTTCAAGAGAAAAATTTGGTTATCTGCTGATTAGAAGAATGTAATCTGGCAGATGAATGTTTTCTAAATAAACATTCAGAGAAGTAAACAAGTCTAAAAAAAACAAAGGCCCTTTAATCATTATCTTTAAAGGAAAGGTTGTAAAAATACAACGGACATACAGTTGAGCTACCAATTCCAACTGCAGGCAGGAACCTCACTGACACTAAGCCATAAAGGAAGCGGAGCAGGCAGTCTCAAAACCCAGTCTCCACTTGTATCCCTCCTGTTCCTTCTTGAACCCACCAACCCTGTTCCTTCCACTGATGACCTACCGCTGCTAAAGCTGAACCTTAATTCCCTGTTCTCATTTTCTTGACCTATCAGACACACGTGACCTAGATGATTACCCTGTCCTCCTCCAAAAATTTCTTCATCTGGCTTCTAATATACCAGATTCCCCAGCCCCAGGCCTTATAAGACCATCTCTATTTACATCCATTACTTTGCTGACCTTACCCAATTCTGTATCTTTAAATACCATGTATATATTAATGACACGCAAATTTGTATTAACACAGTACAGACCTCTCCCCTAAATCCCAGACTCATAACCAAATGGCTACTCATACATATCTACATGTGCATTTTAATAAGTATCTCAAATTTAATATATATAAAACCAAACTTTTAATCTTTTCTTTCAAACCTGCTGTTCCTCCTAAATCTTTGCCCACTCTGTTAACAAAAATTTCACCTTTCGGTTGCTCAGGTCAAAAATCTTGGGATTTCTTCCAAACCTCATTTCCAATCCATCAGTAAACCCAGTCATCTCCACATTCAAAACATAACTAGGGTCCAACCACTTCTCACTGGTGCCTGCAACCGGATTCAAGCCTCTATCGTCTCTTCCTTAGCTCACTGCAATCCCTTTGCTAAGAACCTTCCTTTGGGTTCCCATCGATGACATTCATGGTCTCCAAAGCCCTACTACTGGGCCCACTACCACCTCTTGTTTTTCATTCTCAGTACTCGTTCCCCCCCCTCTTGTTCTAGCTATACTGACTTCTTTGTTTCTCAACCTCAGGGACTTTGCACTCGCTGTTACTGTCCCCTGACACTTGAGCACATTTTGATAGCTTTCTACAAGGTTCCCTCCCTGAACTCCTTCTGGTATATCCTCAATTGCCACCTCAGCTAGGCCTCGTCGCCCTACTTCAAAATGAACTTCCTCCCAAAGCCTATAGCTCCCTATTTCTCCTTAGTATATACCATCATTTAACATGTTATATATTTATCTAATTTATTTTGTTTATTGTTTGTCTTTCTCTCACTAGAATGTATGTCCCATGAAGACAGGAATTTCTGTTGTTTTTTAATTTTATAATCGTCCCACAATAAATATTTGTGGGCTGAATTAGCCTATCTTTGTAGCACATGATGGGAATATGTCAACTTAAGAAAAACAAATGCTGCTCAATTAGAGAAATGGAACGAAAATAACATTTATTGAGCACCTATTATGTCCTAGACAATCTGTGTTAGTTACATATTATTTTATTTAATATTTACATCAATCATACAATTTATGAATTCTCTCCATGTAACAAATAAGAAAATTGAGGTCATTAAGAGTAAACGACAGATTTAATAAGAAAGATCTGACTGAATCTATCATGCTGGGGAAGCTCTCTGATAAACCTCAACTCCTATTATCAGCAAAACCCATACCCACACTGTGCTTGAAAAACAGGGTGTCATTACATGTGGTGTGCATATGCTTAATAACCAGCTCAGAACAGGTAGTAGTTAATTCACACAAACCTTTTTAGGAAATGACAAAAAAAGAGAGGGGGAAAAAAAAGACCCAAATTCTTTAGCGAACTCCAGACACAGTGTAAATTACCTAATTTCTTAGCCTAACCTCTCATGAATCAGGGAAACCTCTTAAATTTTTTATGTCACAGAAATGTTAGGAATGGGATCAAGGAATCTCAAACCTATTTAGAGGTTGTTTGCCAGGCATTCTGTCAGTACTGCTCAGTATAGGAAAAAAAAATGCCATTTTTCCAAAGCTGTTCTTCCAAATTATAGTTATGGCTGTGCTGTCCTGACATCCATTAAGCTTTAGATACACTAGTCACAGTGGTTGACAACTTTTAAAAATATGTCCTGGAATTCACATCAGTAAGGTATTCAACAGAAGGGAAAAGACAGCAAAGACTGAGTCATGAAAGAGAAAGAAAAACAGAATTCAAGCATTCTAATATATTAAATATACATGCATACATGCAAATATATACCTGAAGAATGAATGGCTTTGCTCCTTTTCTGCATCACTTCCATTAATGCACCCACAATTCCTGAAGTGGGGGCAGGTGTTGGTGGTGTAGACTCCTGGCCATCAGATACCTTTGAAAAGAAAGTCAGCAAATTCAGTAATAAATCCTTTGCAAAAATTCTGTCTCCAGAAAGTCTTACTTTCTTAGAATCAGTTTTTATTTTAAAAGAAAAACAAAACAAATAAAAATACCAAGCAAGCTCAGGACAGGATTAACTAAAATAAGAAGAAATAAGCTATTGCCTTAAAATAATTAGTCAAGATATATTTCCGCTCCTTCTTGGTACAAGGGGGGACCTGCCCCCAAAATGGAAATTTATAAAAAATTGTGTACTTCTTGTGTGTTTAGACTTTAGTCACCTTCAAAGTACTCTCTATTTGATGCAATGCACCTAGTGAGACTTTTTCCCACTGCTCAAAACAGTTTTTGAATTCACCGGTTTTGATGCCTTTTAGTGCCTCTGCTGTATTTCTTTTTTCTTTTTTTTACCTCTTCCACAAGAACAAAATGTTTCCTTTTGAGGATTTTTTTCTTTTTTAATCGGAGGAAACAAAGACGTCACTTGGGGCAAGATCAGGCGAATAGGTAGGGTGTGGCATGGGGGTCATGCCAGTTTCGGTCAAAAACTGCTTAACACTCAGTGCAGTGTGGGCAGGTGCGCTAGTAAATCACCCATCACAAAATGGGGAAACACGTTTAAAGAGTCTTCCAAAAAAAAAACAACACCCCCAAAAACACTGAAGCTGAACACAGCCGCTCACCAATGCCAGGTGGTACCACTTATAGAGATGGGTTCCCAGAACACTCATGCAGCAGGGGAAACCTGTGCTACAGGGGGCCCACCCTCCAGAAGAAAATCCCATTTTGGGGTCTCCCCTCATATACAGCCATCAGTGTCTTTCCAAATTAAGAGTAAGAATTGAACTCTTTCTTGAAAAGCATGTGCCCTTGCAGCTGGGTTACTTCTGTTTATTCTAGTATACAAAGCTGGAGCTGATGAAACTAAAATGGGACATCATTTTATAAACTAAGGTAATACTTAAGCACACTTAAGATACCTAAGAGCAACTGAAGAGACTTATGTCCTCCTACATAAACTCAGCTTTACTAATAACTTAAAATGAACCTCCTTCTCATAGCATATACTACTGGCTGTCCAGCCCACGGCCCGTGGGTCACATGTGGTCCAGGATGGCTATGAATGCAACCCAACACAAAGTCATAAATTTACTTAAAAACTTTTTTTTGCTCGTCAGTTTTCGTTAGTGTTTGTGTATTTAATGTGTGGCCCAAGGCAACTCTTCTTTTTCCTGTGTGGCTCAGAGATGCCAAAAGGTTTGACATCCCTCCAAGAAGATGAGTTGGGTAGCTTTCAAAATGTACCTATCTCACAAGGTAATTAACTACCCCAAGCTAAAGTAACTTCTCTCTGCTACAAAGTACATTTGGGCGGGGGGAAAATCGACATCACAGACTCTCTTTAAAAATCTAATTTCTAGCCCTGGCTGGGTATCTCAGCTGGTTGGAGCATCACTCCTGTACACTGAAAAGGTTGCAGTTTTGGTCCCCAGTCAGGGCCCACAAGGGACGCAACAGATTGATGCTTTTCTCTCACACTGATGTTTCTCTGTCTCGCTCTCTCAAATCAATAAACTTATCCTTGGGTAAATATTTTAGAAAAAAAGAAAGAAAAGAAAAATCTTTGCCCAAAGAAAAATTACTTTATTAGGACAAACTTTGCATTTTAGTCTTTACAACTCTTAGTACCGACTGTCTTTCAGGACTTCAAGATCTTTTACCTTAAAAAACATTCAAATTAGTTCTTCACAAGATACAGACTCATTCATTAGTACACAGGGTTTTAGAGACTTTGTATAACTATTGCTGCTATAGAAGCACCACAAATGAAAAACGTAACAGAAACAGTTTCTGAACTTGAAGTACACAAGGCACTAACAGAAGTATACCAGCTACAAAGGCGATCACTTCGATTCCTTTCGAGCAATCTGGTAATACAAAGACAAGAGCGCCGCAGGAGGACAACACTGTCATCAACACGGTTTCTAAAGCACCTTCTTGGACATGGTGCTTTCTGGGGTACTATAAATATGGAATTCAAAATGTAGGTAAGCAAATATTTATATACTTCCTGCTGGCTTTTTAAGGAAAACCTGTGGTTTTATGTTAGTCACATTCACAGGTTAATGATTTATAGAGAATATTTAAAGAAACACAGCCAGAGAAATTTTAACCACAGACTGTTTTTTAAAAAATAAAGTAAAATTATGGATTTAGAGTACATGTATAACATGCCAATAATTCACTGATTGCACTTTACCAAAATACTCCAAAGACAATCAAAAGGAAAGTGATCATTTAGGATAAAAATTGCCGAGCATCCTACACTTTGAATGGAAAACATTTTTCTCTCTAAAAAGAAATTCAGAGAACAATTTATAGGTTTTCCCTTTTTTTGAGGGGTGGTGGTGGGGTTTGAGATGGGAAAGGAGATAGGAAGAATAATTAGGAAATATAACTCACCAATAGTTTAAATTAAGAAAAGAGGACATAATGTATTCATTAAAAATAAACACCTTATTTTCACTAAATGAGAGAAAAAAGCAAAAGCTGGTTGTGAAGAAGAGAGGAACTAGAAAGCAAAAACAAAAGGGTAGGTTAGGAGTGGAAGATGGGAGTGAGGGTGATGCAAAAACTAGCACGGATGATGAGGCAGAAACTGAAAGGAGATGACACCATTAAAACCTGCTATTCATCTGAGCTGTGCTCATTTTGACACGAATTCTACCCACTAAAAACTATTCGAAGTTCTTCAACTACTCCTGAGGAACCTTTACTTCGAACCAAATGGGAAGAGGGAACAGAGATGATAGCTCACAGGCTGATTTAAGCGTCAGCCTGAATACAAGTCAACAAAAGTCCCAGATACATTTCAAAAACTCAGAAGTTTCTTAAATCTATGCTATACTAATGTTTAAATGTTTTCATTCAATTAGTGTGTTCCCTATGCATTATTCTCTATTGAGAAAGTTACCATAATTTCCTACATCTCAAAATAATTTTCAATTAAAATCTCCTTCTTTCATCTCCGCTTATTATATAGAAAAATCTACCATCAATTACCTAACTGAAGTCCTGGAGAGCAAATATTCCTCTAAGAACTGACAGACTGCATATAAATTCCCAGAAGGAAGTCCTGAATGTGGGCAGGTTGGGCTCTAGGACAGGGGTGGGCAAAGTACCATGGGCCAAATCTAGCCTGCCCCCTGTTTCTGTATAACCTTAAAGGTAAGAATAATATTTACATATTTAAATGGCTGAAAGAAAAGCAAAAGTAGAGCATTTGTGACATTTGAAAACTATACGAAATTCAAATTGCAGTGTCCACAGAGCCAACTGTGACCACGTATTCATGTATTGTTTGCAGCTACTTTTGTAGTTTATGTGTTCGCCCGCTGCTTTTGTGGTACAATAGCAGAGTTGAGTAGTTGTGACAGAGGCCACATGACCTTCAAGCCTAAAATATCTGCTATCCGGTCCTTTAAAGAAAAGAGTTCGTCAAATCTCTGCTCTAGAAAATGAAATGATCACCTCATTCAATATAGAGAATTCAAAATTATCTGCCATCACTGTCGGAAATTCTATCAGATCCCTCAATTTTCTGTGGAGGTGGATTCACTACTTACCTAAATTTACAAACACAGAAACTTTAAAGTATGGTTTTGTTTTCATGAAGTTACCAATCTGAATTCACTTAGGTAATCAAAATTGGGTTTCAAGTAGGGCTATTTTTACTTCTCCATAGTTTGATAAAGATTTTTCTCTAACGTACTTTTACTTAAAAGTAAAGTCTATAAAAATGAATTGTAAACATACTGCAAAATTCCATTTATACACAGTTCTAGAATAGCAAATACTAATCTATGGTGATAGAAACCAGATCAGTGATTGTTTTGGGGAAGAAGACTAACTGGGAAGTGGTATGAGGGAACTTTCTGTGGTGATATTTCAATATAGAAGTATAGGTTACAGAAGTATAGGTATAAGTTTGTGCATTTTCATGGTATGTAAAAATATCAGAAATTCACAGGTTAAAAAAAATGAATGCCAAGAGAAAAAGTAAAAAAAAAAAAAAAAGATTCTTCAAAGATGTCTTATAAATTACTTTATAAATCCATAATGACAAAAAGTATAATATGAACAGATTACTTACAGATTTCAGCTGAATACCCTGTCGAATCTGGTCTAAAAGTGCATCCCTCCCAGAGCAGGAAACCGGTCGACTGTTCTGTTCCACTTTTTTTAGCTGAGCACCCTCTCTAATTTGATCTAAAAGAGCTGCTTTGTTTCCTGCAGGAGCTGGAACTTGATGGTCACCATCAGAAGGGAGACCAGGAGGAGGAGGTGGCCCAGGTGGTGGTGGAGGTGGAGGTGGTGGGGGTGGTGTTGCTGACCCTGTCACCGGCAGGAGTGGAGGTGGTGGTGGAGGCCCTGAAGGTGCTGAGGAGGGAAGGGCTGGAGGTGGAGGAGGGTACATCCTGTTTGGCGGCGGTGGAGGGGCTCCTGCACCTGGCCTGGACGGAGGTGGCGGTGGAGGTGCAGCAGTGGGAGCTCTTGAAGGGGGTGGAGGAGGAGCACCTCTTCCTCTGGCAGGAGGGGGAGGAGGGCCTGAGCTATGTGGAGGGGGCGGAGGAGGAGGGGGCCCTCCCCTTGATGGTGGTGGAGGTGGTGGTGCTGAAATAAAAACAAAAAACGAAAGCATGGTTTTTCCCCATAAACATCGTACTGGAAAATTAACTCACTCCAACATGTTTAAAAAAAAGAAAAAAAGGCCTCATCTCTATTTTATGTTATAAAGACATCGAACCACAGATGGTATCTTACAATTCTATTTAGGTATACCTGGCTTAAGGATTACCTTCCTATTGTTTCTTGAAAAAGTATTAACTACAACAGTAAAATGCAGTTTTTAGAAATCAGTACCACTTCTGAAAGGCAATAAACACTTTTTAATACAATAACAAAAATAAACCAGATAATTAAATGTTTGTCCATAAACATTATTTTACATTTTAATAAAAATGAATGGATACCTTCTCTTTTTAAAAAATCATGTATATTTAGTTGTTTTAGAAAAATAATTCATATTCAGATTTAGATAGCTAATGTGGCATAACTTATTAGAATTTATTCAAAGTAATCTGAGCTAAACAAGTGTTTTTTCTTTTAAAATGTAAAGGTTTGTCACCTAAATTACTTTTGTATTTTATGTCCTATATTTTCTATGTATATAGACTACATAACTATAATACATATATAACATAAATATATTGAATATAATATAAAAATATAATGTAATTTACTACAATAATACATAATATATAATGTCATATAATTCTAAAAGACAGTAATTCTAGTGACAGCATTAAGGAGGCTGGTCACTGAACGGAAATGTTCAACTATTTATTCAGGAGACAAGAACTATTAACAAATTAACTTGAGAATTATGATATGCCACAAAGTTAAAGTTATTGAAAAAATATTAACATTATTCTTGCATTTACATATTTACAGACAGAGGGGAAAAGATGGAGAAAGAGAGGGAGAGAAACATCAATGTGTGGCAGTCTCTCGCGCGCCCCCTACTGGGGACCTGTCCTACAACCCAGGCATGTGCCCTGACTAAGAATCGAACCGGTGATCTTTGGATTTGCTGGCTGGCAATCAATCCACTGAGCCACACCAGTCAGGACAGTAGTTTTATTCTTATTGTAGTTAAGTGAAAGTGTGAGATATAATAATTCAAAGTACAAATTTATTATATTTCTAGAGGCATGATTTTATCAACAGTATACACATATTTATATAACAATAAACTTTATTATTTCTCCATTCATTTTAAAAACTGAATAGAAAAATAACCTATTTTTATGATTAGAGAAATCCTAGAATCCACAGCAGCTACTTGTATTTATTTATACAAACTATAATATCTTATTGATGGACAGTTCTACGATCTATACAAATACCTACCTTAATTACAAATAACAATAAAGCATCCAAAGAGAAAAAAACAAAACAACTTTCTTCAAAGGAAATAAAATGCCACGTTCCATATTCATTTTGGACAATTATGGAAAACATGCTATTAAAAATATGCTATCAAATATAAACATTAGATGAAGTATGCAGAAAGGCCAATATGCACAAAAGTATTGTCTCCTGACACATAAACTTTTATAACTAAAAATAATACATACAGCTGAAAACAGAAGAGTTATCCTGCTTAGATGTCAGCCACCACTGAGGGAAGCTTTTATGATTTATGCTCAAGGCTCAAGGTGTACTGGAGGTCTAGGTGTTGCAGCTAAGGTATGCCCAATTTTCTCACCGGATCCAAAGCAAGGAGAACTGTTCTCACATAGTTTGTAAGAAAGGGCAAAACCAAGAAGATACACATTATGTATGTATTACACACACTCCCTGAGTAAGACAGGACATCAAATCCTTCAAGCAGATATAAAGACTTCATTTTAGTCAGTTTAAGATTTATATTTCTAATACTAATGATATGTGTCTAGACTGGCACTTTTATGATCTAGTTGTTTGCTAATCAAGAACGGAAGGACCCACCCTATTCTACTACATAAGGTATTAGCTAACCATTTCTCATGGTTTCACTGAGGACTGTGTGTCCATATCTTTTAAATGAAAATTATATATTTCTTCAGTAGAGAGAAGTAAAGTTCCTTTAAACTTGTGTAAAATACATTTATTGGAATAATCTGGGATCCAGCTAAAATCCACTGAAAATAATTTCTCAGAGAAAAAAAGAGCCTAAATTTATAGTGAATAAATGGTCAGCCGCATCCAGTTTTGGGTATAGAACAAGGTCAGCATTTCTATTACCTCGAAAAGTGATTGGAAATGTCTCTATATTTTTGTGAGGAAAGGTAAAAATGTGAATTACATAATTAAATTCACATTTAACTCTAGTCTCAGTGTTACTTAGGTTTATATGCCCCCAAATGTCTGCTAAGCAGATACCACACATTATGAAAAAGTCTGATGGCCTAGAGATTTTCAAAAATCTAACAGTCTACCACAAACAGCAGAACAAGAATGACAATAATATTTCTTAGATCAAATAAAAACTGTTTTTACTATCAAAGATTAGTTAAAACAAAAATACTGAAATTTACAGAAAAAATCCTGTCTGGATGGCACTCTATTAAGAAAGGCCAATATACTTAAAAATAAATGTTTCAGATCAATATTAATATTAAGAGTAATTGGTAGATAACCCTCTAGATATCTGATATTAATAGGTATTATAAACCAAAATTATAAAATAATACTTAAATGCAACATTATACAATTGAGGAAGCACTAAAGAACTGCTCTCATGCACTCTCATCGAGATAAAGCAAACAGAAAAATGTTATTTGACACAAATTAAAATTTATGGAAATCCTGATAACTCCAAGTAGACATTTATAGGATTAAGTATGAGTCCATTCATGTTTAGTCCTCGCTCCCTGCCCCACATGTAAAAATTAAAGTATGTTTTACATAGGGTATTAAATAATGCCAAGTGTGAAAAGCAATCACTAAAAGTATAATAAGTAATAAAAATAACAGTGGTGCTGTGGGGGTAACCAGAGTTTTAAAAAATTCACAGAATTTCAATAAAATTATCTAAATTACAGACAAAATATGAGCTCTGACTCATAGAAATAAATTTTCTTTTTACTTTAAGCATGTCTATGCCCAAAACATTAGTTTGAGTAAAGGGCAGAAAACCTCACTGGATGTTAGATTTGGTGGCAGGATAAATGAACTCCAGCATCTTTGAAAATACACACATCACACCATGCATAATTCAGTGCACTGGGTTCAGTGACATCACACATACATACCACTCCACTGTGGTGGACCTACAGGGCAGATGATTATGAGTTAATGGACTTCAGACAATTACACATATACACACAAACAACATATACCTGAAAATCACAAGTCTAGTACTTTTTGTAAACCTAATTACATAATTTTATAAAATTAATTTTAAGAGATTTGATTCAATAGATTTTTACAGACAACTTCACTAACATATTTTTTTTATACTTCTAAAGCTTTATATGCTCTGCCTAGACAATATTTTCTTAACAAAAGGAAATATCTTTTTCACTTTTCCTTTAAAAAAATTTATCTTCCTTAAAAGTCACTGTTTGATGTCTAAAAGGTTCCACACGAGGAGTTAGGTTTCTGAGTATGGACAAATTATTATGGGGACGAAAAATTAACTTTGTCCCCAATGCTGTTTTTTAATGCCTGTGTCTTTTTGTTGTTGTTGTTTGTTAGGTAATTTCGTTGAAGAGGTGCCTCACCTATTGTGACGCTTTAAAAACAGCTAAAATGACAAGCAGTTATAATAAAGTTTAAAAAAACAAGCCCAACCAAGTTAATGTAGTCAACTCGTAGTTACAGGCATTCAGGTGAAAGGACAGTGGTATGAATGGTCTAAGAAATGTCACCAATAACACACTTATAAATGCAGGGAACTCAGAGAGACCCTGAGCATATAAAGTAAACATGGATGGTAACAGGAGAAAAAGAGAGTGAGGAAACACACAAGTATCCCCAAGAGCTTCTGTCATCCAACTGTGACTTACTCTGGGAGCATTTATAACAACAATGGTACGGTGCTCAAGATGCGTTTGTTAAAAATCCACAGAATTAGAAAATGTAAAATTTCTACAAAATAAGATAAATTAGCATCACACTGGGTTCAGTGGAACTAGCACTGTTCCTACGACAGTAATTATGACCAAATACCTGTTTATATAGCGGTTTCTACACTAGGCCATAAGATTTCTGAGGGCTGAAACTATATATTTCAATATCCTGGGTAGTGACTAGCTGGCATAATAACTATTTTCTGAATATATGAAAGAATGAATGAACAAATCAAAGATTAAATGAACATCAGCAGTGAAAAAGATTCAGGTAAGTAAAAAACCTAAGTTAAAATGAGAGGTAAATTCTTCAGAAGAATGACTTGATTAACCAGAGGTTTTGCACTGCTAAACTGTTCTAGTGAATATGCAAAAATAAAGAAGAAAAACAGCACCAAATAAATAAGGTGGCAAAGAAATGACTCATATTTGAAAATTTAGCCTTACTGTATTCAGATTTCATTGTGATAAGATAAAGTAAAATACAAAGCTTTGATCTTAAAAGGCTGCAAATTATTTGTGCTCTCAGATACCAAAGAACAAACTTTCTACTGTATCTAAGAAATAAAAAATGTTTGTATTGCAAAATAAATAGAAATATTTTCATTATTTATATTCTGAAGATGCTTACACTTTACTGAGTAGGCAATTATTATATTTAACTACATCTGAATTGTAATAAAAACAACCTTAATGGCTTCTAACATTCATTAAGTAAAATATCAGGCAACTATACTTTATTCTAAAACAGAATAACCGGAAGATTCTGAATGGAGTTTCATAAGTTTAATGTAAGACATTTTAATAGTAAGTAAAACTTTGTCAAGTTCTTCAGTTATACCAAAATAATGTAAAATATAGTACACTGGGCTCGAAACGAGTTATGCATAAATTCAAACATTTGTTTAAGGAAGGTTCATACTAATGTGTGTAGCTGTCTTCCATAAAATTAACCTCAAGATTCATAAGGAAAAATAGATTAGAATTCCTAAACAGAAAAAAAGTTACCTTGCCTTCGTAGTTCATTTTTAACAGCTTCAACACCTCCTGTTTTTTCAATAAAATCATATATGACTTTTGATGTTTCTCTGTCTTTAAGTTGTGCCTCTGAGATTCCACACATATCAAAAAGATTCTTCAATTCTGGATCCAAATTATTCAGCTATAATAGATAAAATAACTACTAACTATAAAAATTCCAATTTTTAAAAACGGGCATAATAAAATTTAATTATCTGTGCTCTTTATGAAATTATTTTAAGTTTATAAACTTTTAGTATGATTACATTATTTATATGCTAACTAAACTTTCTAATTAAAAAAAGGTAAGAATTGATTTTATATTTTATGTCATCTCTTCTTCATTGCTTGCCTTCAAAATTAGGGCATCTCATTTAGACTTCTAACCCATTCATGATTCAGGCATATTTAATGCTCTCCTATTCCACCTTATCCTAAATAAGATTTAGTTATAACCACAAATAAATTTTTTAAAAAAACCAGAAAACCCCACAGATCAATTTGGAAATTTGAGGGCAAGACTTCATAACTTTAAGCACCCTGTACAGTGCCCAGCACAAAGAGAAATTCAATGCTTGTGGAGTTAACTTTGTAATTATAACAAAACCACCAAAAGGATTTTTAACCTCAATCACAAATATTTCTTTTCAAAATAATTTTTCCAAATCCTGACTGTCAAATGTGAAATACACATTAGGTAACCAAAACAGAGATAAAATGTTAAACTTTTTTTTTTTTGCCTACAGTTCCATCTATTTTGCTCGCAGTACTATAAACTTATGAATGATGAAATTGCCAAAAAGAGTAGCAGAATGAAAAGATCTAGATACTTCCACGACTTGATATTCAGATTTTGATTATAGTACTTTGCAATAATTTGGCATATATTTATTTTCCTGAAATAATTATTGAGCATAAATAATATTCTCTTTGCTTTCAAAACATAAGGATTTTACTTATAGAGTACAAAAAGCCAAGGCATAAAAAACTTTCTCTTTAAAGATTTAGCCATGAATGATAGAACACTAGGGTTTCAAAAATCTCAGTGGTCTATGTACATAAACACAAACATATCCAAATAAACAGTAAAATTCACAAAAACTGAATATTAAAAAGAAGAATCTAAAGATAGGCCATAACATACCCTCATATTTAAAATAACAATGTTTATGGCTTGAAAAGATACTTACATCAAAGCCAGTATTTGGATCCCAACCAACATGCCCAATGTGCCTAAAGTAGAAGATAGGGGAAAAAATGCACAATGGGCATGAAAAACATGATATATATGAAATCCAATCCACCCAGTAAATTGCTGGCCTTAGCAGATGGTTCTCACAGACATAACCATAGCCAAGGAAAACTGCACAGTCAGGAGACCAGGATTCTAGACCAGACTCTGCTACCAACTGGAGTCTTAACATTTTTGCACAATCTTTCTGAGCATTCATTTCCTTTACTGTCAAAGTAGCATAATAAAAGCATTATACATATGAGAGGAAAAGAATTTTGTAATGAGCTAATAAAATAACACCTGCTAGAGATTGTGTCTCCAAATATTCGTATATTAAAACCTAACCCTCACAGTGACAGTATTAGAGGCGAGAATTTTAGGAAGTGATTATGTCATGACGATGGATCCCTCACGAACAGGATTAGTGCCTTTAAACAGAGAGTTCCCTCGCCCTGTCTTAACATGTGAAGACAGAGCAAGAAAACATCTGTTGATGAGCCAGGAAGTGGGGCCTAACGGGGCACCAAATGTTGCCGGTGCCTTGAACCTGAACTTCTCAGCCTCCAAAACTGTTAAGAAATAAATTTCTGTTGTTTATAAGCCACCCAGTCAATGGTGTTCTATTACAGTAGCCCGAAAAGGCTAGGACAATACCTGTAGGCAACTGACGGACATCATTTTCTACAGAGAAAAGATAAATCATTTTCGTGTCCAACACTTAAAGAATCACTTTATCTAATCTTTCTTTTCTAATGAGTGAAAAAGTAAATGAACTGTAAGAGTCACAGAAAGTCCACTGAGCAATAGCATTAAACAAACAAACAAACAAAACGCTCCCATGATATAGGAAATGGAGTAGCCAAAGATCTATGCATGACCCATGGACACGAACAATGGTGTGGGGACTGCCTGAGGGAGTGGGGTGCTGGGTGGAGTGGGGCAAAGGGGGTAAAATTGGGACAACTATAATAGCCTAGCCAATAAAACATAATTTAAAAAGTAAAATAAAATAAAACTCAAACAAAATCTATAATTAAAAGGTATGCAAGTGAAAATGTAAGGGTCCTATCGAAAAGAAAAGAAAATTTTCTAACAAGTTAAAAATCAAGAGACATAATGAATAAATAAAAAATAAAGATTAAAAACAACAAAGGAACTGTCTTACTGGAAATTGCTTGGTGTTCCAATATCTGCCTTGGTTAATCTCTTCTTTTTAGCTTTTCCTTTTTTCTTTTCTTTGGTATGGGAGATATTATTGACTTGTGGACCATAATATCTATTGGTTGTGATTTCTGGATTTTTTATGTCAACTGTTGCCATGGGTAGATGAGGACCTGTAAATAAAGTCAAAATAATATATAAAGGATATAATTTAAGGTAATAAGTATTACAATCATAACTTATAACTTAAATGTCTTTTTTCTGAAGTAGAAGCATTTCATTATTATAAATTACTTAAATTTTAAATTTGCTAGCTAATTTTTAAATAAATAATAAAAAAGAACTGCCTAAATTTTTAAAAACCTATAATAAATTCTTAAACACATTAGCATAGATACATTTCAAAACATACTTGTATTTTTATAACATTAAATTTCAAGTATAATAGTCTCACATACAACACCTTAATTATTGATAAAGTTGTATATATTACATAATAAGATTAGTAAAAGAAAAGTGAAAGCCATTTACTTTTAAATCTAACAAAGAAATCTAGTCTTACCACTGTTTTATTTTAGTGGTTCATGAGGAAAAAAGTACTTATGCGATTATTGCTATTTTTTCTAAAACTACCATATTTAATTCCAATAATATTTTCCCATCAGTATATACATACACACTTTGACTAAGAAATTTAAAGCTCAAAAATTTAAGATAAAAAAAATTCTCAAAGCACTCATTTTCAGCAGCATCAACAGTAAAAATATCTCAGGCACCTTGAGATATTAATAGCATCTTTAAGAGTTACACTAAATGTAGCACAAAACCTGTTTCATGAATCACAAAAATATTCTTGGTCTTAAAAGCATCAAAGTCTGAACAAAATGTATCCAACTTCAAAATTCCTTATAAAGTTACCTGAAGAGGAACACATGTTCCTTAGAGGTTCCATTTTAATACATCATTCTCTAACAAAACCTCTTAACAGACCAAAGTCCTCTGAGATGATTAATGGCATCTTTCAAAATGTTGTATAAAATGCAATCAATCACCACTGTGCAGAAAAACAGCAACACAGCAGGCATGACATTGCTATCCTTTATAAGGTCTTTAGTTGGTATCTGTGAACTTGGCTTTTAAGAGGGTTCTCATTATCCCAATAAGATTGGCTGTTTCTAAACTGTTTGTGGTAACAATGTGGTTTATGCTAAACAGCTGCTTTCCTTCTGGGAGATTAGAATATCATATGTAGGATATGTAATTAGCAACCTATGTGACTAGCCACCTGGGCTTTAAACAATAAATTGAGGCTCCAACAGTCTTCTTTAGACAACATTTCACATGTGTTGTCACAATTCATTACTGAAGCAATTAAGCTTACCCCGTGACTTCAGTGAGAGAACGCTTGTGTGAATTCCCCCAGGGTTAATTCTAATGTGCCTTCCCCACTGTTGATTTTATTATATATCCTTTCACTGTAATAAATATTTGCCATGAGTCCAGCCATTCTTAATGTAATGAGAATGGTTGGCGTGACATCGATGTTTTTAAATCTCTTAGCAGCCAAGGACAGTGGACTGGAATGTGCATGTGTGAACACTGACAACTTCGCTGTACTAGTAGTCATTGTTCACATTGTTCACAGATACCACTGAGTGAGCACGTATGCCGTGTGGCTGTTGCATTCAAAATGACTGAGTATGGCAATACTCAGGCAATGAATCTGCATCAAATTTTGCATTAAGCTTGAACATTCCTCTGTGGAAACTATTCTGATGATTTAGAAGGCCGCAGTTATGGGCAACTGGTGATTGGTAGCTTCATCACAACAGCTTGCTCATGCATCAAGTCTTGTGCAGTTTTTTGGTGAAACATCAAATCATCCAGGTGACTTGCCTTCCTACAGCCCAGATCTGGTGCCCTGTGACTTCCAGCTTTTCCTAAACTAAAACCACCTTTGAAAGGGAAGAAATTTCAGACCTTCAATGAGATTCAGGATAATACAACAGGGCAGCTGATGGCGCCTGGAAGAACTGTGTGAGGTCCCAAAATGACTACTTTGAAGGGGGCTGAGACGTCACTGTCCTATGTACAATGTTTCTTTTATCTTGTATCTTCTTCAAGAAATGTCTCTATTTTTCACATTACATGGCTGGATACCTTCTGGACAGATCTCATAAGCTAGGTCCTCTCAGTCCTTCTAGCCAATCACCAACTGTAGAGGTTGTTTTGGGGACCTGAACACAATCATAGAACAGCAAACAGAAACCCCAAGAAACTATAGGCTAATGTGTATTAAGTGATCATTAAATGCCAATTTGACTAATTCTTCAATTGTGCTCAAAACCTCAAAGGTATCTAAAGTTATCTAAAAGAAAAATATTTACCTACTTGGGTAAATTATATACATAACCCTTTATTCTATTAAAGATGAAATAAAGCTAAAATAAAATTATGAAAGCCATTGGACACCTTATCAAACAGGTAAACAATTTGGCAAAATATATATGTTTAATATCACCAAAATTCAGCTATCTTTCCTTACTATTCAAAGTATACTTACACATAAGTATAATACACAAATGTCTAAAATTCTACTTATAATTCTATACAAAATTCCATAGGAAGTTGCTCATGTTGGTAAAAAATAAATTATTCTTGGAAAAAACGGAAGTTAGTGCATAAGTTTAAAATCATTAAAAGCTAATTCAGTATGTTAAGGAATAATCTGAAAATAACTGGATCAAGAATTAAAGGTTAAGTGTTTGTTCAAGTGCTCTGCCCATTTAATTGGACTGTTTTTTTTTTGTTGTGTCTTTATATATTTTGGATTTAACCCCTGATCAGAAGTATTGTTTTCAAATATCTTCTCCCATTCAATTGGCTGTCTTTTTGTTTTGTTGACAGCTTCTTTTGTTGTGCAGAAGCTTTTTAGTTTGATATAGTTCATTTATTTTTGTTTTTACTTCCCTTACCTTTGAGGTACACCTCTCCCAAGACATACGAAAGACCAACAGATAGGTGAAAAGATGCTCAACTTCACTATCTATTAGGGAAATGCAAATCAAAACTGCAATGAGATACCACCACACATCTGTTAGAATGGCTGCTGTCAGTAAGACAAGTAGTATGTAATAAATGTATATCCTTCCAAATTGTTTGTTCAATAAGCAAGTGTTGGAGAAGTTGTGGAGAAAAAGTAACTCATTCACTGCTGGAGGGGATGCAAACTGGTACGGTCTCAATTGAAAACAGTATGAAAATTCACCCCAAAGTTTCAAGAATGGAGTTACCATATGACCCAGAAACCCCTCTTCTGGGTATCTAACCAAACGTCCAAATAAATATATTTATTAACAAACATATGCGTATCCCTATGTTCACTGCACCATTATTCATAGTGGTCAAGACATGAAAACGACCAGTGTCTCTCAATAGATGATTGGATAAATAAGATGTGGTGCATATATATATATACAGTGGAATCCTACTCTCAGCCTCAAGAAAAAATGAAATACTGCTACTTGTGACAACATGGATGGATCCTGAGAATATTATGCTAAGCGAAATAAATTAGCCAGAAAAAGTCAAGAACAACATGATTTTACTCATAAGTGGGAATTAAAACTGAAAGCAACAAATGAACAAGAAAAACAAAAACTCACAGAGACAACATTATGATGGTTACCAGAGGGAAGAGGGGTGAGGGAGAGGTAAAAAAGGGTAAAGGGGGGTCAAATATATGGTGATGAAAAGAGGTATGACTTTGAGTGGTAAACACACAATGCAATATACAGATGATGTATTACAGAATTTACACTTGACACATATAAAAATTTTTAAAGATTTTATTTCTAGAGAGAGGGGAAGGGAGGGAGAAAAAGAGGAAGAAAGAGAGGGAGAGAAACATCAATGTGTGAGAGATACATCAATCGGTTGCCTCTTGCACACCTCCAACTGGGGACCTGGCCAGCAACCCAGGCATGTGCCCAGACTGGGAATCGAACCAGCAACACTTCGGTTTGCAGGCCAGCACTCAGTCCACTGAGCCACACCAGCCAGGACGAAATCTATGTAATTTTATTAAGCAATGTCACTCCAATACATTTAATTTAAAAGTGGGGGAAAAAAACCCCAATAACAGCAATACAGAAGGCTTATTAAACAGTAGATAAAGATTTGGATTTTCAAAGTGTTCAGATATCAGATTTCTGTATTTGCTGTAGTTTCACAAAATACGGGGACTTACTGGAAATAACCAGAATTTGCATTTCAGATGGTTGAATTGGGGTCATACCCATATCTTCACAGACTTATCTAGTGATGTGATTTTACTTCTCATTCCTTCTTCTTACGATTTATCTTTATCAATCAGTACAAGCAACAGTGTCCATAGTAAGATACTGCAAGTTATTATTTACTCTTTTGATATTTAATAGTATAAATAAAATAGGATTTAGGTACTGACTTAAGAAAGATTTAGGAGTATGAACAGTTAGGCACTCTCTTCATACAGAAACCGCAACCCCCCCCCCCGCCCCCACCCTGCCTTCCTGAACTATGTGGGTGGGGCAACTACAGGGTGAGGCAAAAGTAGGTTTACAGTGGTAAGCAGGCAAAACAGTTTAGTCTTATATTATTATTATTTATTAATTGTTGTATTACTTTCTATACAAACAACTGTAAACCTACGTTCCCCCGACCCTGCATAAAAAAGCGACCAGGTTCATTATTAAAAGAAAACAAAACCAACAGCTATATAGCCAACCCTTGAACAGCACAACAGATAAGCGTGCTGACCCTGTGCAATCGAAAATTGGTGCACAACTTTTGCCTCCCCTACTAACAGCCTATTGTTGACTTGAAGCCTTACCATGAACAAAAATAGTCAATTAATACGCATTTTGTATGTTATGTGTATTATATACTGTTTTCTCACAATAATGTAAACTAGAGAAAAAGAAAATGTTATTAAGAAAATCAAAAGGAAGACAAAATACATTTACTGCACTGCACATATTTATTGGGAAAAAAATCCATAAGTGGACCCAAGCAGTTCAAGCCATGTAATTCAAGGGTCAACTGTAATTGGTTTTTATAAAAAAGGAAATAAAAATATTTTTATGCTGCTTTAGCTTATATAAAATAATTTCTTATACTATGGGTGTTCTAAATGGTAAGAGCTGGATAAAGTTAACTTTAACAGCTTAAATTATCCAAGCAATTAAATTCTTTTCTGGGAAATAATAAGGCAAAGGTTCTTGTAAGTCCAATTCATAACACACTAGAGAAAATAACTCAGCCATCCATCCCTGTGGAAAGTTCAAGGATGAAGAGGACAGAAACGATATATAAGTGGTTTGTAGAATAACAAAGTTTAGCTCACGCTGCAGTCACTGTTTCCCCTCCTTCCTCTACTCAAAAATCAGGTACGGATAAACTGTCACACGTCAGCCGTGCAGCTATAAAGCCCTGGCACCGGCTATTTAGTGTCAATACCTACAGATTACTTTAGTATTGCTAAAGCATTTTTTAAGTCTATGTAAGAAAGTCCAGATTAAAGACATGTATAGAAAATTACTATTAGCTGGGATATTATAGTTTTTTCTAAATGTTTCATTTTATATATGAAAACGAAGGGTAAAAAGCATCAGGCGGCCTGTCTACAGTCATACAATTAATGATAAGGACAAACGTGAACTCTACTTGGTTCCTAAACCACTAACCTTTCTATTAACTCTTGCACCTTCTACACAAACTTCTAATCATAAAGTGATTAATAATGCTAACACTACAAATATTATCTATTATTTCTTTTTTTATCAGTTCTCTCAGTATGCAGTCCAAGAGCTGATCATTCAAGAACCTTCAAAATTTAGAAAAAAGGTTTTCTAGACATTCAAGAGGTAAGATAGTTGGTTATTTTGGTTGATAATAGTTATTTATTTTAGAGTTTGGAGGTGATAGAAAATAAGTCTAAAATGGTGTTCTAAAGCCCAATTAAATATCTGTTTCAAAAGTGACACATTAAAAAAAGTGATAACCATATAAGGCAGTCACTTTTTAAGAAGTAAAGTTTATAGTAGATCTGGCCACAGAGACACTCTGGAATCATTTCTAATAAGTTTAATTATTCTGTTTATGAAATTACAGAATATGTAATAAGAGCATGTACTAAATGAATATATAACGGAGGGGGCTATTTCCCTTCCCTTTTTTTTTTTTTTTTTTGAAGAAAAAGAAAACAGTCAAATGACAAATTACCTTCTTCTGATTAAGGACAACTGTCACAGAAATTTTTAAAAATATTTTCATTGAACAGCATTTCTAGTTAGTTTTATAACTAAAAGAGCAAACTAGTCTTCCCCTTAACTAACAGAAAACAGGAACTCTTACCAAGGTAAAACAGTTGAGACACCATTGGCCCAGAGGCCAATGATGTCAAGCACACATGAAATAGAGAACAAATCTTAACCAGAAAGTATCCAAGCTAAAAGGTGAGGTTGACCAATACAGAAAGAAAAAAGATGTATGACAAGTCACTGAGGAAGGTCTTGAATTGCATTTCAGGAATATGCTACTTCTACATAAAGTGTCTTTCTAATAGTTAAAATTTGAAAAGGTCTGCTACGCTACACTGATAATCTAAATGAGAATCTGAGACAAAGCAGGGACACTGCAAGGTAGTAAGGTGTCTACTGCCACCTAGTGGCAGTAGTCAATGTAGTCTGTGTTTGGTATTGTACCAAATACAGAAAAGTAATGTGCTGCCTCCCAAACAGGGGTGATCTACATGCACAATAGGAGAACAAGGCAACCAACTGCACAGCAAGAAAAAAATATTAAAATTTCTATTAATAATTATTCATTATTTATTGTAATGTAATATTAATACTACATTATGTATATATTTTATGAATAAATAAGTATACAAATATTGGCAATACATGCTGTGTATTTTCGCCTTTTAATGATTCTATTTTTTTAAACTGTTTATTTAATGGAAAGAAGTTTGGAACAACTGCACCGAAGGGTCAGAACTACAGATCTGAAGATTTAAAACCAAGATCAATGTCAGAGGAAGAAGCTACATTAATTATGAGTATCTCTCTTAGTAGAGATAATAAAATTTTGAGACACTGCTGTCGCATAAAAAAGAATATCCAAATTCTACTTATTCATGGATTAAGTACCTCTTCAGAAATACACTATATGTATTTAAAAGATGAAATTGTTAAAAAAACCCACAAAGTATGTGCATCCTTTAATGATACTATTTGTATAATATCTACCCTTTAAAATTTCAGGTTACCTTCTCCAGGGAGGTCACCACTAGGGAGCCTTCCCCACTAGCACTCGATATATGCTCACAGAATGCAAGCAAAATACATCAACTCAAAAAGAGATTAAAATATCGAGCACACATCAAGGAAAAAGAATTACAAGGCTGCTCTAAAGGTACATAGATGAGTGGCTCTGACTCAGCTGCTTCTGCTTCCTTCGCCTCTGCGACATGCTGGCTGCGTAAATGGAGGCACGTTACCGACCCTACCTGGGTGTGTTTCTCCTTCAAAATCTTGACATATCAGTGATTAAGGAAAGCCCTAGGCTCTAGAATTAGATCTCTCTGGGACTGAATCCTGCTTCACCACTTACTAGTTAGGTGACCCTGAGGAAGTTACCTATCTGTGCCCCAGTAGCTCATCTATAAAATGCCGATATTAGGAGCTACTTCATAAGGTTGCTGGACAATGCCTGGCAAGTAGTAAATGATCATTAAATAGTAGCTGCTACTACTATTGTTATTGTCTTTATCATGATAACTAATATTTATTAAGCACTACACAAAGCACTTTAAACTTTAAGTACTTCATTTGATTTCCACAACAGCCCTAAAAACTTGGTATTAAATTTTCCATCTAAAATAGAAAGTCAAAGTATACAACACTTGACACATAAGTATTACTGAAGGTAGTCAGGCATTTAAAAATAAAACTGGTAAGGCAAATGATCCAAAATTTAATACAACAATATTTGGTTCATGTTTTTATATTAGAAAAAAAATTTAAGGACAAATCAGAAAGCAATATAGCTGTTTAAAAGAAACGAAGTCCAACAATCACTAACAGTTGACATATATTAAGAACTGTTACTTTGTTAAGTGTTTCCCCAAATAATTATTCTAAATTCTGATGAGAGGATTTGAGGTGCTTTTAGAAAGCAGCTGCTATATTTCCCATTATAATGAGGGCTCCTGGGATAATAGTTATTTACCTTTAAAGGGTCAAGGACCCTATTTAAATGTGACCAAAGTCAAGGATTCTCTCCCCACAGAAAAAAAATCACACACATTTACAAAATTTAGCACACAATTGCAGGGTGGATTTATGAAGTCCAGATGATAATCTCTGCTCCAGAGGTCTGGGGCTTCGTCATTTATACCTTGCTACTACTTTCTGCATACAATATTTTTTTAAGTAAATGAATCCATAATACTTCAAGTGTTCATTATTGAATTACAGAGGGTTATGGGCAGCTATTATTAGTTCCAAACATGTCATCAGAGTAAGTACTCATTCTGAAAGGGGCTAGTTTCATATTACTATTGTGAAATATTTTGCAGTAAGACAAAAAGATAAATCAGAAGTAAGAAATGAACAAATATGCTAGGCAAAATTTAGTCCCTTTAAGGCAGGTAGTAAAACTAGACTGTACAGTTTCTAAACTCAATTAATTGTGATTACAGAATTAAGATATAAGAATAGTGATCTTCACCCTATGTAGTGTTCCTTCATCCTAGAAAAAAGACAAACGGTACATTTTCTAAGCCTCATCTATCATCTGTTATTTTAAAATAAGAACATAATAAACTGTAGTATAAGATCAGATAATATTAGGTATTAATGTATGATACATGTTTCTACAAGGATTAATCTTTTTGATGAATAATTATGAAAGAGCTTACCGTTAGGAGGGTCTCGTCTTTTCTCTGTTAGAAAATAAATTAAAAGAATATTATTAGACATATCTAATACAAACATCAACATAAAAAATTAATTTACCTAAACTCTTGTCTTATCCCTAAGTTTATGTACAGGTGATTAAAGATTTCTCTGAGAAACTGACATTTGAGCAGATATCTGAATAGTGTGAGAGAGGGAACAACATATTCAAAGGCCCTAAAGAGGAAACAGCATAAAGGAACATCATGAAGACTGGACAAAAGTAAGAGAAAGGAAGAGTGGAAGGAGGTAAATTAAAAAGAGAGCCAGGGACTGGATACTGTAGGGTCCCAAGGGCCATGGTTAAGGAATATATTAGATTGCATTCTACGTATAACAGGAAGCTCTTGCGGGGTCTTGAATAGGGCAAGTAACATGATATAATCTGTTTTTAAAAGTTTACTCTGGTACTATGTAAAAAAAGATAGGAGGAGGCATAGACTGGCAGTAAGGAGACCAGTCAGGGAGTTAAGAGTAGTCCAGGTGACAGATGATGGTGGTTTTAATTAGGGTGGTAGCAGCAGGTGGTGAGAAACAGGTTCAGGAAGTTTTGGAACGTAGAGCCAATGCGACTCATGGGCAGGATTTTTGAGGGACCATTGTGAGTCAGAGTTATTGATAAGGTAGAGCCAATGCCTCATACTGATGTGAGGAAGACTAGACAAGCAAAAACAGGTCTGACTGGGACTGAGGAACATGGATGGAGTGTTATGCTCAGATATGCTAAGTCTGAAGGCTTACTCTTGACACCCAGTAAAGGTCGACTAATCTGAAGGTTGGGGGAGAGGTCAGTAGTGAATATGAAACTCGGAGTCATCAGCATATAGAGAGTATTCGAAGCTACAGGACAAAATGAAGGCACAAGTGAGAATACCCAGAGATGTCTGAGCACTGGGGCAGACTAAAAAAATACCAAAAAGCTGTAGCCAATTAGGTAGGAGTAAATAAAGAGAACTCTTATCAATCCTTTGCATTCATACTCTCACATACCAGGTATGACACAATTTTGGCTTTACAAAGTTCAAAAGTAGTCGAAGAATTTTAAATGTAATTTCCAGAGATATTCTAATACAGAATTCTCCAGAATTATAAAATACACATAAATCATAAAATAAAATTAGATTATAAAATGTCATAATCTAAAGTTAAGAGGGTATACAGGGGATAAATGGTAATGGAAAAAAAAAAAAGACAAAAAAAAAAAAAAAAAAGAAAATCCCTGCAAATGGTAAATATAAATATATTACTCCATCTGGTGATCTGATGAAGTAACTTTCTGAAACAGGTGAAGTAATTAAGTTCTGTCTATGTCAATAGATGTTAATCTCCAATTTCCAAGATAATGTTATCTCTGCATCCAGACAGGAAATACTTCTTAAATTGGTGATTACCAATTTAAGTGATGATGAAAATATATTGAGATAAATATAAAATTGAGAGTGTAAGTTCTAAAACGTAATTACTGAGATACAGGACACTACCTGGCTTGAGAGGCATTCATGTAAAAAAAAAAGGGGGGGGGTTTGGTTGAACAAATAATGGGCGCAAGAAAAATTAGCAGAACAGTGCTTGATTAAATCAAGGGACATTTTAGCGTTACGGTCCTAGCCAGACTACTTTTGGAGTATGGTGGTCAAACATGGCCATCACAGTTGAAGCTGGACCATTCTTCAAATCAGGACCATTTGAAGAAGACACAAGAATCTATAGTAGATTTAGAGCACAGTGTATTCAGGATGATGGGTCTATAAACCACCTCATGTGAAAAATAAGAAAATGGAACTGGTCAGACTCAAGAAGTACATAATAGATGAGAAGGGTGGTTTCCAAAACCAAATGGCTACTGGGAGGAAAATAAAACATACTAATTCTTTGTTGCGCCGTAAGTTGAACCCCATGAATGTAAGTTAAAGAGAAGTAAGGTTGGAGTTTCAGGTAGCAGGAGGAGCTACCCAATGATGAATCAGCTCCCTCCCTAATGTGATCTTTCTGCTTTTGAAATACTATGTTTAAAAGCTTAGCAATTATATAGAGCAGAATTCTTATACCAGGTAAAAGGCAAAGTGGCTTCCTAATTTTGAAGTCGCTATCATATTTTTAAGGAACATTTTTTTACTCTTTTATATACTGAAAATGTCACATAGAAGGGTGGACAAAAGTAGGTTTACAGCTATCTGTAAGGAAAATAATACAAAAATTAATAAATATTGGGTTGGCCAAAATGTTCATTTAGTTTTTTTCCATATGATGGCTCTAGTAGTACTTAGCTGTCTTCAACTTCACTTAAAATAATTTTGTTAGATTGTACTGTGACAGCTGTCACATTAGTGTGCATTTAAAAAGACCATCAAAACTGGTGAGTTTTTGTGCAGCCATTTTAATACTGATGATGGAAGAAAATATGTAACACTTTACGCGTATTATGCTTTATTATTTCAAGAAAGGTAAAAATGCAACTGAAACACAAAAAAAGGATTTGTGCAGTGTATGGAGAAGGTGCAATGACTGATCAAATGTATCAAAAGTATGAAGTTTCTTGGTACTACTGACATTTTGGCCAAATAATTCTTCACTGTGGGGCATTCTTATGCACTGGCAGATGTTTAGTAGCACCCTCTGGCCTCTACCCGCTAGAAGCCAATAGTGGGAGACAGTCGACATACTCAAAATAGCCAAACCAATAAAGTTATTGGTGAAAATGAAACATATGTGTTTTACTTTACAGAAAAAACTAAGCGTACTATTTGGCCAACCCAATATTACCAGAATAAACACTTTTGTGTACTCATTAGCTGTAAACTTACTTTTGCCTGCCCCTGGATTTTGACTAAAAGGAGTCTCAGGGAGCCCCTGGCCTATTACTATAGCATGTCACTAAAACAAGTATTGGACCAGAGATAATTCCATAGCACAAAATCCTTTCCTAACATGGAATCAAGTGGCAAATGTCTTAGCCTCACCAAAGAAGTAACAAAAATAATAGGTCCCTAATAATTCTCCTATGCCCTCGTTACTAGTTGGATATAATAAGTGAGGCAATAAGTTTATTTTCATTTTCATCTCACCTCTCACTTGCAAAATCATTAAAAGAGCAATAAAGATGTATAAACTGGAATATATGTTTTTACATTCCTGTTTTCTGGATCCAGTTTCTTCCATTTTTATGGCTTATTTCCTCTGGTTGATAAAATACAATCTTGAATACAGTGATCTTCAAACTAGGGTAACATGTACCCCTGGATGTATAGAATTGCTTTTCAAGGAGTATAAATGAATGGCTAGTTTTGTAGGGGATCTATTTACTCACAAACTCCTATGTGTTATTTCTCCTACGACTGATCTGTTTACGATGATTCTGGGGACTTCCGGTCAGGATGGCTGCATAGGCAAACACAGCTCACCTCCTTGCACAACCACATCAAAATTACAATTAAATTATAGAACAACCATGACTCAGAACCATCAGAAATTGAGTTGAATGGATGTCTGACAACTTTGCAATTAAGGAAACCACATCCATCCAGACTGGTAGGAGGAGGTTGCCCCACACCCACATGTAGTGGATAAAAATTTGGGGGGGATACCTTGGGAGTGGAGTACCAGCCCCACACAAGGTCCTCAAGCCCAAGGTTCCAGTGCCAGGAAGATAAATCCCCATAACTTCTGGCTTCAAAAACCAGCAAGGATTGAGTCTGTGGAAGAAACTTCTAGAGCCCCAAGCAGTTCCTCTTAAAGAAACTACACATGGATTTACCCAGACTCACTCTCTCTGAGCTCCAGCACTGGGGTAGAAGCTTGAAAGGAACCAGTGGCATACAGAAAGGAACTGAAGTTTTTGGCATCAAGGCAAGAGCTGGTGGACAGCTTTCTTCCAGGCAGAAAGGCAGGAAGAGGCCACTGTCCCTTTTCTGCATCCTCCCCCAATAGCACCCCAGAGCTGGCAGGAAGGTGCCATATGTGAGAATCCATCAACCAGGCTAACATTATTTGCCCTGTTAGATCCCCTGAGGCTCCATCCGACCCACCTTTCAGCTGTTAACAGTGGTTTTTCCATATAAATGGTTGGTCTTGGTTCATGCTTCACAACTTCCTAAATCCTTTTAAACAAGCGACAGCCAGCCTCTGTGAGCTCTCAGCCCCCATACCTCTTACTAAGTGGCCCCAGGCACAGCACTAGCAGCAGCCAGCCAACATTCACAGCTTGGCTTTGCCTGGGAATCTCCAAGCCCAGCACAAGTAGCAGCCATCTCAGATTGTTTTACAGCTCAGGCAGAGTGGTCCCTGGCAAAACACAGGTGGGGGCTGACCTTGGCCTGCATCATCCAGGAAACCCCAGGGCCTGTGCATCCAGTGGATGATTACAGACCATGCTGGAGAACTACTACCTTGCCCCTGCACGGCTCATCCTCCATGGGGAGTGGAGGTTGGTGGACAGCGGTCACAGTCAGTCTTTGCAGCTGACTGGCCTGGCTAAGTCCCTCCCATGGAGCAGCCAACAGCGATCAAGGCTCAACTACAAGAGAAGAATATACTCAGTTCACACGGAGGGCACACCTCGAGTACCCAGCTTGGGTGACGGGGAGGCTGTGCCACCACTGGACCTCACAGGACACCTACTACATCAGGCTACTTTGCCAAGACAGAGAGTCACAGCAGCTTTACCTAATACACAGACACACAGGGAGGCTGCCAAAATGAGGAGACAAAGAAACATGGCCGATATGAAAGACGCAAAAAACAACCAATCAGACAAACAAGTAGCAAAAAAGAATCCAAAAAAATGAGGATAGTGTAAGCAGCCTCTGAAACAACTTCCAATGTTCCAATATTAGCATCCTAGGGGTGCCAGAAAGAGAAGAGAAAGAGCAAGAAATTGGAAAACTATTGGAAAAAAATGAGAGAAAATTTCCCTAATCTGGTGAAGGGAACAGACATGCAGGTCTAGGACGCACAGAGAGTCCCAAATAAGATGAATGCAAAGAGGCCCACTTCACCCAACTTTCAAATGCCCAAGGTTAAAGATAAAGAGAGAATCTTAAAAGTATCAAGATAAAAGAAGCTAGTACCTAAAGAGGAATTCCCATTAAGGCTGTCATTGATTTCTCAAAAGAAACTCTGCAGGCTAGAACGGATTGGCAAGAAATGTTTAAAGTGATGAAACGCAGGAAACTACAGCCAAGACTGCTCTACCCAGTGAAGCTATCATATAGAACAGAAGGGCAGATGAAGGGCTTCCCAGACAAGAAAACAACTAAAGGAGTTCATCATCACCAAACCATTATTATACGAAATGTTAAGGGGATTTACTTAAGAAAAGATGATCGAAACTGTGAACAATAAAATGGCAATAAATACAAGTCTATCAACAACTGAATCTAAAAAATAAACTGAGCAAACAAGGACAGACAGAATCATCGATACACAGAGCGTTCTGATGGTGGTCAGATGGGAGGGGATGCAGGGGAATGGGTGTAGAGTTGAGGGGATTAAGAAGTATAAATAAGTAGTTACAGAGTAGCCATGGGGATATAAAGTACCGTACAGAAAAGAGAGTAGCCAAAGAACCTATGCATGACCCATGGACATTAACAATGGTGTGGAGATTGCCTGAGGGGGTGGGGGTGCTGGGTGGAGGGGGGCAAAGAGGGAAAAATTGGGACAACTCTAATAGCATAATCAATAAAATATAATTAAAAAAAAAGATAATTCTGGAGAGGTTCAACTTTCTCAATCACCTTTCTTTTACTTACAATAGAAAGGCCTGGTACACTGTTGTCAAACGGCTCCATCCCAATAAATTTAAAGCTCTGTACTGCAATGCATCACTCTCTAATTTTTTTATATGTATTAACAGAGTCTTATGCATTAAACTAAGTTCCTCATGGTTTCATAATTTACAATTGTAGAGACAAAGAGAGACAAAGAAAGCAATGTTTACAGATCTTGTTGCAACTCTGCTTATTTGCTTCAAGGTTTGCCTAAAGTATTTGTTCACAAAGTACAAAATACTTTTAAAAATGTAAGTTACAAGTACCATAAAAATGCAAATTTAGAAGTCAGTATACATGGAATTCTAACAAAAAAAGGTTACTGGAGTTCTCAGTAAATCTGAAAAATATTAAATTAGTTAATAAAAATATTATTTTTTTTAAGGTAAGGATTTGCAAATTTGGGGGGGGGGGGGAGAACCAGATAGTAAATATACTAGTTTTTTAGTGCCATTTGGTCTTTGTGATAACTATCCAACTGTATTGTGACAAAAATTGGTCATAGACAATATGTAACCCAACAAGTATAGCTATGTTTCAAAAAAAGTTTTTTTTACAAAAATAGGCAGTGGGCCAGATTTGTCCTGTAAACCACAGTTTGCCAGCTGCTGTTTAAAGGAATTTAAAAGATAAATGTTTACCGGATTTCCTTTGTCGCCGACCCAACAAGTCTGTAACTGCTTTTCGGAATTTTTTTGCTTCTTCTTCATTGGCAAAATTAAGAGCAACTTGACAAGTCTAAAATATTTTCACAAAAAAAGTAAACAACAAAAAAATGAATTTAGTTTTATATAACAAAAAAGTAGATATTCAACAGAATATATTTCTGAAGAAGGAAAGCTTGATTTTTTTAGCAGATAAGAACTCATTTTACGACCTGAATAACTTAAGGCAAAAAATAAAAAGGTAAAAGATTACTATTAGAAAGTTACCTATCACAGTAGATACTCAAATATTAAATTGAATATCTTCAACAAAAAACAAAGTAGCAAATTGAATCTGATCCTTCAGTAGAGCTCTGTATGTAATTCAGATTAGAAAAGGCAAACACTGGAAAAGTTGTTAAACTGTAGGTCAACTCTACTAGTTTATGTTTTTATTTTACAGCTTAATTATAGACTTTATTTAAATTATAACCTTAATTCAGGTTAATTATTAAAAATATGGAAACATACTGATATTATTTATTATGGAAATTAATGTACACTTTAAAATATGTATATATTTATATCCTATCAAAGGAAATATGAAAAATCATATCTAAAGAAGAAAATACTGTCAGAAAAGACAGATATACCATCTGATCCAAACCTTTTTCTCATTGTAGAAAATTTATAAAATACAAACATAAAAACAAAGAAAATTAAACTCACCCATAACCCATTCACTCAGATAATCCCTGTGGGCATACGGTATAAAAATCCTTCTAATATTTTCCCCAAGTATATGCAATAAATTTTAAAAACTGTTTTCTCCCCCATTTACTGTATTTTAGCACTCTTCTAGGTCATGAACTACTCTTTCAGAAAATAATGTGAATGGCAATAAAACACTGAATATTTAAAAGTTACCATGGATCAGTTCCATGGTAAAACTTCACTTTTATACATAAAAAAACTAAGCCCACAGAAGTTAATCTATTTGCCCAAAGTCAAACTGAGAGATTAGACTACCTATCCAAAAAGAGGGTTAAAAAAAAAAAATCAACTTCTTTTCTACATAGCAAATTACTTTTACAGTCCTTCTTAAAAATTTTCTTTTTGGCCTTAAAATCTTAGTCATTTCTTCTGATTTAGCTATAATATCTATGAAGTTTTTAAAAATAAAATAGTTCTTTTTTATACAATGTTTACACAAAAAGCTCGTAAATGCTTTCCACAAATGTAAAACCAATTACATTAAACAAGGTAATAAAGAAAAATACAACTTACATCTCCAGCAAAGGTATGAAAATATCCTCTAGGACTATTATATACAAAGTTATTGTATAGTTCCTGTTCCCACAATAATTTCCCATCCTAGAAAAAAGTAAAAAAGTTACCAAAATAATCTTTAGCAATAAAATAAAGCAGATGACTAGTATTAAGAAACTTATTTGTATTAATAGCTTTTATATACACACATAAACAATATAAATAACACATCATATAATTTAATCAGTTAACTTCTTAATAATAAAACAGTAAATACTGGATAATGTTTCCTTCATTAAAAACTACATACCAAGTGAGTTTAATTCAGTATACCAAGATATAACCTCATTAGCCAAGCATTCCCAAATATATTTATACTTGGTTCAATTACATAACTAGAACAATTACTAGATCAATGTTAGAAAGGAGCAGGACATTTTTGCACATATGCTGATTATCAATGTATAGTGTCAACAGCAATATTTATGGACTGTGTGCTATCAAATATTACAGGAAGACTTCACGCTCTTTTTCTCAATTCTGCAGATGTTGGAGTGTCAAATATACCTTCTCTGTACTACTCATTAACAGCCTTTGAATTCCCAACTTTTGCAGAGTAGCCTCCTAATTAAACATTGGTATAAGTACTATTAATCATGTACAGAAAGAAACCAATGATTAGAGTGCACCACGGTTAAACTATGGTTAAGAGAGCCATGGGTAATTGTCATATTTATGGCCCCAGTATAAGCAATGTAATTAACCTTAATACCAAAGGAGGCTAATTCCAAGTATTCAGCTATGATGTTATCTACAATTGAAAATAAGTAGTTAGGGATATATAATCATTGCCCAATTTGGACATGCAAGGTTATACCTACACGATTTTAAAATATTTACAATATACTGTACATAGATTATGACCACTATAAGCGAATTCCTTTTTTCTCAGTTAAGTTATGTGTGTGTCCATTTCAGAACGGTGCTTCTCACTGGTGATGAGAAATACAGGGTGGGGTAAAAGTAGGTTTACAGTTATGAGTAAGCAAAACAGTTTATTCTTATATTATTTATTAATTATTATTTTCATACAAATTGTAAAGCTACTTTTGCCCCACCCTGTCTGTCAAAGGACTTAGGGGTTTCTTTCAAATTACACATGTGTTTCCCAACCTCCAGAATCACTGCCATAGTAAGCCACTGTTAGTAACAGGAGTATGCCACATCTCTCAGCTGTCTTAGGGTACAGGGGTATGGATGTTAAGGAGCACGAATTTACAAAGTGCAGTAACATAAACCTCATTTAACCTCAGGGAAATACTCTGCAACAGGCCCAGATGGTTATCCTATTTTATAAGGAAATAAGGTGGGGCCCAGAGAAGCAAAAACAGTTTGACTACGGTCTATCTGACCATGAGTATCAGGTAGGAGTTCAAAGTAAGTTTCGTTTTTTTTTGTCATTATAATCCCATTAAATGTATTGCCACATACAAATATTAAAGAGGCTTACTATGAAAAAGGCTTTCGAAGATGAGGGGAGAAACTTCATCCTTTGTAATAACTATAAAGGATAAATACCTGACAAAGGGTATCCGATCTAGGACAATGTGGATTTATGATTCAGAGTGAGGGATACAAAGCTATAAAAATCTGAATATACCTATGCTAAGAAGGAACATAAGGCAAAATTGGTAGCAAATACATTATTAACAGATATTGTATAATGCTTTAAACATGGGTTAAAGTAAATGACATTACATACCAAACTAAAATATACTTTTGTAGTTCCCTAAAAGGACTACATATGCTAGTCTGTAATGGACAGGATGGAATAAAATAGTGTCACTGTAAAAGAAGAGAATGTGGGGAAAGCCTAAGACCCAAAGGCTTAAAACAAACAAAGGCAGTGGAAAGATAAAGTAGGGAACTACTCATGTTCCAGGTTAGGGCACGTTCCCATTTGGTCTCAATGCCCATGCTTCAATATCAAAAGCCAAACTTTTTCCTTGTAATATTAATTAAAGTATAATTTACATATTATATATGGGATAAACAAATATATACTAAATTATAATCACCTACAATTTAAGGGGAAAGCAAAACAAAACTCACCTTGATATCATATATTCTTAAAAAATAAGACCTCTGTGGATTGTCCTTAACAAGACAAGCAACACCACTGCACTTCTTTGACCACATACAATTCCGATCTGCTGCATATAACTGTACCACTGCTGAAGACATAGTCTGCAGTATATAAAATTTATAGCCATTAGGTTCAAAATAACATGCAACTGACCACAGCCCCTGCTGACATCTTGACTACAACCTCATGAGAACCACCAACCAGAACCCAGCTAAGCTGCTCCTGGCTTCCTGATCCACAGGAAGAAAAGAGATAATAGTCATTGTTATTTTAAGTGACTGCTTTTGAAGCAATTTCTTATGCAATAATAAGTATACACAATAGCTATACTAAAAGTAATTATTGAAAGCTAACATTTACTGATGTTGAAAAGGTGTTAGGAGAAATGCTAAGCACTTTCAAATATAACTCCATTTAATTTTTATTACTATTATATCCTCATTCTACGCTTGAGAAACTGAAGGTTAAAGAGGATAAAATTTGCCCAATACCACAAACTTAAGTGGCAGAATTGAAATTCCAATGCAGATAATTTGTGAGTTCAAATCCTATATTCTTACTCCAATAAACTGTTTTCCAATAAGTGAACTCTCAAGCAATTATGTAGTAGTATTGGTAAAGGTTGATTTCATATAGCAGTTAACCACATTAGTATATGTACGAAGTCAAACTTGAAAGCAAGCTATGTAGTTACTAATTACAGTGCTGGACACGTTGAACATATCATGCTTAAAGAAAGATTCTAACACCTTTTTTAAGACAGTAAAACTTAAGGGCAAAACATTTTAAGTGACTTGCACATTGCCACACAGCTTGAAAGCTATACTGAAGGTGTGAAAAATGTTTTCAGTGACTGCTGTCCCAATCTTCAAGGATATACCTAACTAGTATCCTTTCAGGTGCATAGGAGAGAAGCCAATTCATAACATGAAATGGATACCTTGCAGAAGTGTCCAACCCTGGCCCGCGGGCCACATGCGAGCCAGGATGGCCATGAATGTGGTCCAATACAAAGTCATAAATTTACTTAAAACATGATGAGATTTTTTTTGTGATTACGTGTCACAATGTATTTAATGTGTGGCCCAAGACAACTCTTTTTCCAGTGTGGTCCAGAGATGCCAAAAGGTTGGACATCCCTGCTAGAGCATTCAGATTTTCTAGTACACCATGTTGTCACCTCTATCATGACTGTATCACAGAATAATGGAAACTTTCATTTAATTCTAAATTAAAGTTATTTTATATTATAATCAAGAATGTAACTATTATAATTTAGAATGTAACTATTTGATCTTAGCTTCTTTAAGAGTAGTACACACTTATTCTGGTACAGCACTTACATATCCATTAAAACAATAATCATGTTTTCTGATCCAACAATTTCATTCCTAAACTAGAAATTAAGAAAATAATTTAAAATATAACCCAAAATGTATTTTAATATGAATATAAAAAGACAAAAGTATTTATATGAATATACATTAACTATGTTTTTTAAACAGGTCTTTAAATATCCAAAAATAACATATGATTAAATAGTCATGATACATCAATTCAATGAGTATTGAATATTGTAATAAAAAACAGACTACATTAAGATTTGAAGAAAATGTTGTTTTGGGTTACTTAACTATGCCTAAGGGAATGCCCCCACCCCAACACTTTGATAAGAGGATTGTGAACAACTATTATATACACAAGTCTTTTATAATAATAGTAAGCACAAAAGTGTAAGATCAGTATACTGTGGGGACTGAAATTCCATAAAGACTTTCCCAGATATCAGTGCTCCATGTTATGTTTTAAACTTTTGCAGACCAAACATCTTTGGATTCCACTGACAGTCATGAACAGGACACAAAGCAGAAGGAAAATGTCCATAAGAGCCATGAAAAGATTATAAAGCTAGCTCAGAAACTAGGACATTGGGTTTAAAAAAAGGAGACTGAAGAACGTGGTCATGGTTTTGGCCTGCTCAAAACATACTGTGCTCTTCCTAATAAGCACAGTCTCAGCATGATGGCTCTGTAGGTTCTCTAACCCTAAACTCTTGCATTAAAGACTTCAGGAAAATTATCCAATGACGTAAGAGATGAGATTGAAGAATTCAAAAATCAGATGAGAAAACTTGTTTTTAAAAGAAAATTCCTATAAATTACAGCCCTTGCACTACAGTGCTGTCAAAATGCGTTCATTTCTATAAAGACAAGCAATTAGGAAACCAGATACCATTAAACAGATCTAAAAACCCTCTTATTTTACTTGTTAACTAGAAAACAAGAAATAACAGCCAGCGAAAGGGAAAAAATGTGTTACTAAATAGAGTCTGTACTTCCATTATGGAAATCCCCGTGCCATAGGACCAGATACTGACATTGCAAAATAATGTCTAGATGTTATGTGAACTTAAAACAAAAACTCCCAAAACTAAAAATTCACATTTAAACACTGATATAAATTTAAAACAAATTCTTAAAATATTGTTGAAGAAACACAGACTCAAGAACAGTTTTACAATTTCTGACACAATCACAGTTGACATTATAAACTTATTCTAAAACAATTTATGAAATTTTAATATTAAAGAACCCAACTAATCATAAGCAATTTTCAGTAACTGGATTTTCAAAATTTTGTTACACCTTTTGTCAGTTTAAGTATGTTGATTTCACTCCTTATCCAAACTGGCAAAGTCTGAAAATTATATACCATAGCAACTTTTAAAGATTTTTCTGATTAATTCAGAAAAATGATAATGAATGCAACAACAGCCTGCACACATAAAATTTAATATATAAATGCTGGAAATAAAAAGTGACTATCCCTTCCACTCCAGATGGACAGTGGTTTAATTAAGTTTTTTAAAACATTCCTTCCATTCCTTTAAAGTAATTACAGCTAATCAACTCCATTACTTTCTGTCCTTCATAATCAAGGAGGTATTTTTAAAAAAACAACCTAAGAACAAGTGCTTAGGAAAGATCTATTTCTTATTAGCTCTATAATGTTAGGGTTAAAATTGGTTAATTAAAAGGAAAAACAGTACTGTATCAACTTTGTAGAAATACAGTCTATTTCATACATCCTGTTATTACAGTAATGTTATTGCAGTAACACATTCATCTTCAGAACTTTTATTGCCAAGGGCGAAATAAGATGGAGGATGAATTCTGGAGTGTGAATCCACCCCACTGTCCTTTGGCAGGGCTTGTACCTCTCCTGGGCTGATTCTGTACCAGTCAAGAAATATTTCCCTGATGCCCTAAGTTGAAAGTACTGTCTGCTTTCCCTTCATGTTTCTAAAGAATCTTTTCGTGCGTCTTGTATAAAAATCTTGTTACCTCACATCATATTCTAAAATAGAATACTTTTTTGTATTAACTTATTACCTATTAAATACACTTTAATTCCCTTAAGGACCTAAAAGTTTTGCAGACCTATACTTTCATTTCACCTTCGATCCATGTAAGCAGATATTTGTTAAATCAAAAACTGCATTTTCTAATTCTAATTATGATAACAAATAAGACAATGACTTTGATTTTAGGATACATACCCTGTAGTATTATAAAGGGGTATAATATTGGCAACTTACTCTCAAGTGACTCATAAAAAAATAGGTATGTATATACGGAGAGGGAGAGAGACACAGCCATGTTAAAATGCTATAAACATTGATTAATCTAGGTTAAGAATATATAAGAATTCTTTGTGCGTTTATTTGCAACTTTTCTGTATGAGGTTATTCTGAAATAAAAAAATTTTAAAGCACAAATGATTCATTAAAATCTAAAACAGTCTCTTTCCATAGCCATGACAGTCTCGGGAAGACTGCTCTCTTGTATCTCCACATATATTAGCCACTGCCACAATGACCCAAAAGTAAGAACACAGCCAAATGGCCACATCCTCCAATTCTTTCTACATGTATCCCCATTTTGTTAAAAGGAACTCATCCTGAATAAGAAATCACAAACATCTACCACTTCTAGTTAAAATTTCTTTCGTATTTTCCAAACAAGTACATTAAATAACAGGTCCAAATAAGAATTTGATTAGAAAAATAGAGGTTCTTTTATTATAGAATCAGTTAATAACAGGGGAAAGACTGAAAAAAACCAGAATTTGTAGATCCTTACTTGACAAACAACTGACTACAAGTACTAAAATGGCTTAATACTGAATAACTGACTGTAACAATTACTATTTTAACAATCCAATAAAAATACACCACTGTTAAGGGAAATAATTTTTAAAGATGTAATTTCAATGAATATCCAAAATATACTGAATGTGAAAATAAAAATCAGATGACTTAATATTGGGTTGGCCAAAAAGTCCGTTATGTTTTTTCTGTATGATTGTTTTAGTAGTGCTTTATTGTCTTTAACTTCATTGGAAACAATTTTGTTAAACTGTATTGTGACAGCTGTCATATCAGGGTGTAGTTAAAAAAAGCTTATCAAAATTGGTGAATTTTTCAGCCACTTTAATATTGAAGATGGAAGAAAATACACAACATTTTCGGTATATCATGCTTTGTTATTTCAAGAAAGGTAAAGATGCAACTGAAAAGCAAGAAAAGATTTGTGCAGTGTATGGACAAGGTGCTGTGACTGACTGAACATATCAAAAGTAGTTTGCAAAGTTTCTTCGTACTATTTACATTTTGGACAAATGATTCTCTGCTGTGGGGCTGTCTTATGCATTGGGAGATGTTTGGCAGCACCCTGGCCTCTACCTACTAGAAGTCAATAGTGGGAGATAGCCAACATCCTCATAATATCCAAATCAATAAAGTCATTGGTGAAAATGAAAAAATGTGTTTTATTTTATGGAAAAAAACTAAATGGACTTTTTGGTCAACACAATATATAAAGTCTTCTATGATTATAAGGGCCTAGATTAATGGCCAAAACACTTCAGTTTGTGTGTATATATGTATGTCCCCAAACTTCTAAAATCTATTCTGGGGACATCCATCCTAAGTTTTCTCATATAAAAGCTAATCCTTCAGCCCGCAGCTGGTATAGCTCAATGGACTGAGCATTGGCCTGTGAACCAAATGGTTGCCAGTTCGATTCCCCAATCGGGGCACATGCCTGGGTTGCAGTCCAGGTCCCCTGTAGGGGGACACACAAGACGCAACCACACATTGATGTTTCTTTCCCTCTCTTTCTCACTCCCTTCCCCTCTGTCTAAAAATAAATAAAATCTTTAAAAAAAAATTTTTTTAAAGCTACCCTTTCAATATGTTCCTAGAAGCTCTAATAAAATATTCACATGAAACATCCCATTATTATCCTCAATATGGAATTTTGATATAGGACATTTTAAAAGGAATTGTAACAGTAAAGATAAAATAATTGTTTGAATTTTTATAATTACTTTATTATGCAGTGATCTCAAGGAACAATTTCCTAATTAAGTATAACACTTCAGTTACATAGCAACCTAAGGGGGGAAAAGAAGAACAAGAAAAACCCAGCAATTTAAAATATAAAGCAAAACTCCTGAGTGGTGAGCATCACTGAAAATTATTCAGGAAAAGAAAACACAAACAATTCACTCTGGAAAGAAGGAATATTATCACCTGGTAATTTCCACAATGAGAAATAACCAGTAAAAGCAAGAAAAAGGAAAAGGTAGGGATTAAAAAAAGAATCTATCAAAAACAGAGGAGGCCACAATACATGGATTGTTTTTTAAAAAGCAAAGCTGGAGTGCTGGAAAAGGAGGGGACGAAAGCCTGAAGGAGCAAACAGAATTCCAACAGTGAAGGGAAATGGAGCTAGATAAAAAACAGCTGCTGTCTTGGGAAACGAGCACAAATAGTCTTTTAGATCTCAGTAGTCACTTAAGAGAACTACTGTGCCAGGCATATTCATTCACCAAATGTTCATTGAGTAACTACTATGTATACAGAATTGTAACAAATGAAGGTGAGGTGAGGATGAAAGAAACTGGAGTCCAATCAAAAATGAATTAGACACAATCCCCCTGAAAAATGTACTATAATGGGCAGACAGACATTAGTAATGGAAAAATAAGGTATGCAAGGGAAGTGTAAAACGTACCTAGAGTGGGAAGGCTTCCCTAAAGTGACAATGTACCTGAAGGATGAAAAGGGACGAGTCTCGTGAGCAAAATGGAGAGAAGATAACATTCTAGGTAGGCACATCGATAAACAGCCAACCATGGGGAAGTGCTAGGGGAGTTTTGGGCGCTGTGTAGGGTGGAGGATAAGAAAGAGATCGGTGGCATGGAATGAAGTTACAGACTTAAAGTCAAATCAAACATGACCCAACTGTCTGGTTTAGAGAGATATAAACAACCATCTACAGCTTGGAAAGCCTTGTCTGGAGATATGGTACAGTGGTATATCATTCCTGTAAGGACTCTTAATGCCTCTCAGTAACCAAGTTCTTGTACACTCTCCCCCCGCCAATGAACCTGAGTTTGTTCAGCCAAATGACTTGGTTTAATCAATATGATCTCAGGAAATACAAGTAGAAGCTTGCACATTGTGGCTTGCCCCTCTTAGAAGTGCTGCCCTAAAGCCTGGCGTGAAGACCACAAGGAAAGCAGGGTCCTTGTCATCCTACTTGTCCTTGCTGAGTCCAGGTCCCTAATGCCAGCTGACTTACATGAGTGAACCTAGGTGACAGAAACAGACTAACCACCTGGCCAATCCACAAAATTGTGATAAAAAAAAAATTGACACTCTTAAGTCATGAAGTTTTGAGGTGGTTTGTTTGCAGCAATAGATTAACAGATGTACAGGGTTGTTTAAGCAGGTTAAAAAACAACGAAGAATAATATAATAGATGGTTCTAGCTCTTTCCTCCATTCCATTTACATTGGACAAATATTTAATATTACCAGTAAAGTTACCAAAACTTTTAAACTAGAAATCATAAAAGTTTTAGAGCACAAAAATGGTTTTGGAACCATTTAAAAAAATTATTTCATATCCAAAAGCCTTACTAAAAGGTATGTGCTTGGCACCAGCGGAGGTTCACTCACTAAACCACTCCTAGCCCTACATCAGTCTCATATGATGTCTGTGATTTAAATTCATGCATTTAGAAGACTGTAAATTACCTGCAAATAATCAAATTTATAGATGCTAAAACTACGAAAGGTATTCTTAATTTCCTACTTGAAGGACAATCATATACGGATAATGGTGACCTCTTTACGGACTGGGTCACGTGGGTAAGCGGTGAGGACACCGCTGAAAAGGAAGCGCAGAGGTGCAGCTTGCTCTTCTCTGCCTCTCCTTTCTTAAAGTGGGCTTGCTCAAAAGGAGTTCCTTTTCTCTTTCCTCTTTTTTTCCTTTTCTCTGCCTCTCTCTTACAAGATGAGTTGAAATTTGATAAAGCCTACAGCTTGGGTTCGAATTTTCAGGGAACGAAGGTGGGAAAGAGCTCCCCTAGGATTCCCACCTCACCTCACCGAAGTGTAACATTACTAGCTGAGACCCAAGCCCTGATAACAATGACAGCAGCAGCAGCAGCAAAGAAAACAACAAAATATACACACATACATATATTCTTTTACTGCCTGCCTGTGCAGGTAACAGTTTGGAGTGAGAGTATGGAGAAGCTGGTGCTTTGGTCACTGATAAGCTTTGGGTATTCCTGAATCCTAGAGCCAAATACCATCTGATGCCATGTCACCATAAATTAATGGAGCATGTAATCCAATCCCTTCACTTCAACTGCTCATTTTCTATTTACCATGCATTACTCATTGATCCATCCCAGTCCCTAATTTGTCATAATGTTGTACTATCTCATCTAAAAGATTCTCCAAGAACTATGTCCTTGATATCATTTTATTCCTCTACTGATCAAATTTGGTTTAAGCTTCCTACCTATTCTGGGGAAAGGAAGAGGAAGTTGGCAGTGGTGGTGATGGAAAACAGAGGACTGCTAGAGTATTAGAATAAACTTCAAACAGATGAAACTTACATGTCCTGGGGGCATAGGTAGGTTTAACATGAAATCAATTTCAGGGCCCTTTACTTTGAAGACCCCCTTGCAAGGCTTGGCCTGTTCTCCTTCGGGGACACATGAGGCAGCAGCAATATCAGCATCATGCCTAGGCACTTGTCTCTAGCTATCCCCTAAGGTGATACTGTAACTACTATCAAGGATGCCCCACACTTTCTCATCTGCCCAGTCCCTGCAGCAGCCTGTTGGAGGACCTGCAACAGGTCCTCCAAGAGGACCACATAGTACATACAGATACAGTTTTTAACTCTAAGGAAAAGGATCTAAACCAGTTTTTCAACCTTTTTCATCTCATAGCACATATAAACTAATTACCAAAATTCTGTGCCACAACAAAAAATATACTTTTTGCCAATCTGACAAAAAACAGGTATTAATTTTGATTGATTTACACAGGACTACTATTGTTGTGTTAGCTGTTGTCACTTTTTATTTGACAATCTAAGGGAAAAGAAGTCAGTGCCCTGATTAGTCAGGTGTTGCATGTTTATGTTTTAAAAATTCTTGAGGCCCACCAGTGTGCAGTGGCACAATGGTGGAAAATCACTGGATTAATAAACAAGTGCTGCCAAGCTCCCTGCTAGGGGTGGCATACCACAACCAAACTTCAAGGACACTTGAGGGGAAGGGGCAGCTGTTCAGGCAACTAAGATCAAAGAGCTGGAGTTTACCCCAGGCAAGAAGCACCCTCTAAGCAAAGTGAAGGAAATTACACATGTGCCATTACCAGTAACTGGATTTAAAAAATTCCTTTCAGCTTCACAACTATTGATAATAAAAGACATAAATTTTGATCAAATGTGCTAGAGCAAGAGCTGTTTTGTAAAGTGCCAGACACTTTATATTTTGGCTTTGTGTGTGTCTTTCAACTCTGCTGCTGTAGGGTACATAAGTAGCTGCAGATAATTTGGAGATGCTTATGCACCAACGACACTTGACTTACAAAAACAAGCAGGCTGGATTTGGTATACAGGTCATTGTTTATCAAGCCTTGGGAAGAGGAAAGATTCTCTATAGAAAATATAAAACTACTGTCATGTAAAAAGGTGATTCAAGAATATGTGGCAAAAACAAGTTAGGAAAGAAGCATGAAGGGGTTGTGTTAATAACAGTAATAAGTTATAATAAGTAATGAGCCATGTTTTAGATTTTGTGATGTTTCTATTTTTGATTCGTTGTGATCTTTTTTAATACTAAATAAACATTCATTTTCACACTTAATTTTGGATTCTTTTTTTAAAAGAGTCCCTCCAAATTGTATAACCAGGCCAGAAAACCTGGATTAGCCTTACTATGCAGTAGAGGAAAATGATACATCAGTTACAGCAACAAAATTTTGTACCTAAAGAAAGAAAATGGACTATCTAAACCAATATATTCCTTCTGCCAAACCAAACTTAACATAGTAACTTTTTCATACACAACTACCCTACCCACTTAAGAAAACTGTGGCTGAGTACGTGTGTCTATATGTGTGTGTAGGGGTGGGGGTTCGTTTATAGCCAATCTTCTATCCAATGTAGGAATCCTTCATATAACATTCTTAATAAATGATTATATAACATTTGCTTGAATGCTTGCAGTAATGGGGGGCTCACAACTTGAAGGGGAAAAAAAACTATCTTATTTTTGAGCAGTTCAGTTAGAAAATTCTTAATACTGAACTCAAAACCTGTTTTCCTGGCAATTCCCACTTCTAGGTATTTTATTCTTTAATCATTCATTTAAATACCTGTTGAGCATGTGCTGTGTAATAAACACAGTGCTAGGTATTGTAGCTATAATAATGCAAAACTAAAGATTTATACTATCCCACTGATTACAGCACACTTATTTCTGTGTGGTGGCAATAATATTTTCACTTCCACAGAGATGTATTCCCCCAACAACTCTTTCAGCAGAAATTAATTTTGATCATTCCTCATCTGACCTATGAATTCATTCAGTCTGGTTACCCTTGGCAAACGAAGTAGGTAATACTTTGCATGAAGTCTGATCGGTGCAAAATAACAGCAGACTGATGGGAGAAATAATTTGTGCCTAGTAATAAAAAAACGCAAGTGCAGCTTCATTCTCATCTGTCTCATTAAATTCTGAAGACACATGGGACGGTCTTTCTCTAACTCATTATCCTCTCACAGATCCTGACCTTCCATTTCGATTCCATGCTCCATCTCTTCGTCTTCTTTCAGTTGACTAATACTGAGCACCTTTCAAACCTCAGTTTTCACCTATGAGATCCCTTAGTTGGCCACTCACCCATCCCTGTCAAAAAGGATTAACACTTAATCTACTGTTATATCCTACTAGTTGTGAGGATGAGCAACATGAGCTTGTCCTAATAAGACACTTTGGTGAGCTTTAGTCATCAAAATCAGAGGACACAGCAGTTCTTCTTTTCACTCTGAGACTTACCAAGAAAATTCTCTTCAAAAAAGTCAGTAGACTGGTCAGATAATTAGCCTCTCAAACTACACAAATGGTTGAGTTAAAGTCTTTCTCTTTTAATGATCAGGAACTACTAAAGAATAAGGGGAAATATACCATTATAAAGTTGGCAAGAAGGAAACCTGTTGAGAAATGTAAAATTCACTGGAAAAAAACAAAAAGCCTGGAATAGGGAAAGTATGATCTCTGGTACAGCTAGTACATGGGTTTTGCCATTAGGCCTGGTAGGTACTAACAACAACTCTCCTGGAAGGAGCCCCAACTGAGTGCTTCCTCCACAGTACAGCTGCCGTCAGTTCTCTTAGGCACCCCACGTGCTTAGAAAACATGGGCATTACTCAAACAATCCAGCCTCCGGTGGAATAGTAACAAATGTACAAAACACTGAGGTATGAGTTTCTGATAATTAATTAGCAGGGGTGATAAAGGTGACATAATCAAAGATAATATACAGTGTGAAAGGAGCCATAACTGGCTGGCAATAGCCCTAAAAGTTATGTCTCAACATGGTCAAAATTAACACATTCAAAAGGTGCAGCAGGATAAAGCAATTTGCATCTTACAGTGACAATGGACTCTGGAGGAAATACATTATAATAAAATATATAGTACCCAAAATGTTCACATAGATGACCTAGTTCATCATATGTAAATTAAAATAAGTTCAGTAATGTGTTTATTTAACTAAACCTAGGTAAAGAGGTAACACATTTTTAAAAAGACTTCCATCAAAACCATTAAAATATTTCAAATCCTACATTTATTAATTCAAATCTTCAGAAACTTAAAATTATCCAAAATTACTTAGGCAAGTGGAATTTTCTAAATCATCAAGAAAAATATCTGCTCAATTAAACCACAGTTCAGCTATACAACAGAATACTATGCAGCTGCAAAAAAGAGAGAAAATCAAGAAGCTCTTTAAGTAATGATTTAAAAATCCTCAAGATACTTTGTTGTAAGAGAAAAAAGCAAGACGTAAAATGAACAGTACATTATGCTAATATTTCTGCACAAAAGCAGGAACAAGACGAGAACTTCCGGACAAGATGGAGGCGTACGTAGATACACTTTGTCCCCTTGCACAACCAAAAGAAGGATGACAACAAATTTAAAAACAAAAAATAACCAGAACTGGCAGAAAATCGAACTGTATGGAAGTCCAACAACCAAAGAGTTAAAGAAGAAACATTCATTCAGATCGGTAGGAGAGGTGGAGACGGGCAGCCTGGGCAGAGAGGACACATGGCAAGGCTGTGGCTGGCAGACCGCCGTGGGCAAGGCAGTGGCTAGTGGACCGGGTAGTCCCACACTGGCGTGCGGATAAACCAAGAGGTAGAACTGGGGACTGAGAGAGACCGCAGAACCCAGGGTTCCGGTGTGGGAAAAGAAAGCCTCAAAACCTCTACTGGTAAAAACCTGTGGGGTCTGTGGTGGCAGCGGGAGAAACTGCCAGCCTCACAGGAGAGTTCCTTTGAGAGACCCACAGAGTCCTAGAACATACACAAACACACCCACCTGGGAATCAGCACCAGAAGGGCCCAATTTGCATGTGGGTAGCAAGGGAAGCAACTAAAATCCAAGAGCCCAATGAGAGGCATGGCTCCCTCTCTGACCCCTCCCCGACATACAGGCAGTGACGCCCATTGCCTCGCCCTGGCGAATACCTAAGGCTCCACCCCTTACAATGTAATAGACAGGTGGAGGCAAAAAAACATGGCCCAAAAGAAAGAACAGATCAAAGGTCCAAAAATAGAACTAAGCAATGATGAGATAGCCAACCTAACAGATACAGAGTTCAAAATACTGGTAATCCGGATGCTCAGAGAATTGGTGGAGAATGGTCCCAAAATGGAGGGAGAAGTGAAGGTTATGCAAAGTGAAATAAAGAAAAAAACACAGGGAGCCAACAGTGAAGGGAAGGAAATTGGTGCTTAAGTAGATTTGGAGCAGAAAGAAGAAAGAAACATTCGACCAGAACAGAACGAAAAAACAAGAATTCAAAAAAATCAGGAGAGGCTGAGGAACCTCTGGGACAACTTTAAACACTCCAACATCCAAATCATAACGGGGCCCTAAGAAGAAGTGAAGAGCAAGATACTGAAAACTTACTCGAAAAAATAATGAAGGAGAACTTCCCCAATCTGGCAAAGGAAACAGACTTCTAGGAAGTCCAGGAAGCTCAGAGTCCCAAAGATGTTGGACCCAAGGAAGCACACACCAAGGCACATCATAATTACATTACCCGAGATTAAAGATAAGAGAATCTTAAAAGCTGCAAGAGAAAATGAGACAGTAACCTACAAAGGAGTTCCCATCAGACTAGCAGCTGATTTCTCAAAAGAAACCTTACAGGCAAGAAGGGGCTGGAAAGAAGTATTCAAAGTCATGAAAGACAATGACCTATATCCAAGATTACTCCATCCAGCAAAGTTATCATTTAGAATGGAAGGGCAAATAAAGTGCTTCCCAGATAAGGTCAAGTTAACTGAGTTCATCATCACCAAGCCTGATTATACAAAATATTAAAGGGACTAATCTAAGAAAAAGAAGATCAAAACTATAAACAGTAAAATGACAACAGACTCACAACTATCAACAACTGAACCTAAAAAACAAAAACAAACAACTAGAACAGGAACAGAATCACAGAAATGGGGATCACATGGAGGGTTATCAGAGGGGAGGCGGGGGAGAGAATGGGGGAAAAGGTACAGGGAATAAGAAGCATAAATGGTAGGTACAAAATAGACAGGGGGAGGTTAAGAATAGGATAGGAAAGGGAGAAGCCAAAGACCTTACATGTACAACCCACGGACATGAACTAAGGGGGGGAATGCTGGTTGGGAGGGGGTGCAGGGTGGAGGGTAATAAAGGGGAGAAAAAAGTGGGACAACTGTAATAGCATAATCAATAAAATATATTTTTTTAAAAAGCAGGAACAATACATAATTTGCATTTGCCTAAGTATGCATAAAGACTGTTTAGAAATGGACACAGAAAACTAGAAGCAGTTGCTCACTGTTACGGGTTGTGTCTGTCCATATGCTTTGTCAGGAAAGGAAGAAGTGGGCAAAGAAATGTAGGATAAGATGGAAGAGAAACTTTTCAATTGCTCTAAATACTTTTTGATTTTCAACCAGGTAAATACTTTATCTTTTCGAAAGAATAAACATTTATTTGAGAAATACACACCTAAAAGGAAGAAAAAGACCAATTCAAGTTGCATTATGATGTAAGTCTGGGAAGGAAAAAAAAGTCTGTCTGATGTAGAAACTGTAAACCAGGAGGAATTTCTAGTAGCTTTTAAACGTTTCCCTTTAAAAATTAAAAGTGAACACTGCTGAAAATAGCATACCACAGTGTCTAAAGGCATAAAGTAATAAAAAAGTAAACTTTGGTAACTATAGCCTATGTCTGTAATGAATATCCAAGTCTATTATTTCTTTCACAAACTGTCCTTTGAGTCTTTTGAACTCTTACACATGATTAATCAAGATAAGCAAGTTTAAAATTCAGTTGGCTTTGTCTCCTATACTTGTTACTCTATATGTAGGCACTCAAATTATCCAAGCTTTCAACGACAGTCACAGGAATGAGTGTGCATATTATATAAAAACATATTTGCTTAACTTTTACATGTACGATAAAGGTGAGGAAAGGACACGTAAAAATAAGGCTAATCTGAGAATAAATAAGTTTAAGTTCAACGTACAACCTGAGGACATTAAGTAGAACATTTGAGACTCTGCCATACATTATGCATAAGAATTAGACAGGGAAAAAAAAGGAGGGGGGGAGAACCTTTCTGAAGTTGTTTTTAAGGGATTAGCCAAAGGATATATATGTATAGCCCATGGACACAAACAGTGTAGTGGTGGCCAGAGGGAAGGGGATATAAGGGCTGGAAATACGAGGTTACCATTGGGGGAAAATAGGGATACCTGCAATAGTGTCAACAATAAAAATAAAGAGAAAAACATTAGCAAGTAGATAGGATTAAATGGGTAAATTAAATGGGAGAGGTGTGGAATTATAAAGAAAATGATATTATACATGTATAGAAATATCCCCTTAATAGAAGAGAGGGATTATGTCATAAATGAAAGCATTTTTTTTTTTTAAAGAATGATTTTGGTCACATTTCTGGAAACATGAATAAATGCGACTAATTAAAAAAAAGACTGGCACCTCATTGCAATTACAGATGGGAAACTGTAGTGTAAAACATTAATAATCAATTAATAATGTGAAAACTAACTTATTTATTCAATAAATCATTTCATATACTTCCTCAGAAAGCTCAACGTTGCTAGTTTCAGAAAGCAATTTTTATTCAAAATGCATAAACATTTCTAACTCTGGTTATTATTACTAAAATTGAATAAACACACATAACCAGATCTTCGATTGCAACCCACACAAAGGAGTAGGAAAGCTAACTATATTAAAATAAAAGGTGGATCGTGTAACTTCATCATCAATAAATCATGACCGTGGGGGTGGAGAGGGAATATGAGGATTTTATATAACAACACTAATTCTATAAAGTTACATTATGCACTGTAAAGACAAAAACAAGCCAATGATTTCTCTTTAAATGGAAAGGGTGACTGTTAGATCCCATGTATACATTTAAAAACTTGAACGTTCTATATTTTTTTAATGTGTAAATTATCTGGGAACTAACTGACTTTGAATCAAGCAGACCTTTTATAATGTTACTTACTGTCCTCTCCAGGTAAGTCCATATCTGTGTGGACAGGAGGCCGATCGGGAGGGTGCTGAGAGGTTGTGGTCTCTTCCTTCTGCCCTGTGGGGCTGTGCTGTCTAATGAGGTAGTCACTAGCCACACATAGCTATTTAAATTAAAGTTGGAAATTCAGTTCCTCGGCAATAGTAGCCATATTTGAGATGCTCAATAGCAACAGGGGGCTACTACATTAGACAGCACAGATGCAGAATATGTACATCGCCATAAAAAGTTCTATTGAACAGTGCTGCTCTGGAAAGTCCTAGGGAAGAGATTTTATACAAACATCTTCTCAGAACAAGACGTGAAATTTATAAGGTCATGGGTAGAGCAGAGTTGGGATCATTCGATAAAGGAATATTATCTATAATAAAAAGAATTAACAAAATCATATTCATTCACAAAATGCCTAGCTAACAAACTAAATTTGAATAGGGCATTAAATTCAATTTAGCAAATATTTATTATGTACTGAATATAGATAATTAAGAAATGGTTCCCATAATAATTTAATAAGGGAGATATAAAAATATATTTTAAAATAACTATAACAAAATATGCCACAATTATCAAAATGAAAGCAGAAATAAAGTGCTCTGGGAAGGCTAAGAATGGAGTCTTGAATTCTGACTGGGGACAGGCGAGGACAGAAAATCAGGGACGTCCCAGAGAAGAATAGTGTGGGGGCTGAAAGCACTGACTCTGGGACGTATTAGCTATGTGATTTTAAGTGATTAACTTAACTTCCTTATCAATTTCTCCATCTGTGAAATGGGGATAATATTACTAACTTTATTCATATTATCAGATTTATCAGTTGTTGTATTATTTCCGAGTGATCATTTTAAAGCTCTTCTACTAGCTTACAATAACCAGTAGAGATGTCCCTCCATATCCATGGGAGATTGGTTCCAGGACCCCACATGGACACAGAAATCCTCCAATGCTTAAGTCCCTTAGTCAGCCTTCTATATCAGTGGCTGCAGAACCTGCTAATTACAGAACTACGGTATTTCTCTGCTTTCAGCAAGTTGACCAATTAAAAAAAAAAAAAACAGGAAAAAAAATCCTAAATTTCCAAAAATACAAAGCCACCATTACACCTTCACTGTCTGAAAATCTGGTATTGGAGTTGGAAATAAAAAAGTACCTCAGTACAGTAGTAAATATTTTTAACAGTGGCATCTAAAGCAGGTTTAAGTCAGTGAGACCAAATAAATAATCATGTACTATATCTTAACAGGATTTTAACTAGCTTTTATACATTTGATAAAACTACATACCAGGCACTGTCTGCCTCCTACCCCCAATACTTCTAATGTTAGAAACTTGCTGCCTCTCTCCAGGAACAAGCTTCTGTTCCAAAGTTTAGTCAATTAAGATTCTCTCCAGGGAATTTAGATTTCCAAACTCATTCACAGGACATAGTAGTTTGGGGAAGAGATAACTGGAGCTGGGAACAGTTCCACTGATTCCCGCTGCTGTTCTCAGACCCTCCCAGCCCCCTGCTGTTCCTAAACCATTATTGTCAATTCTGTTTTGGACTCCATGAGATCAATTGGTAGTCAATAAATCTCTTTTTGCTCAAGCCAGCCAGAACTAGTTTCTGTTATTTGTACCCTCTGCCCCAAAAAACAGAATGGAAATAAAAGAACCTCAACAATGCACATCTTAAGATAAACATGGGGCAGGCAAAATTAGGTTTACAGTTTTAAAACAAGTAATAATACAAGAACAAAATGTTTTGCATACTCACAATTATAAACCTACTTTGGCCCACCCCTTTTATTGATATTATATTTATATTATGTATATTTTAACACCTGTGAGAGCTCAATGAAAATCAATGAGATGTTTTTTCACTGTACGCTATTAACACAACTGTATAAATGAGATCTGAAATTTACACCTTCCTTTAGCCTGAAGTATTAAAATGGCATACGAGGACATTCTGCCTCTATTTTATTCTCCATAAATTCCTATTGCCAATTATCTTTTAATACACAGATTCCTGCTTTACAACATGATAATGTAAGCAATAATATAAACAGAGCCGCTTTAAAATGGAGCTGGAGCTGGTATTCCAGCAGAACTATTGTGCATGTATTATGCCTCAAATCTTTGGAATGTTAAAACAGGGTGAAATACCTCTGGAATGGGCCTAAAGCAACATTGTGTACCAAAGTACTACTTGCAAAGATAACAAGAAAGCAGTTAATACTACTGGACTGAGGACTACTGGACTGAATATTAAAAACATTGTTTAGAATTAACATTACTGTGTTATGTTATCTGCACCAACAGAAATGCCTTCAACTGATGTAATTTTTCTTCCCTTTGTCATAAATACATTGCCTTTGTTTCCTAATCAGGACATGATTTGGTCTTCTGCCTGAATTAATGCTTTCCCGAATAATTCTTTTTACTGATCTCAAATAAATGCCATTGTCGCTCACCTTGAAGGGCCTTTATACTTTACGTTAACAATAGATTTCTATTTGATAAGAATAAGGTCCAAACTCTTTGGCAAGAATTCAAGCTCTTTCTTAACCTGAGGCAGCTAACTTTCACCATCATCTCCTGCTAATAATCTTAACTCAATATGTCTTAGAGATAGCAACCAAATAATCTGCAGATGCCCAAATATACCATACTTTCATCTTAGCTTCATCACACCAGGATATGAATCATCCCTTTGTCCAGTACATTCATGCTCTATAAACTAACTGCCCATTAGACACTAAGTAGCATCTTGGTTATCAGATCAACTGTCACAGTGTCACAGTGCTTGAGTTCAAGTAAGCCTTATTTTACTTAATAATGGCCCCAAGAGCAAGAGTAGTGATGCTGTCCATCACTGGGGAATTCGTTAATCCATATTTACCCACTGAAAATGGTATACTTACTGACATGAAGCAATGTCAATAAAACAGCAATGTCTGTGCCTGTACAGGTATGTTTACTGACAGTAAGCACATGAATACATTTATTATTCAATAATGTATGCAAAACAATCCCAGAAGGATACAGACAAAAATGTTATTAGTTACTTCTGGGTGATGGGTTTTATAGATGATTTCTACTTTTGTCATATTACTTTGCAAACTGCCAAACTTGCACTGTACAACAAAAATACAATGTGAATCACGTAAGCAAATTCAAGTTTTCCAATAGCCAATATGTACATTAAAAGTAGATGTATTTGGTGGTTATGCCTTATGGATAACTGAAATGAATAACAGCCATGTCATAACAAGATGGAATGATAATTCTCTGTTATAAGGCACTGTTACTACCCATGAAGTAATATAGTTTTATTTAAAATTGGACACAGGTTGATTGTATATGCACACTGCAAACTATACGGCAAAAATTTTTTAAAGAGTATAACTGACATCTTAGGAAAGGAGAGAAAATGGACTCACATAAAATGCTCAATTAAAACCAAATGAAGCAGAAAGAATGAGAGAAAAAAAGAAATAAAGAATAGGACAATAAATAGAAAACAGTTAACAAATATAGTCAGTATTACTACAATTACAGCAATAATCACTTTAAATGCAAATGGTCTAAAAACACAATTAAAAGACACTGACAGAGTGGATTAAAAGAAACATCCAACTATATTGTCGTCTACAAGAAACCCATATTAATTATAAAGACATATAAATTAAAAGTAAAGGAATAAAGAAAATTACACTATGTTAACACTAATCAAAAAAAGCTGGAACAGCTATATTAATTTTGGGCAAAGTATACTTCAGAGCAAGAAATATTATCTGGGATAAAGAGGGGTATTACTTAATGATAAAAGGGTCAATTATCCAAGAACACATAATGATCCTTCATGTGTATGCATTTAATAAAAGAATCAAAATACATGAGGCAAAAGCTGAAAGAATTACAAGGAGAAACAGATGAATTCATTATTTTAGCTGGAGATTTCAATACCCATCTATCAGTAATTGACAGATCCAGCAGGCAGAACATCCGTAAGGACCGAGTTGAACTCAATACCATCCATCCATCCATCCATCCGCTGGATCCAGTTCACCTTTATAGACTACTTCATCCAGCAACAGCAGAACACACATTGTTCTCAAGCTTCCATGGAATAATCACCCAGACAGACCACATTCTGGGCCATAAAACACAACAAACTTAAAAGAATAAAAGTCATACACAGTATGGTCTCAGACAACAGTGTAGAAATCAGTTTTTAAAAAAATCAGGCTGGCTGAGCCCTAGCTGCTGTGGCTCAGTGGATTGTGTGCCTTCCAAACCAAAGGGTCACTGGTTCGATTCCCAGTCAGGGCATATGCCTGGGCTGTAGGCCAGGTTCCCAGCAGGGGGCACATGAGAGGCAACCACAGGTTACTGTTCCTCCCTCTCTTTCTCCCTTCCCCTCTGTCTAAAAATAAATAAAATCTTTAAAAAAAAAAAGGCTGGAAATTTTCAAAATATCTGGAGGTTAATCATACTTCTAAATAACACATGAGTCAAAGAAGTCTTAAGAAAATGTTAAAATATTGTGACCTAAATGAAAATGAAAACATAACTTACCAAAGGTTGAGGGATGAAGCAAACACAGTGTTTAGAGGGAAATTATAGTACTGAATGCGTATGTATGTGCATTCATATATACATACACGCACACACACACACATGAACACACACACAAAAAATTATATAAAATCAGTAACCTAAGGATCTACTTTAGGAAACTAGAAAAAGAGCAAATTAAATCCAAAATAAGCAGAAAAAATATTATAGCAGGAATCAATGCCATCAAAAGTAGGAAATCAATAGAAAAATTAAAAAATCAATAAAACTGATAAATCTCTGGGACAAGGTAAGGTAACCAAGAAAAAAGAATGAAGACACAAATAACAAAAATGAAAGAGGATTATTACTATTATTCCCACAAACATTAAAAGAACAGCAAGGACATATTTACGAACAACTCTGCCCACAAATTTTATAACTTAGACGTTATGAACCAATTCTTTGAAGGACACAATCTACCAAAATTTCTACAAGGAAAGCTAGCTAATCAGAATAAACTTGTATCTAGCAAAGAAATTCAATCTATCATGAATAATCTTACAATACAGAAAACACCAGGCCCAGATGGTTTCACTGATAAATTTTAATGAACATTTAAGGAAGAAATGATACAAATTCTCTAAAATCTCCTCTAGAAGATAGAAGCAGATGGAACACTCCATATCTATTCTGAGTTACCCTAATACCAAAACCAGACAAAGATATAACAACAACAAAAAAATACACACGAATACATCTCATGAGCAGGGATGCAAAAATCTTCAAAAAAATATCAGCAAGTTCAAACCAATGATTATGAAAAGAATTATGTTCCCTGATCAAGTGGGATTTATCCCAGGTGTACAACATTCAAAACTCAGCTAACGTAATCCTTCACATCGAGAAGTTGTAGAAGAAAAACCATATAATTATATGAATAGATGCAGAAAAGCATTTGACATAATCCAATACCCATGACAAAAACTCTCAGCAAACTAAGAACAGAAGTGAACTTCCTCAATTTAACAAAGAACATCTATGAAAACTTACAACTAACATCATACTTACTAGTGACAAACTAGATGCTTTCTGCCTCAATATCAGGAACAAAGCAAGGAACAAAGCAAGGAACAAAGACCCCTTTCACCACTCCTACTGAAATCTGTACTAGAAGTCTTAGCTAATACAAGGAAAAAAGGATATAAAAATACACATTGAAAGGAAGAATTCAAACTGTCTTCGTTTGCATATGACATGATTATCTATGTAGGAAATCCCAAGGAATTAAAACAACAAAACTCCTGGAACAAATATGCAAGTATATGTAGTGAAGTTGTAGGATACATGGTTAATATATAAAAGTCAACTGCTTTCCTTTATACAGCAATGAACAACTGGGATTTGAAATTAAAAAACAAATACCATTTACATTAGCACAAAAAAAAAGAGAAACATATTTACATATAAATCTAACAAAACATATACAAGATCTATATAGTTACAAAATTTTAATGAAAGAAATAAAATATAAATAAATAATGTATTTCATGTTCATGGATAGGAAAACTAAATTATTGTTAAATATCAGTTTTTCCCAATTAGATCTACAAATTCCAGAGAATTCCAAAGTTATTTTGTGGATATCAACAAACTAATTCTAAAGTTTATATGGAAAGGCAAAGACCCAGACTACCCCACACGACACTGAAGAAAAAGAGCATCAGAGGACTGACACTATCTGACTTCAGGACTTACCATAAAGCCACAATAATCAAAACAGTGTAAAACTGGCAAGAGAACAAATACAACAGTGGAAGAGGACAGAGAGTCCTGAGGTAAACTAACATATTCAATAAATCTTTGACAAAAGAGCAATGACAATCCAATGGAGAAAGGACAATCTTTTTGAAAAATGGTGAAAAACTACATATCTATACACAAAAAAATCTACAGACACTGATTTTACACCTTGCATAAAAATTAACTCAAAATTGATCATAGATCTATATGTTAAATGCAAAGTTATAAAATTTCAAGAAGATTACATAAGGAAATGTAGATGACCTTGGGTTTCATGACTTTTTAGAAACACCACCAAAAACCGCATAATCCATTAAAAAAAAAGATAACTTGGACTTCATTAAAATTAAAACTTCTGCTCTACAAAAGGCATTGGTAAAGAATGAAAAGTCACATAGAGGGAGAATATATATGATAAGACATACTTCATAGAGTATGTATATCCCAAATTGACATGCAACTCTTAAAATTCTACAATAAGAAACAACCCAACTAAAAATTGGGCAAAGGATCTGAACACCTTGTCAAAGAAGATATACAGATGGCAAATAACATAAGAAAAGATGCTCAACATCATTTGGCATTAGGAATTGCAAATGAAAACAATGAGATATTAGCTATAATCCTATTGAAATGATTAAAATCCAAAACACTGGTAACACCAACTACAGATGACAATGTGTAACTCTCATTTTGTAGGTGGGAATGCAAAAATGCAGGAGCCACTGTGGAAGATAGTTTGGCAGTCTTAGAAAATTGAGCACAGGCTTACCACAGGATGCAGCAATCATGCTCCCAGGTATTTACCAAAATGAGCTGAAAACTTATATCCGTACGAAACCCAGCACATGAATGTTTATAGCAGCTTTACTCATAACTGTCAAAAATTGGAAGCAATCAAGATTTCCTTCAATGGAAATAACCAAGATCAGAGCAGAACTGAATGACATAGAGACTAAAAGAACAATTCAAAGGATCAATAAATGCAGGAGCTGGTTCTTTGAGAAGATAAACAAAATCGACAAGCCTTTAAGCAGACTCATCAAGAAAAAAAGGGAGGGGACCCAAATAAATAAAATCAGGAACTAAAGAGGAGAAATTACAACTGATACCACAGAAATACAAAGGATTGTAAGGAATTACTATGAACAACTACATGCCAAGAGATTTGAAAACCTGGGTGAAATGGATAAATTCCTGGAAAAATATAATCTCCCAAAACTGAGTGAAAAAGAAGCAGAAAGCCTGAACAGACCAGTAACACCTGGTGAAATTGAAGCAGTAATCAAAAAACTCCCGGCACACATAAGCCCTGGACCAGATGGTTTCACAGAAGACTTTTATAAAACATTTAAGGAAGAGCTAACCCCTGTCCTTCTCAGACTATTCCAAAAAATCCAAAATGAAGGAAGACTCCCAAATGTTTTTTATGAGGCCAGCATCATTCTAATCCCAAAACCAGATCAAGACAACAAAGAAAGAAAACTACAAGCCAATATCGCTGATGAACAAAGAGGTTAAAATCCTCAACAAAATATTGGCAAACTGCATCCAGCAATACATTAAAAAGATCATCCACCATGATCAAGCAGGATCCATCCCAGGGATGCAAAGATGGTACAATATTTGCAAATCAATAAACGTAATACATAAACAAAAGGAAAGACAAAAATCACATGATCATAACAATTGCAGAAAATCATGTGATAAGGTACAGCACCCATTTATGATAAAAACACTCAGCAAAGTGGGAATAAAGGGGGCATACCTCAACATAATAAAGGTTACATATACAAGAAACCTACATCCAACTTTATACTGAACGGGCAAAAACTAAAAGCTTTCTCACTGAGATAAGGAACAAAGCAAGGATGTCCACTTTCACCACTTCTGTTCAACATAGTATTTGAAGTCCTAGCCACAGCCATCAGACAAGAACAAGAAATAAAAGGCATGCAAATTGGAAAGGAGGAAGTAAAACTGCCCTTGTTTGCAGATGACATGATAGTGTACATAGAAAACCCTACAGACTCCACCAAAAAACTACTTGATTTAATAAGTGAATTTGGCAAAACAGCAGGATACAAAGTCAATATTCAGAATTTGAAGGCATTTTTGTACAACAAAAATGAAGTATCAGAAGCAGAAATCAGGGGAAAAAATCACATTTACTATAGCAACAAGAAAAATAAAGTACCTAGGAATAAATTTAACCAAGGAGGTTAAAGACCTGTACTCAGAAAACTACACAACCCTGAAGAAAAAAATTAAGACACAAATAAATGGAAGCATATACCATGTTCATGGATTGGAAGAATTAACAGCATCAAAATGTCCATACTACCCAAAACAATTTACAGATTCAATGCAATCCCTATTAAAATACCAATGACATATTTCACAGATATAGAACAAACATTTCAAAACTTTATAAGGAATAATAAATGACCCCAAATAGCTGCCACAATTTTAAGGAAGAACAAAGTAGGAGGGATCACAATATCTGACATCAAACTACATTATAAGGCCACTGTAATCAAAACAGTCTGGTACTGGCATAAGAAAAGGCACACAGATCAATGGAACAGGATAGAGAGCCCAGAAATAAACCCATGTCTCTATGGTCAATTAGTATTTGACAAGACGGGCAGAAGCATAAAATGAAGTAAAAATAGCCTCTTCAACAAATGGTGTTGGGTGATCTGGACAGCTACATGCAAAAAAATGAAACTTGGCCATAATTTACACCACACACAAAAATAAACTCAAGATGGATAAAAGACTTAAATATAAGTCGTGACACCATAAAAGCCCTAGAGGAGAACATAGGCAGGAAAATCTCAGTTATTCCATGCACCAATATTTTCACCAATATGTCCTCTAGAGCAAGGGACATAAAAGAAAGAATAAACAAATGGGACTTCATCAAAATAGGATGCATGGCTGAAGAAAACATCAGCAAAATGAAAAGGGAACCAATCATATGGGAAAATATATTTGCCAATAGTACCTCAGACAAGGGTTTGATCTCCAACATTTATAAAGAATTCACATGACTCCACTCCAGGAAAACAAACAATCCAATTAAAAAATGGGCAAAGGACACTTCTCCAAGGAGGACATACCCAGGGCCCAAAGACACATGAAAGGATGCTCAGCATCACTAGCCATCAGAGAGATGCAAATTAAAACCACGAGGAGATACCACTTCACACCAGGCAGAATGGCCATCATAAACAAATCAACAAGCAACAAGTGCTGGTGAGGATGCAGAGAAAAGGGAACCCTAGTACACTGTTGGTGGGAATGCAGACTGGTGCAGCTACTGTTGAAAACAGCAGTTTGGAATGTCCTCAAAAAACTAAAAATGGATCTGCCTTTTGACCCAGCAATTCCACTGCTGGGATTATACCCTAAAAATCCTGAAACACCAATTCAAAAGAAAGTATGCGCCTCAATGTTCATTGCAGCACAATTTACGAAGCCAAGACTTGGAAGCAACTGAAGTGCCCAATGATAAATGAGTGGATCAAAAAACTATGGTACATTTACACAATGGAATACTACGCAGCAGAAAGAAAGAGAGAGCTGCTACCCTTTGCAACGGCACAGATGGAACTGGAGAGCATTATGCTAAGTGAAATAAGCCAGGCGGTGAAAGACAGATACCATATGATCTCACCTATAAGTGGAACCTAATCAACAAAATAAACAAGCAAGCAAAACATAACCAGCAACATTGAAATAAAAAACAAAACTGACAGTAACCAGAGGGGAGGATGGAGGGAGCTAACAGGGGAAAAGGAGGGGAAGGGTCATGAAGGAACAGGCATAAAGGACCCATGGACAAAGCGAAATGGGGGAAGGACTGAGGGTAGGAGGTGGGGAGTGGTGGTGCTGGGGAACGTAGGGTGGCGGGGGGTGGTTAGACCAAGGAAAAAAAAAAGACAGGGAGAGGCTAAGAATAGTATAAGAAATTAACAAGTCAAAGAACTGACATGTACCACCCATAAACATGAACTAAGAGGTGTGGGGATGATGGGATGGGGTGCCAGGCAGAGAGGATAAAGGGGAGAAAAAAATGAGGCAGCCGTAATAGCATAATCAATAAAATATACTAAAAAAGAAAAAAAGACTTCCTTCAATGGATGAATGGATAAACAAACTGGTACATCCATACAATGAAATACTATTATTAACTGATTAAAAGAAACAAGCTATCAAATGAAAATGGCACGGAGGAACCTTAAATGCATACATTTAGATCCAGAAGTCTGGATCTAAACAAAGGAATTAAGGGCACCAGGAGTGACAATCAAGTAGATAATTACAAGATATTTTCTTACTTTTAAAATCTCTTCAAAAGGCAACTGAATCTTTTAAGCAAAAATGATGGCAATGTTATCATGAAGTTTGTAACATAATATAAAATATATGGCAACAAAGTAGCATAATGGCCTAAAGAGAAGAAACGGAATGAAGTTATTTTAAAGTTTTTATACTAAATGTGGAGTGATACGGTAGCCTTTCAATGTAGACTCTAATAAGTTAAACATATATACTGTAAAACATAAAGTAACTACAAAACAGAAAAAGGTTACAAGTAGTAAACAAAAAAGATGAAAAGGAAATAAAAATACTGAAACAATTTAAAAGGTAGAAAAAGAGGGGAAGGGGAACAAAGAATATGTGAGACAAAGAGAAAAACAGTCAGATGGTAGATTTAAACCCCAATCATATCAATAACCACATTAAGTGTAAATGGCCTAACCATCCAACTATTGTTATATTGGGTTTAAAAAGCAAGACCAAATTATGTACTGCCCACAGAAAATACACTCTAAGTGGAAAAAAAATGCAAAAATGATTATAGCACTAATCAAAAAGCTTCAGTGGCCATACTGTATCAAATAATCAATTTCAGAGCAAAGTATATAAGGGACAAAGGGGGTCATTTCACGATGGTTAATTTTCTTGAAAGGATATAACTATAAATGTTTACGCACCTAAAATATATGAAGCAAAACTATACAACTACAAGGAGAAAGAGACAAGCTTATAATTATAGTAGAAGAATTCAGTACCCTTCTTCAATAACTGATACAGCAAATAGAAAATCTACTGACCATCTTGATAATTAACATTTGCAGAATGCTCTACCCAACGAGACTGGGATACATATTTTTAAGTATATGAGGAACATACCGTTTCTAAAAGTAATGGAAATAGGTTAGAAATCATTAACAGACATTTGGAAAATCCATTAATCTCTGGAAACTAAATTGCATACATCTTAAAAAAAAAAACAACAGTGGGTCAAAGAAATGAAAAGGAAAACCACAAAGTAACTTAAGAAATAAAAATGAAAACACAATATATCCAACATGTGAGATGCCACCAAAGCAGTATTTAGGAAGATATGGATAGCATTAAACATCTATACCATAAAATGAAAAAAAAAATCACCTCGAATTAATTACCTTAGAAGTAACTACCTTAAAAAAACTAGAAAAAGCAATTACACCTAAATTAAGCAGAAGAAAATAATAAAGATAAGGACAGAAATCAATAAAATAGTAAACAAGAAAAACAACACAAATCAATTAAACAAAAACCATGAAAAAAAATAAAATGAATAAACCTCCAGTCAGATCAGGGGGAAAAAAGTCATATGCCTGGAATTTACCTAAAATACATGATAGGAAAAAGTGGGTAGGGTTATAAAGCACACAAGATTAGCTATGCTGAGAGCCACTAATACCTGGTGGTAACTATACCGTATTTTGCCATATATAATACACACTTTTTTACCCATGTTTTTAGGGAAAAAGAAGGATGTGCATTATACCTGGGTATAATGATTACATACCACAGGTATAATAATCCCATATATAATGTGCACAAAAACATGAGTGTTCACTGTACACGGGAGAGCATTATACATGGCAAAATATGGTACGTAGATTCATTACGCTACTTTACTCTGCATATGTTTAAAAGAAGTTTCCTTACCAAAAATGTGTTTTTTAAAATAGTATGAGGTAGAGCTAAATGTACCTTGTATAAACTTCCCAGAATATGACCCCTTTTAAATATAATGCAGGGAGGTCTATATATGCATATACATATTTATACATACACGCACACACACAAACATATAATATGCATATAAAAAGGATGGGAAAGAGTCACATCAAACTATTAAGAAGAGCGTTCTATGGATTGTAATTATATTGGGAAATGAGAGGTAAAGGGGTATTTTAAATTTTAACTCTGTAAAGTGCACTGTGTGTGTGCGTGTGTGCACGTGCTTTAAATAATGAGTATAAATGGGTGTTACTTTTATACTCAAAAAAAATTTTAATGGTCAGTACACATAAGAAAATTAGAAAACTATACAATGAAACAAGACTTAAACAGTAAATAAAGGCTAGTTTTCCAAAGGGAAGTCTCAGTATGTCAATTTTTCCTAAATTAATCTATAAATCCAATGCTATTCCAAACTGAATAAACTCTTTTTTGGTGACAGATATGGGTGAAAAGTAAGGTCTTGAAAAAATACTAAGCACAGGCACATAAAAATAGTCAGAAAATATTGAAAAGGAGAATGAAGGAGAATAATAATGATTAGTTAACACTAATCAAACAATATCATTATAAAGCTACGCTAACTAAAAATTCTGTATACTGACAAATAAATAAGTAGAAGGGAATGCAGAAATGAATCTACATATGGTAATTTAGTAAATTATAAGGGCAGCATTTCAAATAGGTGGGAGAAAATAAGTGCTACTGGAATAACTAGCCATTTGTAAAATATAAAGCTGGATTTCTGCTACACTCATTTTCCAAAGTCGCTTTCAGAGAGTTCAAAGATAATATGTTCAAAATAAAACCATCAAAGTATTAGTAAAATGTGAGTAAATATTTTTGCAATTCTGAGCTAGGACAGTATTAAATAAAAACCTGATATAATAAAAAGATCATTACACTGAACTACAAAAAAATTTAAAACCTATGTAACGATCAAAAACACCAAAAAATAGTTCTGTCAAAGAGAAACAACAAACTGCCAAAAAATACTGTAATTTATAATGTAATTATTATCCCTAGGGTTCTTCAAGTCGCTAAGGAAAAATAATCCAGGAGAAAAATGGTCTAAAGATAAAAACAGTCAATTCACCTAAGAAGTATAAATGACCTTCGGACAGTAAAAGATAATTAGCTACAAGTCAAACAATGAGATTTTTCTGACCAGTGAAAATTTAAATCCTAGTGTTGATGAGAATATAAAACATGTAATTAACAACAATTCTGGAAGACTATTTAGCCATATTTATTAGTACTTTTAATGTTCATACTCTCTGACTTCATTTCTTAGAATATATTCTATAGAAATACTTGGAAAGGGTACAGCGATATATATTTGAGTGCTCATTATAGCACTGTTTCTAAAGGCAAAAACTTGTAAAGTATACATCCCCATTGCTATGAGTGGAACTGCATCTCCCTAAAAAATAATATGGAAGTTGTAATCCCTGTGTTTGTGAATGTGACTTTATTTGGAAAGAGGTTCTTTGCAGATGTAACCAAGTTAAGATGAAGTCATTAGGGATGACACTAATCCAATGGATGGTGTCCTGTAAGAAAAGAAAACACAGAGACAGACAAGTAGAGAACACCATGTGATTACACAGGTAGAGATCAGTCATGAATCTATGTGCCAAGGATCATCAATGATTGCCTGCAAATGCCATGGGAGAGGCATGGGACAGATTCTCTCTCAGTGCCTCCAGAAGGAACCTGTGATACCTGCACTATGGACTTCTGGCCTCCAGGAGTGTGAGAATAAATCTGTGATTAAGCCACTCAGTTTGTGGTACTTTGTTATGATATCAATAGGAAACTAACCAACAGAGGTTGAGAAGTTACAAGAAATGCGTAAAATACAGGATGTAGTAATAAAAAGGATGCAACAGATATAAATGGATGTGGAAATATGAAAGATATAGTAATATAACTGAAAAGTTTAAATTACAGAATATGTATACCATTTTTTTTTCTGGTAAATTAAAGAGAACATCTTTTCTTCCCCTTCAACTCCTTATTGAAATCAATCCTTCTCAAATACTGACCAAGTCAAATGTGAGCTAGACTGCCTCCCTGTGTAATCTTGACTTGCACTGACACAATCACAGATCTAATTCCATTCCCAAGACCTCAATAACAACACTCCGCAAAAGATTCCAAACACTCTAGTCCTGTAATTCTTCCTTCCTAGCCATTTCCACTAAGAGGTTCTGTTGTCATCTGGAATTCATGAAGCCAACTAATTTTTTCTTCACAGTATTTTCTAGAATATAGCTTTGAAATGACAACTATGACCCTGGACTGACGTTGTGGCTGCCTGTAGGCATATATACTGAGTATTCAAAGACCACATCTGGACACAGCAGGAAAAAGAGCTGTGAGGGTTAGATGGTGCCTGCCTTGCGCACAAAGACCAAGGACTCAGTATATCCCTCATACCTCTTTTTATGTTCTGGATGCTGCTATAATTCAGGTTCCTTAGCCAGGCCAGGTCTCCCAAGATAATGAATAAGAACGTGTTAAGTAAACTTTAAAGCATTCCTATTATGAATGATAATTTCCAGTTCTCCTCTCTAGATCCTTCCTGTCTTGATACTTCTTGAATAAAAAAATCTTTGTGATTACTTACTACTTAGGGAGTAAAGCTCACCCTCTAAGTCTGGAGTTCAAGATTTTCCAAAATCTAGACTCAGTTTACCCTTCCTTACCGTTCACTATCTCAGGCAAATTCAATTTCCACCAAGCCAGTCTAGTCTCTTCAATACCTCCAAACACTCCATGCAAATTTTCTATTCCAAACTTGATTCCACATTTCCCTGTACTTTAACTGAGCTGCTTCCTTGCTCATGACATAAATTCTATAGGCCATTTAAGGTCCTCGTGTTCAAGCCCGACAACGATGTATTAAATCCTACGGTGATAAACCTCTTATCTCTCTATTCAAATTCTTATTATAGACTAGTCTGTAAAACATTTGTGTGTGTGTGTGTGTGTGTGTGTGAATGATTTTTGTGTTCCCGAACTGTGCAGTAAATAAGTAAAGGGTAAGAAGACCTTCCTTATCCTTTCCATGTTCTTCAAGATAATAGGAGGTTGTTACATAGTCAGTCCTTATTCTTCCTCATGATGATGTTTCATTAATGAAAACAAAGAAAATCATTTGAGTTTCTGACTAGCTTTATACATTACTTATAAATCAATTGGTTCATTATTATGAAAATTTCTTAGAAATTTAGGTATCCACTCATATTTTTATGGAAACAAAAATATTCACCATACTGGAGGGAGCATTTCACTTAAAATTTTTATTACTGGAACCAGAGGTATGATAAACAACTTCATCTCTATTTTAATACTTAAAACACTAGATAACGTTAACTTCTCCAAATCTAATACAAATGTTTAACTGTGTAATTTGGCTCATGATATTTCTATCTCCTATCATTTTTAAAAAATCCTTATCTAAGCACATATTTATTGATTTCAGAGAGCAAGAAAGGGAGAAAGAATGAGAGAGCAAAACAATGCTGTGAGAGAAACACTGATCAGTTGCCTCCTGTATGCGCCCCGATCTAGGATAGAACCTGCAACCACCTGGTAAGAGATGGCATTCCAAGCAACTGAGCCACCTGGCCAGGGCTCTCCTCATATAATTTTTAACAGTATGTTATATTCCCAGATGTCTTTCTTATTTCCCTTTTCTTTCAATGTAACTGATATTTAATGAGTACTTATTTTATATGGACAAATTTCTATAGTAAATACATTTTATTTACTTATTTATTTTTTAAAGATTTTATTTATTTTATTTCTAGACAGAGGGGAAGGGAGGGAGAAAGAGAGGGAAACATCAATGTGTGGTTGCCTCTTGTGCGCCCCCTACTGGGGACCTTGCTTGCATCCCAGGCACCTGGCCTGACTGGGGAATCGAACCCGCGACCCTTTGATTTGCAGGCTGACGTTCAATCCACTGAGCTACACCAGCCAGTAGTAAATATATTTTAAAAAATCACTGCGGCAGAGGAACTAAAGGGCCAAGGATATTGAAGGACAATTAAAGTTAACTAACAAATAATCATAGTAATTGAAGTACGAAGTTACTATAAATCTTTCATTTGATTCTATTTTCTAAGGGGGCCTTTCTAGATCTGCCTTTTCAACCTTACTTTACACCCAATTATTTGTTCTCTTTTTTTAAAGAGTTAATTCTTCTATAACACATTGACTCCAAAATGAAACTGACGTTTCTTAATTAATTTCATTCTCCTATATTGATAGTATAGTGGTGTAATTCTCTACTACTAAGAATACTGACATGGATAAAATAAATAAAAGCATAATATATCTTTGCTATACTGTATTTATGATTATAGTTAAATAAGCCAAATTCTTCTAATTACTAAACAATACTTAATACTTAAAAATACTGGACCGTTCTGTCCTACACAAATTATATTTACAGTTAATACTATATATTACTGTGGACAAGAATGTATAAACTGGTTTTGCTTTCAGAACCTTTACAGTAAAAAGGAACTCTCTTATTAATAACACTGGGTTCTTATCTATTAGATCAAATCTACGGCTTCTAGACAAGAGTAATTCATACAAAGCTCAAGTCTATCTGGTCTTTTAAACTTCAACTCTGAATTAGTCTCCAAAATGACCAAGACTGTTCACTTTAACTATTGACTCTAACACAAACGAAAAACTTTAAAAAAACCTTTTTCACCTTCAATAATAAGCAACAAAATGTACCATCTAAATATCATATTATTAGTACAATTTCATGTAAGAAATGAAGTTCTAGATGGAATTGGTAAACAAGAGAAACTGTTAAAAACCATTCCATCTTAATTAAAAGGCACCATACTTCTAATAAGCCAAAAAAATCCACTCCATCTTAATTAAAAGGCACCATACTTCTAATAAGCCAAAAATTCCTTGTAATTACAAGGAATAGTTAATAATAATTCAAAATTAGTTATGACTGACTATCCTATTACTAATGCCTTTTAACGATGTTCACATGACTTTTCAAAGTAAAATGTTTATTAAATTGTGATGCTTAGAAAAGGTGAGTTAGAAATGGGAATTTGCAATGAAACAATTTGAGATTATCTAACTTTCACTTACATGTACACTATTTTTGTCTCCATTGTGTGCAAAACACACATATGCCAAAATTAACAGAAGAAAGGCTATTCTTTCCCTACTACAGAGTCCCTGGCATCTAGAATAGTTACAATGATAGAAAACTTAAAGGTGGAGACACTGGTGTTATCTTGTCCACGCCCTCACTTTCAGGTTAGGAAAATGAGGTTCGGGATGGTAACAATTCTTGTTCACGTTCACGATTAACTGGTGCAAGAGCACAGACCAAAACCCGGGGACCGCCAACTCTTATACCAGTACCCCTGTTTTCCTCTTTGGTCAGCAGCCAGAGGGGCTGAAGCTGCCCAGAACTCCCCACAGTCTAGATCCTGCTACTGCTCTGACTCTAACTTAGATACGCTATAATTAACTGAATTTATTATTTTTATTGATTTTTTTGGAGAGAAATAATTATTTGTTGTTCCACTTATTTATGCACTCATTGGTTGATTCTTGGATGTGCCCTGACCGGGGATCAAACCCATAATCTTGACACATCAGGACAATGCTCTAACCGTTAAGAGTCTAACCAACTGAGCTACCCCACCAGGGGGTATAATTAACTGACTTCAAATAAAATTGCTACAATTAGTTTACCTAAATCAACAAATACAATATAGAGTTCAAAATTTTACTTTAAAACCTTCCCGTCAGTAATGGGAATGGTACTGTACTAAAGATGACACTCCTTCATATGCTTTCGCAAACTCCCAGAACACTTTGTGTCAGGTGTAAGTGCTGTACATACGTTACTGCATTATTTTCAAAATGTTCGACTAAGCCCATTTTACAAATCTAGACATTAAGGCTCATACTGCTAAGGAAATTTTCCTATATTATAGAGCAGTAATTTTCAACCAGTGTGCCACATGAAATTTTAAAAACATTTAGTCGGGGCACTAATCTCTTTTCCCTTAGACTGTCAAATAAATAAAAAACAAACTGACAGTAACCAGAGGGGAGGAGGGAAGGGGATAACAGCGGAAAGGGAGGGGAAGGGTCATCAAGGAACATGCATAAAGGACCCATCACAAAGCCAAATGGGGGAAGGATTGAGGGTGGGAGGTGGGGATGGGTGGGGCTAAGGAAAGTGGTGGTGGGAAAATGTTGACAAAAACAAAAAACAAAGCGGTCAGGGGGAGGCTGGGAGTAGTGTGGGAAATTCAGAAGCCAAAGAACTGCTGTGTGCAGCCCCTGGACATGGACTAAATGGTGCGGGGATGATGAAATGGGGTGCAGGGCAGTGGGGATATGCGGGGAAAAATGAGACAACTGTAATAGTATACTCAATAAAACATACCCCCCAAAAAATGTAAAATAATGCCAACCTCACTATATACTTTTGAGAATATAGTTATTTTAATTAAATTTATTATGCTGACATGTGGGGGGAAAAAAAGACAACAGCCAACACAGCAACAGCTGTCCCATGTGAATATATCAAAATTATACTTATTTTTTTTGTCAGATCGACAAAAGATACATTTTTCGGCTTGCCACAGGATTTTAGTAATTAGTTTTTGTGTGCCATGAGATGAAAACGGTTGAAAATCACTGTTAAGAGCAAAGAACAACAAGAAACAAGATCCATAACTCAGATCTGCTAGATTCTTCTGAATCTCCTGTATTTACCTTATAGTCTACCCTGTATGACACTTTTGAAGTCACCTTTTTCCTCTATAGCAAGTAAGATTATTTTCTCATCTTTATATATTCCAAATTCCATGAGTTTGTAACATTTTTCCTTTCATATTACTCAAGGTGAAATACATCCTCAGCCCTAACTGCCTTAATTCAGTACAATGCTCGCTCTAGGCACTCTTCCCCTTAGAACTATTTTAAGGATTTAGAACAGAAATAAGTAACTGTTGGGCAGTTACTGTTAGCCACCTATATCAGCAGCGGCAAATAACCACTTTGTTCTCCTAATAAATGAGGACTTAAGTCAAACACCATCTGTATTAGAAATGGAAGGTTTTAACAACCTGATCAAGCAATGAGAAATGCTGAATAAGTTCCTAAGTAATTAAGATAGCAATTAGCAAAACTCAGTAAGTATTCAGTTATCTGTAGCTAGATGATATAAAAATTACGTGGAAGGTTACACAGGCATAAGGTCTTATCTCCCAGAATTATATAAAAGGTGAGAAAACAAATACCTAAAGAATATAAGCCAGTTAAAACAAGTGCTGAGGAATTAAAGGAAATGAAGATTAAAATTTGTTAATAAAAATGGTATCACTAAATCTCACAACAAAAAAACCAGGTGAGATGGCAGGGAAAGTAAATGTCAACAACATTACTAAGCCAGAGACAGTTGCAGAGGGCTAGTAATAGATTATATTTTTCCCAATCCTTACCTAATTTCTTATTCACAACTACATAGTATAAACTCTACTTTGCAAGACAGCACATGCTGTTTATAGAAAATAAATAAAATCACACTACATAAAAGGCAACAAAACTAACTACAAAACAAGACCTGATAATCTTGTTGTTTAACCCTTCTTAATTGTTCTAAGAAAATATTACCAGCTAATGAACTACTTACTTTATGTAAAAGTACATTAACACATAGAGATATTACATATAACTTTGAATGAAACCTCAACTTTCACAAAATCTATTTTCAAAAACTGCAACAAAACAATAGATTTACTGAAGATTCACCTCCTCCATGAAACGGATCACCTATACAGTCTTAAATAACACTTAGGCATATTTTCATCCAGTGATAGTTCTGCATACTCCCTTCCAGTATTTATACTTGCCTTTACATCAACTCCCTTCCCTAACTCTCTTTATTATCCAAGGGGGAAGGAATCCTACTGGAGTCTTTTTAATTGTCTCTGAATTCCCACCAGCACTGCCTCAATTCAGGCCCTCATCATATTTCACAGACTACTGTAAACACTTATCTGACCTCCTTTGTCTGCACTCTCACAATCCTCAATCCACCTTCTATGGTGCCTCCACCTTTCTCCTCAAACTTTGTAAAAGTCAGATCTTTATCTTTGGTTCCCCACTAGCTATTGTGATACTTGAACTGTATCTCTTTTACATCGATGAAACACACACTGATATCTTAAGGGGTTGGAGAAATGCTGTACTAAAAGAACTTGTTTTTACTTAATTCGACCTTAACTCACAAAATACAGAATAAAGATTGAGGGAAAAGCTATTAACATTTCCAGTGTACTTCAGGATTACCCTATCAAAAACCACTGGACGTCAGCAGTGGTTCTCAAACTGTGACACATATTAGAGTCTTCTGTTAAGCCTGCTAAAAATAGAAATGACCAAGTTCCACATCAGACACACTGAATTTGATTATCTAGGAATTCAGCCTACCTATATGCATTTGTTAAAAACATCTCCAAATAATTCCAATACATGCCTAAATTTGAGAACCCAGGAAGAAAACCTTCCTGCTCCATAACATTCTACAATATTAGTAGGTTCCCTGGCTTTCCAAGCTACTTCATGCCTCTCATCAGCCTGGGGGGAGTATCTACTAATCTTAAATATCCAGGTGTAGCCCATTCTGAAAAGCTTTTACTCATCGTATCTTTTGGTCCCCTAAATCTTTATGAAAATAATAGCACCCGTGTATTTACATACAGTCCTTCTAATCCACCCTCCCCACCCCCATAAGATAGTATCCCTATTTCAGAGATGAGAAAACCCATTCTAGGATAGAGAGTTTAAGAAACCTGTTTGAAGGGACCACATGAGTCTGAACTCCACTCTGCTGACTACAAAGCAAGACATTTTCCATTGTGATATGCAGCCTCTACACTTCACTCTTTAGTATTGACTTACTCATCAGTTTACACATTTGTTTCCAATTTTTACACAGAAAGTTCCTTGAGGGCAGGCAACAACCCTGGTTTTGACCTCAACATTTAGTAACTCGATACATATCTGTTGAGTAAAAGGACTGAATGCCTGAGAGCAGGATTGTAACTACATCTCTGAATACACTTACTTAACAAATTTGGTCTGACCTGTAAATCTTATTGCTGATTTTTTTCGGAATGAAACAATGTACTTCAGTATTATCTTAAGCTACAAAAAATAAACACACACCCCTGCACAGTTAGCAAAGGAAAAAAAACTGTTCCAAAAATTAAAATAATCTTACTTTACTCTCTAATAACTGGAGATGTCAAATTTAAAGTTAACCTTTACAATAATTTCATACCAGAAGAGCAGGTAAGTATAACAGTGTAGTTTTAAATGACAGAAATTCAAAAGGTAAAGCTGATTAATAATAGATGACATAAAGAAACTGAGCACTGAATACAGACAGCTTATTTGGCAATCCACTTACACTAACCAGTAAGCAACACTTATCTTCATCACTGTATTCTTCCACATCTGTCATTTATTGAAGCCAGTAAACCTTATAGGTAAGACTGAACAATTAGTCAGTATACTTGTAATGTCCTTTCTGCATAAAGCTAGTGTGTCTGGTATGTAAAACATAGTACTACTTCCTTTCTGACAGCAAATACAATAAACCAGCAATATTTTAATTATTTGTCATTTGCAAATAATTGAACATTTAAAGTGACAGAGATTTTTCTAAATTGAAGATATGAAAAAATGAGTGCTGCTTTGAGAAACTTACACTTTATATTAGTTTCAGGTTAAACAAAGGTGATTATTCTTTTAACTCCACTTTTAGGAATAAATCAATAACAAGAAAGAAAAAACCCTTCTAAAACAACATGATGTAGTGGAAAGTACAACGGACTAGGCATCAGGAGTCCTGGTTTTCTAGTTCTGGTTACATTACTAAATTGCTGTGTGACTTAGGGCTCACTGGCTCAGTTTTCTCATTTGTTTAAAAAGCTGGGGGTAAGGGGGCAGGACTTGCTTATGTTTAAAGTTGTTTCCAAAAAATCCTGATTTTAAGCCACCCCTCTTATTTCAGTCTTCTAATCAGTAAACTCAACGTATGTTCTTTAAGGGCTAACTTCTGAAATATGAAACACATCTGAATTGAATGTACTGATTTCAATCTCCAACTAGATGCGACAGGAAACAAAGGGTAGACTCTTGTGAAGTTAACAATTAATCCGGTAACTTTCCAGAAATTGTCTAATCCTAACTTCTTAAACAGATGTACTTGTTTTGACATATTTAACACTACTATGCGAAGTTGTAAAACTACTCTGTTGACATTTCTGTAGGTGTCTCTTGGGTTCCAGGGGCACATACTCTGCAGGTGCTAACAAGCAAAATAGAGAGAAAGGGAACCAAACAGCGTTTCAACAAACTCAACCTCAGTTCAACCAGGCCACCGCAGAAAGATGCGGCTTGACAAAGCCTTCACCACAGAGCAGAACCTCCCCACCCCCGAAGTGCCAGCAGCCAATGTAATGAATGCTTCCGTCAACAACACACATTCCCCTTCCCACAGCAGAGCTGCTTGCTCCCAACCAGCCATCTGAGGTCGGAAAAGGCCTCGCAACACCAACTTAAGAATCACTCGCAGGCCCCAAAAGGCCAAGAACTACTGTAGATTGCGGTTCCCGTGAGCATGGTGGGGAAAGGAGCACCTCCTCCCACCAATGGGGGCGGGGGGGAGAAGGAGAAAAAAATCAGTGGGAGGGAGAGTAGAAACCAGGCCTCCGGGAGATTCCTGGAGAAATAAACCCTGTTCTCTTCAATGGGGAGCAATAGCATTTCCTGCCCCCGTTCTGAACCGATGCACTGAATTCCCTCCTGAAATTCTAAAGGGGGATTGAAAACCACTTCATGGTCCGTTTCATTCATATTCGGGCTTCATTTCCCCACCTACCCACTCCTTGAAACGTCTGGCATTGTGAAGAAAGATATCCCCATCCCCAGATCAAGCGGTAGGCGGCGAAGAGATGGACACGGCAGGAGCCAGGTTACTAAGACCCAGCAGCTCTTGCAAGAAGAAAATCCCGTTGGGGCCTGAGAGTAAAGTTTGAAGCAGCAGCAAGGGTGCGGACCCGGCCAAGCACGGATCCAGGGCAGGCCTGCGGGGGTGACACTTTCCTGCTCCCGGGCTGCTCTGGGAGGCAGCGTCCGGCCTCCGCGGCCGGCACTGCCCGCACCTAGGGAGCGGGGCCAGGGCGCCAACACGGGGCCGGGGGTAGGCCTGGCCGGCAGCCGGACCCTCCCCGCACCGCTCCCGCCTCCTTCCCCACTCCCACTTCCCGGCCCCCAAGCCCGGGCCCATGAGGTAACGTCGGCGGTGGCGACGCGGGTCTCGGCCACTGACCACACATTTCTTTCCGAGGAAGGTGAAGAGGGACTCGTTCTCCTGCGGAGTAAGCAGCAGAGAGCCCACGTTGGTGACCCTCCGCGGCGGCGGCTGCTGGCCGGAGCTCATGGTTACGCCGGCAGGGCTGCGAATCCAGGGCCGTCTCCTCCGGCGAGGGGGCGAGCGCTTGTTCCCCTTCTCGGTGACAGGGAGGGGAGGAGGGGAGTCACAGGCTCAGCATCTCTCAACTCCTCCAGCGCCGGGGGGGAGGAGAAAGGAGGAGCCGACGGCGGCCGCGCTAGGCTAAGCTCTGGCCGGAGGGCCGTTGTCTTCGCACTCCGGCGACTGCGCTAAACTCCCAACTCCTCCTCCAACCCTTCTTCCGCGACTGCGGCGGCGGCTGCGGCGGTGGCGGCGGCGGCGGCGGCAGCACAATCCAACATGGCAGCGGGGGCGGGCGAGACCACAGGACGCAGGACGCGGGGGAGCGCGCCGGAAACGCGCGGCTGCGGGCCGGGTCCGGGAGGAACTCTCCTTGGTGCGGTCGGTCTCGCCGCGCCGGCCCGAGGCCACGCCCCCTTCCGGCAGAGGCGTGGGGTTCACGGTCGACTGCGGGCAGGGGTCTGGCACCGTCCTGTGGTGTAGTCCTTTGGATGCTCGGGTCCAGCGACTGCTGCCTGGAGAGAAGAGGTTCGTCTGTGCCGCGGAGTCGGTGTCTCCTATTTTACCCATGTACACCTTTGCGAAGCGTTGGTGCGGACTCAGCACCCCCCGCCTTCCCTGGAATGGCTCTTATAGCTGGGGCGCGGATGCCTGATGTTCACAGCGCAATGCGAAGAGGTCCGAAGACTGAACGCTGGGGAGAAGCTTGGTGCGTTACCCTGTGCTCCTCGCGCACAGGGTTCCGGTCAGAGAGCCGCAGGTGCCTGGGGTTTCTTAAAGTTCGTCCAGACTTCAATACTGGGAGTGCAGGAACGAACAGGCCTCACCCTGTACTGTGAAAGGGAGATCTTGCTGCTGGATGTTACAAAAAACAAACGCACTTAGAAAAGGTTTCTACCGCGTTTTACGTAGGGTAAATGTATTTGTAGCATTTAAACTCAAGCTCTTTTGTTTTAAGAATCCTGAATACATTTTTCCCCCTGTCTTGTGAATTGGAAATTCCGTTTTCTCCTCTCATCTTTTTATTTTTCTTAAACCCCGAAGACCTTGTTTTCCTTATATCCAGAATGGTTGCGCCCATTTTGGAATGTCACACAGGAAAATAACATCTGGTTTAATCCTTAGAAGTAAATCTCAAGATTAAAAAAAAATCATATGTCTCAGAATATTAAAAGTTACCTAAGATGAACCCCTTTGTTCACTAAATTAAATACTAAACAACTATTGTAAAACGAAGCTCTGGAATATGGAAATAAATATAAATACTACCCACAGCAGTGAATTGTAGACGAAGCATCTGACTTAGCCGCTTAAACAAATAAGAATTTACTGCATAAGCTTTAACCATCACGTTTGCTAATTATTCAATGTTAATAAAAAAGTTACCAGGTATTAAACATCCATCCTATCCCGAATAAAATTTGGTAAAATTATTTTAACGTCTCTGATAGCTTCCAATACAAATCTTGGAAGATCTATAGGGATTGATAAATAATTATCAATGTCCTTTGAAAATATTATAAAAACTTAAAATCTGCCTTTAATGAAATTAGGTAAGCAGGATTAAATCTGCAAAGGAAAATGAGATCATGTAATCCTGGGAGTCCTCACATAAAATATGGGTATTTTAAAATTAAACAATAACGTTAGGGAAAAAGTGCAGAAGAAAAGCAAGCGAACTTTTTATAAAGTAACTAGGTCGAGAAAGGCAATGGTAGAAATGTAAATCTGATGTTTCCTCTGAATTACAAAGCTAATAAAATAAACCTAGAAGCTACAGCAGCTTGTCTCTTGAATCAAAATTGAGGTTCCTATAAATTAAAATCACAGTAACAGTGGAAAGCATTACACATTCTTGAGAAATGATAGAAATCCGATCCCTAATATTTTCAAACTTGTGAATCAGGGTGGTAACAAAAGTATAGGCTTCAGATAGGCCTAAATTGAAGTTCTTGTTCTGCCACTCAAAAACTTACAGTTTCAGAAGCAAGTGCTTCTGAGTCTCAGTTTCCTCATCTGTAAGATAGAAAATAATTTATACTTAATAAAGGTAGAGTATAAATGGAGATAATTAAACCTGCTTAGAAGTTGTAAAATTTACTGAGAACAGGTAAAATATCTGATACATCACAGCTACTCAACTGTTACTTGTCTGTCAGTGACCATCATTGCCTATGGTGTGCTTTGTTAGCTAAAGGATCAAGAGTGGTGTTGAAATGGGGATTTTTTAATTTTATTTTTTAAATGTTTATTTATTTTTAATCCTCAACCAAGGATAGTTTATTGATTTGAGGGAGAGAGGTGGGGGGCAGGGGAGAGAGAGAGTGATATCAATGTGAGAGAGAAACATCAATTAGTTGCCCTCTGTACGTACCCCGACTGGGGATCAAACCTGCAACCTAGGTATGTGCCCTGACCAGGAATTGAGCATGCGACATTTTGGTGTACAGGATGGACGTTCCAACCAACTGAGCCACCAGGCCAGGGCAGGATTTTTTTTTTTACCTTTGTTCTATCTAAGCCCCATACTTTGAAAACCGTCCTTCATAGGTTGAATTCTAATTCCCCAAATATATATTTCTATTTAGGCTGTATATTATGCCAATTGGTTATATGTCCCAGAATACCAAACTTATAAAGTCTTTTAAAACCAGAAACCTAGAGACAGAATCATAGCAGTTTCTAATTAATAACAATTGAAAGATAGCAATTTTTATAATAAAATGCCAGCTTTAAAACTTATAGTCCACTGAAAGACATGGAAGAGAGTTGTGGAACAAAAAGGTTGAGAAGATGGGTGAATAGACTGTAGCTATGAGTTAAAGAATCTGTCCCATACTGAGAACTATTTGGTTCCAGTCATTTCATAACCTCTTGTCAGCTGACAGTATTTGTTTTGATAGCTTTTTTCTTTCAGGAAATTTTAAATGTCTTCTGTATTTCTAAGTGAAATTTTCTGACTATTTGTATTTTTTTCCTTTAGAAATGAAGACGAAAATTATAACCACCATAGATTTTTTTTCCTCAAGCCTAAACCATTTCTTTTTTTCCTCAAATTTTTAAATATGGCATTTCGTGCACAACATTGCAATTTAAGTTCTTATTTTCTACTCCTTCATGGTTATTTTTGCATTTATCTGGGCTTTTTCCAACTCTTTGTTCATAAAATGTAGAAAATGTGAGCATGAACACTACATTGAAATAAGACTTTATTCCTCTTTGGAATATGTGAACGAGGAATATTTGGGGCTGTCTCCCTCACTATGCGTACAAGCATTCTATTTTTCCATGTTCTTCCTGAGACCAAGCAGTACTGTTTGTATTTGTTTGAAAAGTTTCAGCAAGTCCTTTCTTCCTTTCATTCTTGATAGCATATCCTCTCTTTGGCAGAACACAAGACATCTTTCTCTCTGTTTTCTTTGGAAAGTTATTTTCTTATCTCAAATTCTTTTTACCTAGTTTGAGAGATTGGATTTGATCCAGGAAATAAGAAGGATTCTATTTCCTTTCAACTTAGTATCTTGAAGTTTGTACGCTAGGTTAAGACTGTAGGGATTTTTATCTTCATATACATATAAATTGCATATACTATATTATGACTATAACTAAGAATAAGGCAGTTCTTAAGTTTAATTTCTTCCATTTGACTTTCGCTCAATCAGAATCTGTTCTAGTACTTTTCTTCTTTCTTTGCTATGATCCTTTTAGGTAAATTCCTCATTTTAACAGAAAACAGTAGGCTGGCTTATTTATGGAAATGAGGGCAAATTTTTAGATGCATTCCCTGCCTCTTACCATTATGCCTTGCACGTTTCTTCTGTCCTGATCCTTTGATAATCCACTTTTCTTCACAAATGTCATTATTTACTGTTGCAAGTCCTCTAAAACACCCTGTTCCCACTGTTAATGTTAATTAAATGTAGTGACACCCTTCACTGTAGGGGAATGTAGAGGGAGCTGCACCCAGGGATCTAAGCTATTCAGCAGCCATTGTGGCCATAATTACTGGTACTGACTTGACTACTGCTTGACTGTGGCGGAACTGAGCTATAGAGACAACACCAGCAAGCCTGGATACATCAGAGAATGAATGTCCCTTCTCCCATGAAACCTCCAAATATCATGTGTTTAAAATGTTCACATTGTAAAATATCTCCACACATTTTTATGTAAATGTTGTAGATAGCAGTGTTTAACAGAATTTGTCCTGGTACTTGTTTTCCCAAGTTAAATGTTCAGTGTTTTATTATTTATTAACTAAAATCCCTCTCCATTTTTAATTCATTTCACAGAGCCTCTTCAGGACTTTATTTTTTAGGAATACATAGCTTATTTACAACTCATTCTGATTTCTTATTGATATTAGTGGAAAATTGAATTCATACCCATGTTAGTGACTTACCAGTGATAGCTACTACCACTAAATGGCCTAGTCTCTAAATACCTAATACATACCATTATTCAGGAAAAGATTTGAAGAACTAAGTATGTTATTAAGTATGTTATAGTTCCCAAGATGCTACTGACTGATTTTCTCGCCTCTGCTTCTTAACTTTAATGCATATTAAATGGCTCTCAGTTTAAATATTCCAGATGATAGTGGAAAAACATTGGCTTCTTTATTATAATGTACCCAAAGCCAATTTACATTATGGAGGAGTAGGCAGTGTGAATAGTCGTGATGATTTGAAGGTGCCATGTGTCCCTCTTACCTCACTCAGAGTATTGGGGTGCAAATTATGTTCTCTACCATTAACTTTTTAAAAATGAATTTTTAGATTTATAAAGCAATATATGCACATAATTTTAAAAATAAAGTAGTATTACAAAATGTAAAACAACAAAAAACAGAAGCTCGTGGTTTCTTCTCCATCTGCATTTGCTCTCCCTAGACACATCAACTTTACAGTTTCTTGTGGTATTTATGTATGTATTTCTAAATAATATGCTAATCTGCTGTGTATTGATTGATCAATTTAAAGCATTATCTACTAACTTTCTCTTATACGTGGTGAGAATTTTTCTCTTTTAAACTACCACTTCTCCTTTTCTCCTTCCCCAAGATAGTTATAACACAATCTGTGTTTAAATCATGATCATATAGAACAATGTATTCTCTAATGAGTCAAATATTGCACTGAGATTCTATTTACATTCTTGGATCATTTTAATTTTGTTGTTTTTCCCCCCTTAATCATATGCTCAATTTTTTAAAATTTTTTCATTTTTTCTATATTCATTAACAACTATAAACTCTCACCCCAGGTATTTTCCACATAATCAAATGTATCAGGAATCTATGAGATCCACCTACGTTGGTTTTTTTCATTGTTGTTTGTTTGTTTGTTTTTTTAACCAGGGACCTTCCAAGACCCTCCACCATGCTATACTAATTTAGACTTGCTGTCTTGGCAACACGGCTGTTGCCTGGGATTTTGCTCAACATCTATCTATTCCGGGTTGTACCCTCTATTTCTTGGATCCTATGTTATTTATCTTGGTTTATTTCCTTGTTTTGGTAGTATATGATAAGGTGTGTCCAGAAAAAGTCTAACCATTGTTCATATAATGAGAATGGTTTGCATGACTTTGATGTAACCTGGCAGCGAAGGAGAGTGGACTGAAATGTGCATGTGTGAACAATGATGACTTCACTGTACTAGTCAGTGGTGGTGGTAGACACTGTTGAGTGAGCATGTGTGCTTGTGGCCATCATGTTCAAAATGAGCAAGTAGAGCAACGAATCTGCATCAAATTTTGCATTAAGTTTGAACATTCCTCCACGAAAACTATTCGGGTGATTCAGAAGGCTTTTGGGGATGATGCAATGAGTGTAGCACAAATAAAAATGTGGCACAAACACTGCAAAGATGGTCAAGAACCTGTTGAAAGTGATCCGTGCTCTGGAAGGCCTGCAATAAGAAGATCACCTGAAAATGTTGAACATGTATGGGCTGCAATCGAAGGTCGGCAACTGACAGTGCGAGAACTACAAGCTGATCTGGGGATTCCAACAACTACTGTGTCCAAGATTTTGATGCAGGATCTTGGCATGAAACATGTCTTGGCAAAATTCGTTCTGTGGCTTCTGCTACCAGAGTGGAAGGAACATTGTGCTGCAGTTCCTAGTGACTTGATTCAAAGTGCTACTGATGAGCCAAATTTCTCAAGAAGGTCATAGCCAGAGAGGAATCATGGGTCTATGACTGTGATCCGGAAATGAAGGCCCAGTTCTCCCAATGGAAGTCGCCTGGTTCTCCATGTCTGAAGAAGGCGTGGAAAAGTTGAAGCAATATCAAGACCATGTTAACTGTGTTTTTTGATTGGGAAGGTGTTATCCATCGTGAGTACACCCCTCCAGGCCAAACAATTAATGAGTACTACCTCAATGTTCTTCATCAGTTGATAGATGTAATACGATGAAAACGGCCACAGTTATTGGCTAGAGCTGATTGACAGCTCCATCATGATGGCGTGCCCACTCATGGATCACATCTTGTGATGATTTTTTTGGGGAAACATCAAATCACCCAAGTGACTCAGCCCTGCCACAGACCAGATTTGGCCCTCTGCGACTTCTGACTTTTCCCAAAACTAAAATCACCTTTGAAAGGGAAGAAATTTCAGATCATCAATGAGATTCAGGAAAATACGATGGGCAGCTGATGGCAATTCCAACAAGAGATTTTGCAGAGTGCTCTGAACAGTGGAAGAGATGCTGGGAAAACTGTGTGAGGTCCCAACTTTGAAGGGGACTGAGGTGTCATTGTCCTATGTACAAGATTTCTTGTATCTTGTATCTTCTTTAATAAATGTCTCTTTTTCATAACACATGACTGGATACTTTCTGGAGAGATGACATATATTGTTTTGGTAATATATTTTTTTTTCTAAGAAAAAATGTATAGAAAGTAAAAATTTTAAGACTTTGTATATCAGATTGTGTTTTGTTCTAATCTCATCCTTTTTTAAAAAACTTAAAAAAAAGTTTATTCTTACCCAAAGACATGTTATTGATCTATTTTAGAGAGAAAGGGAGGTGGGGGTGGGGGTAGAGAAAAATGTATTTTAGTATTGGAATATTTTCTTGTGCTATTTTCTCATTATTTGGTTTGTCTCCTCTCTCTCTAAAATGCCTATAGGTCAAATGTGTACCTCCTGATTCATTCTCTACTCAACTAGAAAAATATCCCCAAGTTCACCCTGGAACTGCTTCAGTGAACTCTCATCTCTATACACAAACCATAAATTCACTATTAAAGTTGGGAACTAGAAACTAGAATTTCTTCTGGGTTTCTGAAAGCTGTGTATGTCTCCTGCCACCTTTGCCAGAATGGTTTACTCATGTCACCTGCTTCATGTGCTTTGAAATCACAGTCGGGTTTCACTTTTTAGGGAAAAGTCACTTGTATCCTAGCGGCAAGAGAGCCTGAGATTTCAGGTTCAGCTTTAGGAATCTACAGTCACAAGGTCAGAAATTCCCTGAACACAGGAAGGCTATTCATAGGCACTGAGCAGCTAGTTAATTAAGTTTGGGGAGAGGATGGCAACAGATAGTAAGAACTTTAGGGAATTGAATGTGTAGGGCAGAAAAATATTTCCCTTCTACCCTTCTAAGTTCTTCTGACTGGACTAATAATCAAATTAACATTATGCAGATTTACAGGAGAAAATGACCAAATTTATTATGCACATACATAACTGGGTTTCCATAAGACTATGAGACCCAAAGACACACTGGGCAGCTGAGGCTTATGTACCATTCTGAACCAAGGAGAGGGAAGCAAGGGTCTGCGACTTCAGAGGGAAAGCAGCAATTAACAGGTAGGCGAAGGAGCAAACATGGTGAAAAAAAATTTTTGCTGGACCACCCAGAAACAATGGGACATAGAGGGGAGTCTACAAAAAGACCTTGCTTGGATTTTCCCTGTCTGCCACATTTATTTTATGTTATGAAGCTAAGGTGATAGCTCCCTTCCTTTAAACAGGGTTTTGCATATGAATTCTTTTAGGCATTGTCAATGTTTTTTTTTGTGTTTTTTTTTAGTTTTTTAAAAAAAATAACCACCTTAATATCCCCAAATGTATATTTTGGGGTGACAAACTGCTTCCCATCAGATGACTGGGAGAAAGTCTTTTTAAAGATAAAGCAGTAATATATTAAACATAAATAAATTTGCTTTCCAGTTTTATCACAGTGATAGTAGTTTGTGTACTGCATTACATGTATATTATATCCATGAAAGAATTGTAAAACTTTGTCCCTAGGAAGTCAGCAGTCTTTTTATTCCATTTTTTTTTAATTTAATAAGAAGTAGCAGTGTTTTGTTTTGTTTTCTACACATCAACTAGTTATTTGTCTTTGGAAAGCTAGTCATGGTTTGAAAGGATTGGTACTATTAAGTTCATACACTTTTATGTCATTTATCTATGAATTGCTGCCCAGCTTGTCTATTAAAGAAAGCTGTAGTATGTCATTTTAATATATTATGTTGTCAAAACCAGTGATATACAGATTTCTGAGTTGGAATTTATAATTACTTTTTAAATGCTTGTCTCCCCCATTCACCTGAAGGTTCTTTGAGAGCTGGGATCAGGCCTTATTCATCTCTGCATCTTCTTACTCTTAATATTGAACCTATACAATAGTCAGTGTATATTTGTAGGTCAAACGATCACTTCCGATTCAAACAATATACATATTTTTATAAGGTACAAAGATAATTAGACATACCTGAAATCAAGTCAAGAAAACTTAAAGACTCTTGTCCAAACTCTTCCACATGGTACTAAGCATGTGGTGATTCTGAGAGCATTTGGATAGAAAATATCAATAAAACATGCGGAAATGTGTACACAACCTAATGGGAGCAGGCAAAAGTACCGTGGCTACCACAGTGGACTGGAATGGCCTCCACCTTAGGTGGCCCAACACACTAATTCAAGTCCAGAACATGTAGTGATTTTTTTTTCCTCAAGTAGGCTTAGGTATCCAGGGACCCAGTCTGAGGAGAAATATGGGGTATATTGTTAGGGATTTCTGCAAATAATAGTTTTTAGCCTGATACAATTGCCAGAACAGTAAATTAAGGCTTGACTTCGTCTGGGAAAGCAACTCTGAAAGCAAGTCCAGTACCCAAGAGTATTAGAAACTTGAGTGAAAACAAGAACCAGGACTGAGAAAAAAGACTGACCATCCCTAGGGACTGAGGAAGACAGACCAGTATTTCTCAAAATGTGATTCCCTCAACTGATTAGTAGCAGTAGCATCACCTGGGGACTTGTTGGAACTACAAATTCTTAGTGTTCATTCAAATCAGAGAGTTAATCAGGAACAAGGGGGATAGGACCCATCGATCTATGTTTAAAAAGTTCTTCTGGTGATTATGATGGGCTAACCTTCAAGAGGACATCCAGGGGATTAAATTCACCTTCCCCAGTGTATAAAACATACAGCATTATACAGACTGTATGTGAATCCCATTCCTTTTGGGGGGTGGGAACTTGTAGAAACCACTGGGATTTATTCTTGTCAGTTTAAGGCCTAGATAGGGTAGAATCTGCACACACAATGTGTTCATTGTTCACACCTGGCAAAATAACTGCCAGTGCCAACAGTGATTAGCAGTTCTAATCTGAGTTTGATATTAACTACCCATGCCATCTTAGTAAAGTCACTCGACTTCTGAATGCTTCCATTTACTGATTTCTGAAATGGAAGGAATGAATTAATGATTGCTAAGGCTCTTTTCAGCTCCAATTTATATAATCCCATTCTTTTCTTGGATTTAAAGACATCCAGCATTTTAAAAAAGTAATGAGTAAAGTGGTAATGAGAAATAGAATGTAAACAATGCTATTTTTTCATTATTACAAATACCATTTTGGTGGTATAAAGATGAATATGTAAGCCTTATTGTAAGTCCACCTCTATTGGAAGAAGGACCAGTAAAAATTATAAGTCCCTGAGTATAAAAATCCTATTACGAATTACGTCAGCAGATAGGAATGGGTAATTGGTGACTATGGTTTCATGGAATTATTGATCTAAAAAAACTAGATTGTATAATACTTGATATTTGTTAAGTGAGGCATGCCTCTCAATTCTCTATGGCTAGCAGTTAATATTATTAGTTTTAATAAATAAAGGAAAACATTGAACACTCAAATAATTTTGGCCAGAGTCACTGGTCGTATTAGAATAAATTCTTTGTTCCTTGTTTGAAAGTCATTTAGCTCAATATCTTTGCTTAGAGTCAGTGTGTCAGAGGTGGAGGGGACCTTAGCAATTATGTAGTTCAAATTCCTCATTCACCTATGCTAAAAATGGTAAAGGAAAAAAGAGTATAACAGAATATATGGATGTGTTTGGTTTGTTACATAGCAACAGGTATTGAATAAATTGTGTCTAAGATTTCATAGAGAAGTAGGATAATTTAATGAAAATAATGCAGATATTATAGTCGGACAAGCCTATGTTGAAGACCAGCTCTACAGTGGTCAAATTAACTTCACTGTACTTCAGTTTTTCTTCTGTAAAATGGAGATAATACATATCTCACGAGATCATTATAGGGAGTAAACTTGAAATAATGTATGTAATAGCACCTAGTGCAAAGCCTGGCACGGAAACATTGCTCAGTAAACGGTAGCTATTACTACTAAATAGAACTATAGTTCAAGGATTTCCCACAAAAATAGATTTTCAAGAATATTATATCAAACTACTCAGCAATATTTATATGTACCTTAAACATATAAATATATATAGCCTGGAAACTTAAAATAAGTTTTAAACTTATTTCCCTGCTCTGTTCTCTCAGTTCTTGAGTTTCCAACACACACACACACACACACACACACACACACACACACAATTGCCATTTCATTAATAATTACAAATTTGCCTATTATTTTAGGATTGAAGCCCTAAATCTTAATGCTAGATTACAGAATATCACTTCTTGTTTAAATACAACTCTGTCTCTCTCCATAATCTATTTGTCCTTCTCTAGAGATTAAAAAAAGAAAATTCATGACTAGTGTTCGTGTTAAACCAGTTTTCCTAGAAGCAGCCCCTGAGACGTGGATTCAGGCACACATGATTGAGCGCTCAGAGAAGAGACCTTTTGCTAATTCCTGCAGAAGCACTGAATAAACTAATGGCAACTCCGAAGCGTAAGCTGCAAGTGAAAGGCCTCAATAACTACTGTTCAGCAGGGCAAGGAAGGCAATATCGAGTAAAGTTTAAGGAAAAATAACACTCAGATACAAACTGTCCTGTCATCTAAGTTCAATAATTGTTTTTGTTTATTTAACCATCACTTAATCTTGATTTTACTTATGACCAGGGAGAAGTTGAAAGACAGACAAACAACAACAATAAAAAAAAAAAAGAACCCTGGGATTTCTTAAAAATTTTTATTAAAAGTTTAGGTTTAGATTCTTGCCTTCAGCTGTGACTCTGTAGTGTCCTAAGACTTCAGAGAAACTTTGGCAATCAATAAAACCTTTAAGGCACTCGTATCTGTCATGGCCCAACCAGGGAATCATACGTTACTTTAATATTTTAAGAGAACGAATTTAATCCAGGAAATTCTTCTAACAGGTGATAGGAATGCTGAAAAACTGGGAGACTGTAGAAACACATTGGCAACAGTAGAAAGTCACTGGCAGGGATGTCCAACCTTTTGGCGTCTCTGGGCCACACTGGAAAAAGAGTTGTCTTGGGCCACACATTAAATACATTGTGACACGTAATCACACAAAATCTCATAATGTTTTAAGTATATTTATGATTTTGTGTTGGGCCGCACTCATAGCCATCCTGGGTTGCATACAGCCCATGGGCCATGGGTTGGACACGCCTGCACTACAACTTTGAGGCTGGAGGCACAGCGGGAGAAGGTGGAGTCAGAGTCAGCTAGCAGTAGCTAGAACCACAGCTGGCCTATTCACTGGAGGCTGGGACCATGGAGGGACAAATCTACTGTCAGGGACGCCCTCTCAGGAAAGAGGGGAAAATTTCCTGGCTTCTCTCTTCAGTCTTTCAGTCCTGCCAGTGCTTCTCATCGACTGAACCAAGCTGGAAGTCAGCTGATTTGGAAAGACGAGAGTTTTAAATTGCAAGGGCCACCCTTCACCCCCTAAAATACATGACAGAGCAGAGGAAGGGTGAGAAATTGGTTTATTAACAAATTCTCTAGGACATGTACAATATTTGCTAAAAAACCTTAAAAGGTTGTATTTGTCCATCTAAGTTCCCAGTCCCTGAGCATATCTCTTTCAGAGATAGCAGCATACGTATATTTCCAGATTCATTTTCTTTTGACTGTACTTGTTCCATTCAGAGTTGCTGCTCATTATGAGCCTTCAACTCATTCACCTATAACTGGATTCCACATATTTACTCTTCTGTATTTTCCCATAATAGATACCTACTCTTCTTCAAAAGCCGATGTCCATGCCCCTGGGTAGTGGCAGCCTCATTTTTTGTATATTTTGTGACCTTGCCCTCTGGCCGTAGAAGATTGGACCAGAGTGAACACCTAGTGCCTGCTAGGCCAATTGAATTTGTCTCCTGAGATCTGAGAATCATATGTTCTAGATGTTAGTGAATGCTAATTCCATGAACGGAGATATACACACATGAAATGTGGGGTTGCCATTTTCTGCCGTATGCATGAGAAAAGATGAAACAGTTCACAGAGAGAAATCAGAGTGAAGCAGTCTTACAGAAAGAGGTATAGATGAGAGGCCACGTGACCCACAGAAAGAGGGGCACAGGAAGAGTAGCCTACATCCTGCTAGCTTTCCCATCCCTAGTTTCCATCTTTTGGGAGACCAGTTTCACTTCCTGTTCCTGGATTCTGAGAAATACTCCATAATTATATATAAATTCCTCTTTTTTGGTTTATCCCAGGGAATTTCTATTACCTGCAACAGAAAGATCCCTGATTAACATTTAAACTAATTTGAAAAAGTGGCTTAAAAATTAAGTTAAATATTGGCTTTCTCATATTTCTATTTCTCCTCCTTACAGATAGTTATGAAGATATAAGTAGTGTAATATTAGGATTTTTCAACTGGATACTCTTCATACTGAAGCTATTGTATCTTTGAAGTATGTTCAGTTAGACTGGAACTTTGAATCAATGAAAGAGGAAAACTGACAAGCATCAAAAATGACTTGGCATGTTGACTCAGTTCTTACATAATGATGGTATCTTCATGTAAACACATGTTAATGATCTGACACACACAAGGTCAATGAGTCATCCTGTCACAATTTCCTGTTTTAATGCAGATCCATACAACATTCCAGCCTTCCTCAGTCTTTCCAAGCACCACTAGATTTACTGTGTCATAAGGGACAATCGACAGACCACTTCACCTCAGCCCATACTTACTAGAGAAACTTATTTTACTCTTGCCTCCATTCCAACATAGTTTTGAAACAATTAGATAGATTGAAATAAGACATTCATATTTACAGCCATAAGAATTCAAAAAGGTCCTCCAAGCCTCACTGTTACTGGAAAGACGACAAAAGGAATAGCGACATGTCCTTCATTTTGAAGGAGGTATTTTTACATGTCCTCCAGAAGCATCCCTGAGGTGTCAGGGCCCTGTATTTGATGGTATTTATCTCCCCAAGTATTCATTTATCTGACCAAGACACCTGGAATGCTTGCAACTCCCTAATCGCAGGCCATTTCAACATGATGTTATTTTATGCCATGAACCAGCATGATATTAAGTGGAGTAGGAAGGTAGCCTAAGAGAGAGACCTATGCTTGGGAAATGAGCTGGCCGGTCAGTCCCACAATATCCTCCCAGTAAGTTCCCTCTTGCTTTGGTTGACCAGGGTCAGTTTCTGTTGCTTGGAATTAGAAACATTAGGGGAGTCTGAAATTTGTACCATGAAGATGCATGCAGGCAACAGATCTTCAGGGAAATGGAATTATTTAGAATTGGTCATCTGGCTGTGATGAGGCAAGATATAGTGAAACTGCTATTCATATTCAAGATTGCAGTAGCAGTGAAGCAGCATTACATTGCCTCTGTTTATTAACATCTAGAATCTGTTAAGATGAATGGATAAAGATGGTATATTACTCAGCCACAAAAAGAACGAATTTTTGCCATTGCCACAGCATGGATGGACCCAGAGGGTACTATGCTAAGTGGAAGAAGTCAGACAGAGAAAGACAAATACCATGTGATTTCACTTACATGTGGAATCTAAAAATCAAAATAAATGAATAAACAAAACAGAAACAAATAGAACCAGAGAACAAACTGATGGTTGCCAGATGGGAGGAGGCTGGGGTTGTGGGTGAAAAAGGTGAAGGGATTAGGAAATACAAGTTGCCAGTTACAAAAATAGTCATGGGGATATGAAGTACAGAATAGGAAATATAGTCAACAATATTGTAATACCGATGCATGGTGTCAGATGGATACTAAACTTAGGATCACCACTTCATAAGTTATATAAATATCAAATCATTATGATATATACCTGAAATCAATATAATATTGTATTTCAATGATATAATATCGAAAAATAAAATAAAATAAAAGACTATCATCTACTGAGATTATAGAACGCTTTAGGGCACAGGTCAGCAAACATGGCTGGGGCTCAACCTGGCCTGTTACCCATCTTGGTAAATAAAGTTTTAATGGAACACAGCCATGTTCATTCTTTTAAATGTTATCTCTGACTGTTTTCATGCTGCAACGGTAGAGCTGATAGATGCAAAAGAAACCATATGGCCCACAAACCTCAAACGTTTACTATCTGGCTCTTCAGAGAAAAAGTTTGCTGACCATTGCTCTAGGTAATTGCATGTATTTTTTTGCCATCAGATAAGGTATGGGAAATTCAAAAACTGTAAGATAACATTGGATAAATTAACTGGGGAGAATGACAAATTCCAGTCTATAAATTTCTGTCTCAAAGCATAGCCTGTTACTCAGGGATATTCTGTGGTAATTCAAAAAAAAGAAAGAAAGAAAGAAAAAGAAAAACTACCTTGGATAGTTGTAGGACTGAGACAGCTATAAGCAAAGCTCATAATTTTATCCAGAGTTGCTGAATTAATGATTTATGGATTATAGTATCTTAAATACTTTGTAATGAGGTAGGGGATGACCACTAAAATCACATATAATAAATTCACTGTTTCTTTTATTGGAGATTTCTTAAAAGAATCATTGAACTTAGGGTGTTACTTTTTCTTTTTCTTTTTTGACAAAATAGACAACTGGATTTCTATTCTTTAGGTGACAGTAAGGGTTACTCAAGCAACCAGGTTTGGTGTCTCTGTGCTCACTGAGCACAGAACCTTTCCTAAAGCCTTTGACTTTGCTGTGCTCTGCATGTCTCTGTAATCTTGCTGGATCAGTGATTTACTTTTCTTATATTTTAAATATTTTTCTCCACGGTCTCCTTCTGATCAATGTATAAATATGCTCAAGTATCTCTCAAATTAAAACTACCTTGAGTGTTTAGTTACTAATCTGTATCTCTCCTCTTCACAGCCACACTTCTAAAAACAGTAATCAACATTCGTTGTTCCTATAGTTTTTCTTTCTATTTCACTCATCAAGCAACACTTCAATGACTAAGTTCACCAATAACTTAGTAATTACTAAATCCCCCAAAACATTGATTTGTTGTTGGATATTGGTAGAATTTGATATTTTCTCCTCTTTGAAGGCGCTCTACCATCAGTCAAGGTGCTCTTTCTCTCTCCTACTTATGTGATCACTCACTTACTCTATTTTCTCTGTGGGCTCTGCATCTTAAATATGGATCCACCCAGAGTTTTACCATTTTACCTCTTTTCTTTGGTGTTGAGTACATTAGGAGTCCTAACAAGATTTAATGAATAGATTTGTTATTAAATTTGTCGGTCCTATTCATAAGAATATATAAGCTAGCATTTACTAAACACTTACTACATGCTGGACACCTTGTTGTGTGCTGTAGATACAGTCTCATTTACTTTACTTCTTTCTTGCCTTATGGGAGGGATTATTAACATCACTTTTCAGATTTGCACAAGTTGCACAAGGTCAGTGAGAGAACCAAATTCAACCTGCATCTTTTGACAGAGAGCCTATGCCCTTATCAATGACAGTCATCTTTGTGATTTACAAAACTCTCCAGGTCTCTATCCGGAGGCCTAGAACCACAGCGCCAGCTGATAAGCTCCTCAAAGTCTTCCTGCCTGAACTCAGGATCTTTGTTCCACACCTTTCCTCTTCTGGTATTTTCCGTCTCAGTGGATAACACTGCCATCTGCTCTTTTTCAATCAGAAACCCCAAAACCATCCTGTTCTGTCCCTCACATTGCCCTGTCCTCTAATCTCTAGTCACCATATCCAGTCAGTTTTACCTCCTATTAACTCTCTATCCATCACCCCTTTTTCACCCCTTCTGCCTGTGCCCCAGATCAGGCCATATGAACAACTGTAAACCTGCTTTGTCCCAACCTATTCTACTGCAAAATGCAATATTAAATATTTAGGAGCAAAACATCTTAGCATTTTATTCATCCTTCAAAATATATCTTAATTAAAAGAACTTGTTAGTTTCTCAAGAAAAAATTAATATATATTGGTCTGGAAGTTCTTGCATTTTATTTCTTTTGAGTTAACAAAGTTACAAGTGATAAATAAAGAAACTAAATTGTCACCCTGAGGTGAAAAAAGATGATAACCAAGAGATGATATTGCCTGTATAGAACAATCTTATTGTCTAAGAAAGTTGGGAAAGGGATAGGGAAGAGGGACCATGTCACTATAGGTAAAGTGAGAAACTGATAATACATGATTGTCAGGGACACAGTGCTAAGGATTTTTGCATGTCAAGGGTATTTATTAATTGCTCATTCTATGGGAAATGTAGTGAGAAAGGGACATCTGGCCTCTTTAATGTTTTGCTCTTCATTCCCTTTCTTTTCATAATTTTTTCAGAAGTGACACCTGCTAATGAAATGGTTTGTCTTTTCAAAATAGATCCATTAGATGGGAAATATTTATACAAGTAAAAGAAAAAATAACTTAAATGTTTAAAATATCAGAAACTAAGGCTTAAAGGAACAACTCCTTTTGCAGTTCATCTTTCTCTGGTCAGCATTTCTTCAACTCATTCACTACAAAAACATGCAAGGTTTTATCTTAGTCTTCATATTCAGTTAAACCAAGGCTATAACAAAACATTTCACACCTAAAAATAGCAAACAATGTACTCTTCCTGCTTCCTTAGTGTAGCAAAACATTGTCCCAAGGAGGTTTATTTTCTGGATATGGTTTATCACTCTCTCGTTAAGTCAGGTTTTTGTTTTTTGTTTTTAATGATTTCACCCTTCCTTACGCTATTTGACGTTTCTTCCAAAGATAAGCTTTCCGAGGCCGACTCCTGATGTTTCTCTCTTTTGCTTGTTGCTATTGTTCCATTATACTGCTTATTCTTTCTTCGACAAACAGATTCTTATTTTCCACTCTCCAACTTTTATTCCTATGGTTCCTAATTGAAAAAGGCTACGAAATCTGGATTTTTAATAACATATATTCTGTTCTGAGGGACACTATGTCGACCTCTTACCTATCATCAGAAGTTTCCTAATTGTAATTGCTATAGAATTCTCTTTAAATAACAAAACCCCTTTTTTTGGTCATCAAAAATAGTTGCCTTTTGTTCCCTTGATTTTCAAAACTTATGAGTCTGCCTTCAATTAGACAATGCCAGGACTCCAAAACCACCTCAGACAGCATAAACCCTATATATTTTTTGTTATTCAGCTACTCTCAAAACCCAGTAGGCTATGTGAGGTTTAGCGAAGTTTTAATAGAAATGCTCTCCATTGAAACCCCTAGGTAACCTAACTTTTATTTTTTCATTAAATTAGAATCCTGAAAGGCTTCATGGTTGTATTTACTAATGTAAGCCTCTTGTAGAATCAAATGCATTGCTATAGTTTAAAAATTCTTGACTTTAATAGAAGAGCTAGAAAATATATTATGAATTCACTTTTATATTATAAAACTATTGCTCAGGATATTTTTATTAAGTGATGCAAGTTAATAGTTTCTCTATAAAAAGTGCTAAATGAGAAATTTCTTTTGGAATCTAGTTGCAGAGAATGGGTTCTCCAGAAGCATTAACATGATTTCTCTTTTCTCATGATAGCTGTAAAATATATTTCTCTTCCCATACCTCTACCTGATCCACCTGATCCATCTCAGGCTGCCAGTATACTCAGAGCAAAATGTAACAATCAATCATATCAACTATGTCAATGCTTTCAAAGTTTCAGACATTGGTATTATACCTTCATGATGTTTGTCACTTCCTCATACTTCCAGAAGAATACTTTATATTCTAATTTTAATCAAATCGTTATTTTTTTTACCTTAACAAATTTATTTATTTATTTATTTATTTATTTATTTATTTATTTATTATCTAATCCTCACCTGAGTATATATTCATTGATTTTAGAGAGAGAGGAAGGAAGACAGAGAGAAAGAGAGAAACATTGTTTCGCTGCCTCCCATATGCACCACAACCAGGGATTGAACCCACAACCTGGATATGTGCGCTGACGGAATCTCATCCACGACCTTTTGGTGCACAGATGATGCTACAACCAACTGAACCACTTGGTCAGTGCTTAACAATTTTATTTTTTTTTTAATAGTTGGTTTTGATGTGCTAGCTATATTTTTAATTCACATTAAAATAAATATTAAACAATCTCACATACTACCCAGTGGTGTACATATATCATGAATTGAAAAACACTGAACTGTGTTAACCTTTAGGGTTGGCTTATGGTGCTCCCCTACATTTGGTTCAGATTTTCTATTTAATAACTTTATTGTATATGCCTTTTGTTGCCTCAAAATATCTTTGCTAAAAGGGACTCAACCAAAGGTGGTAGATATCAAATGCAATGTACTTATGTAAATAATAACAATTAATTGGGTCTTTTGGTTCTTATAACTGAAAGTCCAAGATAGACCTCTTAAGCCTTACTTGAATTCAGGGTCAATAATGTCAGTAGGTCTCAGCCTTTCATTCTTCACCTTTCACCTTATTTCTACATAGCTACAATTCTTGGGTAGGCTCTTTCCATGTAACTGGTTCCTTGCAGCCCCAGGACTTACCACCTATGAGTTTTGAAATAATTTCAGCTAAAAGCAAACAAACTTCTCTTTTCCCACAGCAAAAGTTTTATGCTTGCTTCTCACTACCCTGATCAGCATTTATTACTTTACTAATCACCAGGGCATGGAATTTGTGGTGTTCTGATTAGTAAAGTTTGAATCATGCATCTGGGAGGGATGGGTCAGTTCCACCCTCATTATGTATGCTGTAGGTAGATAATTTCTAAAGGAAAAGCAATGGGGCCGCAAGTTGTCATGGACTCAATGTTTTGTGTCCTCTGCCTCAAGTTCTAAGTTAAAAATCCTACCCCTCAATGTGATGGTATTAGGATGGGGGTCTTTAGGAGGTAATTAGATCATGAGAGTGGAACCATTATAAATGAGACTAGTGCCCTCATAAAATGGACCCCAGGGAGCTCTCTCATGCTCTTTCTGCATGAGAGAGGTCAACACCCTGCTACCGAAAAGAGGGTCTTTCTGCGACTCAACCATGTCGGCATGTATCTTTGACTTCAGTCTCCAGAGTGGGAGAAATAAATTTCTGTCGCTTATAAACCACCCAGTCTATGTTACTTTGTTATAGTAGCTTGAACTGACTAAGACACAAGTGGTAGGGAAAAATGAATGCCAGATAGCACAAAACATCAGTTGTACATCATAAAATAGGGTTGCCAGATTGGGGGGAATAAAAAGCAAGACACCCAATGAAATTTGAATTTCAGATAAATAATGAGTAGTAAGTACATCACATGCAATATTTGGAACTGCTTATACTAAAATTATTTGTTATTTATATGAAATATAAATTTAACTGGGCACTGTCTATTTTACCTGGAAACTCTTACACAAAGGTATGTAAATAAATTCCATCAAAGAAGAACAAAGTATGTACAATTAAGGTTCAGTTTACAGAAATAAGATGTAAGTAATCATATATTAGCCACTTAACACATCCAGAATCATAGGTGTTGTAAATATTACATTGCTATAATAAAGATAGCATAGTTTAAAATCAAATATCCATTATCAAAAAGAAAAAAATTGAATAACGATCTCAATAATTCAAGCAATCTGCCATCATTTTATTTTCATAGACTTTTAAAATTTTTAAAATTTAAATGTTGTCCATGTCAATGAGTCCTTTTTCTTTTTTGTCCAATCCTTTCCCCATAACCCACCTCCTAGAGCTGTCAGCCTGCTGTTTGAATCTGTCTCTATTTTGCTTGTTAGGTCAGTTTGTTCACTAGATTCCACATATGAGTGAAATCATGTGCTATCTGTCTTTCTCTAACTGGCTTATTTCACTTAGCCTAATGGTCTCCAGGTCCACACATATTGCTTCAATGGGTAAAATTTTCTTCTTTTTAATGGCTGAGTAGTATTCCATTGTGTGAATGTCCCATAGTTGTTTTATCCATTCCTCTACCAATGGACACTTGGGCTGCTTCCATATCTTGGTGATTGTAAATAACACTGCAATGAACATAGGGTTGCATATAAGCTTTAGAATTAGTTTTTCAGGTTTTTTTCAGATAAATTCCCAGAAGTGGAATTGCTGGGTCATAAGGCAGTTCCATTTTTAATTTTTTGCATTATCTCCATACTGCTTTCCACAGTGGTTGCACCAGTCTGCACCCCCACCAACATCCTTGCCACATCCTCAGTGAATATGTTTGAGCATTCAGTGAGTTGTTTTTTAATTTTGTTGATGGTGATGTCATTATCTACATTTTTCATTTTTTTCATTTATTTAAGGTAAAACCTATCTTATTAATACATTTCCACTTACTTAGCATGTCTGCATATATGAAACTATTATGCATTTTGTCTACATTTATTGAGCACTAGCTGCTACAGTGTTTCTTAGATTCATCCTGAGACTCTCGGTTTCTCAGGATGGATTCTGCTTATGTCACCTGACAAACTCGTGTAAGTCAGGCATGTTCACCAGTGTACACCACCCTTATTTTAGTAACAGCATTTCAGTTGTCATTTGAGGAGCTACATCTTTTCCAGTTGTAGGTAGTCTTGGTAGGATGGTCAGCATAGGTGTCTTGCCATCTTTGAACAAGTGAGCATGTGACCTAAACCAGGCCATCGAACAATTCCTCCCTGAAATTTGAGTTTCAGGAGGAGTTACTCCATAAGCAAAACAGAAGCTGATTCATTCTGAGGAGATTCGTAGCTGAGGAGGCTGTCCATTAGTTCCCTGTTGCCCTTGTTCTGTCCTGTGTAAAGTCTCTATGAGCTTCCTCATTCTTTCAATAATTTATGTGTTCTAAAGTTTATTTCTTTTTTTAGAGACCCATGAAACTTTCTAACTGCATGTCATATAATTTTAACCTTTTAAATTATATTTCTCATGTCAGTGAGATATATACAAATCTATACATATACAAATCCAACATAAGAATTTATCAATAGTGAAGGAAAATTTTTTGTGATATAGGAACAGCAAAAGAACATAAATGATGAGTTCATTATGTACATTTGTTTCCTCTTTTTTTTCTGAAGGAGAATTATGGGTTCAGACAAAAGTGTCTACCTTAATTAACCCCCCTTATTGCTTCAAATATTGCTTATGTTCAAGATACAGTGTAATGCTCTCAGGAAGATATAAAGATTAGCATCATAGTTTTGGATTTCAAAGAGTTAAGAAAGCAGGCTGATTTCCACAGTGAAGAAAAAAAAAAGGTGAGATGGAGTTTTAGTGTTTAGGTTATAGGAGTGTTTGTGGGGTCCACACCTGTTGAAGAGGGGGAAGGAAGCAGTAGTGGGCAGAAGGAGAAGTTGAATTGTGACACAGACCCAACAGCAGATTAGGCTCATCCCAGGAAAACCTCTGGAGCTAAAACGGCCCTTCAGAATGTTCCCAAGATGACATCAGTTAGTCACTGGATATGAACCATGGGTAAAGGGCCATAACCTTAGGTGAGGTGGTTCTCTCTTGTCAGAGCAATCTTGAAGGGGCTAGCAGCTGTCAACATCCCTCCCAGCAGCTGGAATAACAAGTCCTTCTGGAAGGATGACCTGGGTGACTCAGTGCAATGTCCAACACATCTTATGCAATAATAATCACTGACTCGTGCCCATAATGGAAAGAGATTTAAGAAAAAAGACAAACAAACTTGACCACATAAGGTCAAATGTGATATGCAGACTTTTAGACTTATAGACCAATGAAAGTTCCCTTTAAAATTGAGGTGCCAAACGCAAAGTTACCAAATTCTTTTTTTTAACCAAGAAGGATAAAAAAAAAATAGTCAGAGACAATGTATTTTAATAGTAAAAGTTAGGATGGACATAGTATCAGACTAAAAGCCAGCAGTTTAAACAAAATAAATTTATCTTTATAAAATTTTGCCACATTATGTCTCACTTCATCCTGGACAGAAGATAAGGCTGTCACCAATAGTGTGTTTGCAGAACGGCATTTGGGAATCAGCACCGTAAGTGAGGTATTTTAAAAAATTGACTGTAAAGTTCCCTGTAGGACACCAGGGAACACTTTGTAAAAAAGGTAACATTAAAGCTGGGTAGTTCTTGAAAAGTAGGTGGGAGGATGAGTAAGGGAAGAGGTTTCAGGTTGAGTGAACAATGTGGCCAAACGTACAAAGACTGGAAAGAGTAGGGTGTAATCACATAATGAACTGTTGCAATCCTGTTTGGGAGGGACATTAGTCACACAGAGGAGTGCTGAGCAATGGCAGTGGAGTACACTGGCGTCCAATTATTCAGTAGACAGTGGGGAACTATTCATGGTTCTGAGTGAGGAATTTACATGATTAAATGCATGCTTTAAGAAAAATAATTTATTAGTAAACATTAAATAGTAAATTAATAAATTTATTAGTCAGTGAAAGGTAAAAGGAAGGCAGGGATTAGAAATGTATCATTGAGAATCTGAAGGAGGAGGTGGTTGTGGGAAATACAGTGAGAAAAGAACCAACAAGATTTGGCAATATGTTGAATGTAAGGGCTTACGGTGAAGGACTACAAGGTAAAGGAAGAGAAAAAGATAGTTGTAGTTCCAATAATAGAAAGAGAGTTTGAGGAAGAGGTAGATTTTGGAAAAAAGGTAAAAACTTCAGTTGTACACATCATGAATTTACATATTTTCCCTTAGGAAGAGTGGGCCAAAAAGAACATCTATTTCTAAAAATACTTTTCTCTCTTCCTCTGATTCACAGTCATCTCTGCAGTCATAGGATCTTTCGGAAATGTAAATCAGATCTTTTCACAAGTCACCCAAACTCCTTCAATATCTTCATTACCCTCCAGGTTATTAACAATGAAGTGCAGATTATTAACATTCTTTCAAAAAAATTTTTTCTATTGTATTTTTTCCATTACCATTTAGCCCCCTTATACTTACTTCCCTTCCCCCACAATCACCGCTGTGTTGTCCATGTCTGTGAGTCCTTTTTCTTTTTTACTCAATCCCTCCACCCTAACTTCTGCCCCTTAGCTGTCATTCTGCTAAGAGTCTGTCTCTATTTTGCTTGTTTGTTCAGTTTATTCATTAGATTCCACCTATGAGTGAGATCATATGGTATTTGTCTTTCTCTGACTGGCTTATTTCACTTAGCATAACACTCTCCAGGTCCATCCATATTGTTGCAAAGGTTGAAACTTTCTACTTTTTCACACCCAAGTCGTATTCCGTTGTGTAAATGTCCCACAGTTGTTTTATCCACTCATCTACTGATGGACACTTGGGTTGCTTTCATATCTTGGCAAATGTAAATAATGCTGCAATGAATATAGGGGTGCTTATGTTCTTTTGACTTAGAGTTTTGGGTTCCTTCAGATATATTCCCAGAAGTGGGATCACTGGATCAAAAGGTAGATCATTTTTAATTTTTTGAGTTATCTCCATACTGTTTCCACAGTGGCTGCACCAGCCTGCATTTCCACCAACAGAGCACTAAGGCTCCTCTTTGTTCTCATCCTTGCCAACAATTGTTATTTTTTGATTTATTGATGGTAGCCATTCTGACAGGTGTCAGACGATATCTCACTGTGCTTTTAATTTGCATTTCTCTGATGATTAGTGACATTAGCATCTTTTTATACATCTATTGGTCATCTGTATGTCTTCTTTGGAGAAGTGTCCATTCAGGTGCTTTGCCCATTTTCTAATTGGGTTGTTTGTCTTTTTGGTGTTGAGTTTTGTAAGTTCTTTATAAATTTTGGATATTAAGCCATTATCAGATGTATTAGCAAATATGTTCTCCCATTCTGTCGTTTTCTTTTTATTTTGTTTATATTTTTCTTTTCTGTGTAAAAGCTTTTAAGTTTGATGTGTCTCATTTGTTTATTTTTTTCTTTTGTTTCCCTTGACTCGGGAGATATTGCTGATAAAATATTGCTACAAGCAATGTTCAAGATTTTGCTGCCTATGTTTTCTTCTAGAATTTTTATGGTTTCAGATCTAACATTTAAGTCTTTAATCCATTTTGATTTAGTCTTGTGTGTGTTGTAAGAGTGTGGTATAGTTTCATTTTTCTGCTCATATCTATCCAATTTCCCCAACATTATTTATTAAATAAATGATCTTTAGCCCATTATATGGGCTTGCTTCCTCTGTCAACCGACTAGAAAGGTGTTGGTTTATTTTTGGGCTTCCTATTCTGTTCCTTTGATCAATGAGTCTGTTTTTATGCCAGTACCATGCTGCTTTGATTACTACAGTCTTATAGTATAGTTTGATAACAGAGAACATGATTCCTCCAACTTTGTTCTTCTTTCTCAGGATTGCTGTTACTATGCGGGACCTTCTGTGGTTCCATATAAATTTTGAAACGTTTGTTCTAATTCTGTGAAATACATCATTGGAATCTTGATAGGAATTGCATTGAATCTATAGATTGCTTTGGGAAGTATGGACATTTTAATGATGTTAATTCTTCCTGTCCATGAATAGGGTATGTGCTTCCACTTATTTGTATCTTCTTCAAATTTTTGTCAGTGTCTTATAATTTTCTGAGCAGAGATCTTTTACATTCTTTGTTAAGTTTATTCCTAGGTATTTTATTCTTTCTGTAGCAAATGCGAATGGGATTGTTTTCTTAATTTCCCTTTCTGTTAGTTTGTTATTGGCACATAAAAATGCAACTAATTTCTGGGCGTTAATTTTGTATCCTGCTGCTTTGTTGGATTTATTTATCAGTTCTAGTAGTTTCTTGGTGAATTCCTTGAGGTTCTCTGTGTACAGTATTCTGTCATCTGCAAATAAAGAGCTTTACTTCTTCCTTTCCAATTTAGATGCCTTTTATTTCTTCTTCTTGTCTGATTGCTGTGGCTAGGATTTTCAGTACTATGTTGAATAAAAGAGGTGAAAGTTAACATATTTTTTAGGATTTTAGCCTCTATGTTCATCAAGGATATTGGCTTATAATTTTTTTTGTAGTGTCTTTATCTGGTTTGGGTGTTAGAAAAATGGTGGTCTCATAAAATGAGTTTGGGAACCTTCCCTCCTCTTGAATTTTATGAAATAGTTTGAGAAGGAGAGATGTTAGCTCTTCTCAGAATGTTTGGTAAAATTTACCTGTGAAACCATCCAGCCCAGGGTTTTTGTTTTGAGTTTTTTGATTCCTGCTTTAATTTCAATAGGTAAAATTTGTCTATTCAGATTCTCTGATTCTTCCTAATTTACTTTTGGAAGTTTGTATGTTTCTAGGAATTTATCCATTTCATCCAGATTGTTCAGTTTGTTGGTATATTGTCGTTCATAATATTTTCTTACAATCCTTTATATTTTTTTGGTTTCAGTTGTTATTTCTCCTCTTTCATTTCTGGTTTTATTTATTTCGGTCCTCTGTCCTTTTTTCTTTATGAGTCTAGTTAAAGGTTTGTCAATTTTGTGTATCTTTTTAAAGAATCAGCTCTTGGATTCATTGATTTTTTGTGTGTCATTTTTTACTCTTTTTTGTTTATTTATGCTCTGATCTTTATTATTTCCTTCCTTCTACTCACTTTGGGCTTTGTTTGTTGTTCTTTTTCAAGTTTTTTTAAGTATAAAGTTACATTGTTTATTTGAGCTTTTTCTTGTTTTTGAGATATGCCTGTAATGCTATGAACTTCCATCTTAGGGCTGCTTTCCTTGTGTCACACAGATTTTGGATTGTTGTGTTCGCAATTTCATTTGTTTCCAGGTATCTTTTGATTTCTTCCTTGGTCTTGTTGTTGATCCATTCATTGCTTAATGATATGTTCTTTAGTTTTCATATCTTTGCGTGTTCTTCAGTGTTCTTGTGATTGGTTTCTAGTTTCATAGCATCATGGTCAGAGAAGATGCTTGATATGGTTTCTATCTTCTTAAATTTATTGAGACTTGTTTTACATCCTAACATGTGGTCTATCCTAGAAAACATTCAACGCGCACTTGAAAAGTATGTATATTCTGCTGCTTTGGGGTGAAATACTCTGAAGATACCAATTGAATCCATTTGATCTAGTGCGTCATTTAAGACCACTGTCTCTTTGTTGATTTTCTGTTTGGAAGCTTTATCCATGTAAGTCTATGGGGTGTTAATATTCCCAACTATGACTGTATTTCTGTCCATTTCTCCAGTTATGTCCATCAAGATTTGCTTCACATATTTAGGTGCTTCTATGTTGGGTGCGTAAATGTTTACTAGGGTTATATCCTCTTGTTGGACTGTTCCCTTTATCAGCGTGTAGTGTCCTTCTTTGCCTCTTACTATAGCCTTGGTTTTAAAATCTATTTTGTTGGATATATGTACTGCCACCCCAGTATTTTTTCCTTTCCATTTGCTCGAAATATCTTTTTCCATCCCTTTACTTTTAGTTTGTGTGTGTCTTTCGATCTGAGATTGGTCTCTTGAAGGCAGCATATATATGGGTCTTATTTTCTTATCCATTCAGGTACCCTATGTCTTTTGGTTGGAGTGCTTAAGCCATTTACATTTAAGGTGATTACTGATAGATATGTATGTAGTGCCATTTGATTGTTAGACTATTTTCCTTTGGTTTTTTCCTTTCTCTTTTTCTTCTTCTTCTTAAAGCAAGGCCTTTGATATTTGTTGTAGTATTCCTTTGGTGTTGACAAACTCCTTTAGCTTTTTCTTGTCTGAGAAACTTCTTATATCTCCTTTGATTTTAAATGATAGACTTGCTGGGTAAAGTAGTCTTTGTTGTATGTCTTTGCTTTTCATCATCTTGAATATTTCATGCTATGCCCTTCTGGCCTGAAATGTTTCTGTTGAGAAATCAGATGATAGTCTAATTGGTGTTCCCTTGTATGTAACTACCTGCTTTTCTCTGTGGCTTTTAGGATTCCCTTCTTGTCTTTAAGCCTTGACATTTTAATTATGATGTATCTTGGTATAAGCCTCTTTGGAACTTGTTTGAGACTCTCTGAGCTCTGGACTTGTGTGTCTTTTTCACCAGATTATGGAAGTTTGTGGTAATTATTTCTTCAAATATGTTCATGATCACTCTCTTCTCCTTCTGGTATCCCCTTGACACAGACATTATTTTGCTTCATGTTTTCCCAAAGGTTTCTTCAGCTCTCCTAATTTTTTAAGTTCTCTTCTCTTTTTTCTTCTCTGGTTGGCTGTTTTTTCCTACCCTTTCTTCCAAATCGCTGATTCAATACTCTGCTTCATCTAATCTACAGTTTGTTCCTTCCAGTATATATATTTTTTCAGATATGGTTTCCCTTATTTCTGACTGGCCCTTTTTCATGGTTTCTGTGTCTTTTTTCATGCTGTTGAGTATCCTTATAATCATTACTCTAAACTCTGTATCTGATAAATTCCTAGCCTCCATTTCATCTAGTTCTTCCTCTGGAGAACTCCCTTGTTATTTCATTTAATGCCATTTAGGCTGCTCTTTGTGTTTGTTTCTATGTATTAGGTTGATCTGCAAAGACTCTGGTGCAGAACTATGTCAGGCACTGTGACTGACCCTGGGCAGCCTGTTTGGGGGCTATTAGCAATCCATTGCATGAGTCTCCCTCTGCTGGGCCTGTTTGCATGCAGAAAGAATGAGGCTGCACACCAAGGCTGGCTTCTACAGCACTGGGCCTGGGAGGGTCAGCTAACATCTCAGAGTTCCCAGAGATTTACAACTGCCTGCAGGTTTTCCATTAGGCTTAAAGAGTCAAAGTATGCCAGCTGTACTTTTCAGGAGCAGGGCTTAAGCGCCACAGGGTGGGGTACAGTAATTCCCATAGGCAACACTATTGCTTCCCCTCAGGCTGATGACACATGGAAAGGCATGCTCTGCCAGAGAAAGATGGCTCCTGCAGTATGGGAAATGACTCAGCATGGTTGCTGGCAGCAGTTCCTTCAGTTCTCGCCCTAGAGCTACCAGCCCCAGACTCTCTTCACGTGTCTCTAGCCCACTCTGCCCTACTCCACTGGAGCCCAGGGTTAGGGGCTGCAAACAGAATTTTGTACATTGGAACTTTTAAGAGGCTCTCTGCATCTCCAGCTGTCTCTTCCCGGAGGACAGAAACCCTGCTGTTTTTCACAGCCATGTGTTATTTGATTTCCTTTCCCAGCTCTAGGGTGGGGAGCCTAGCTTGGGATTTGGACCCCACACTGCTCAGGGGGACTCTCCTAGTTGCTGAAATATCCCTCCAGCACTTCTGCTGCCTCCTGAGGGAGCCCAGCCAGCCCTCTCACATCTCCTCCGCACTTCCTGTCAATTTGTGGTGATGTGGCTTCTTTTGTCTGTCTGTGGTTATAAGGCTTTTCTCCAGCTAATGTTCAGCAGGTTATTCAATATGATTTTACTATAATTTAGTTGTATTTCCACTTTCATACTGGGAAGAGGTTAATGTAGCTTCCACTTACTCTTCTGCCATCTTGGGTCTCATCCATTAACGTTCTTTAAGCCTTTTCTTGATATGGTTTGTATATATCTCACTGGCCTCCTCTCTTGGTACTTTCTCCCTGCATCTCTTTTGTAAGTTGAACATGTTCTCTTTTACCGCTGAGCCTTCTGATGAACTTTCCATTCTGACTCTTCAGCTTGACATTCTTTATCTCTCTATCTCCTTGACCACCCTTTTTTCTAGCTCATTCTAACTCTTAATTAATGCCCTGGCATCAGTATCACTACTTCCAGATAGTTTTCTCTGGGTTAAATGTCTCTCCTATGTGCACCTTTTCCATAGACGGTATTGAAATTGCTTCTCGACTTTTGGTCCCTTATATCCTTGTCTTCTTGTTTTTATGTCTCTTCTTGTCTTTATAAAGGACAGGAGAATGATTTTTCCACTCTGTATACCTGAAAACTAACTTAGTGCTTCTTATATTTTAGATGCTAAAGAAGCACTATTGAATGGATAATTGAACAAGAAAATGACTCATCAAGTATTTCAAATATTTTTAAGGAAATAATTATAAATCTTTTAAAAAATACCATGAGATTCATGTTTTATACTCCATTCTAGGAATATAAACAGAAAATAACCAATGACTTCATTGTTAGTCCTCAGCCATATCTAGAATAAGACAAAAAATACAAGCAAGAATAGAATCACTTTTGCTTTGTGCCCTGTCTGTGTCAACTGAGCACAGAATCAGGAGGCTTTGGGTAAAACTAAGTGGCAAAGGTTTATTCAAGGGTATTAGGATTTGCAAATCAAAACCACAACTAGGCATTGCCCAGAGTGTTCCAAAGAAGAGAGGCTGAGAGTTCTTGTAATAAAAAGTACATACTTGAGTAGAATCAGCCTTACATGCTTAGCCTCAGCATTGGTCTGAGATGGTGTCCTTTCAGGTGTCCAGTGGTCTGGATAATGGATGTCAGATAGTCTGAACATGTGAACATTCTTTCCTAACCTCTTCAGGGGGTTATCCATAAGATTTATACATGTATCTTCAGCCATTGATACACAACAGAAAAGTTCAAAAGTTTAAGATCCCAGGCTAGTAAAAACAAGAATAGAATTGTTTCCTCATGCCTTACCCTACCTATTTCAGTAATTTAGCAGTTTGACTATAGTGACCCCATTTTATTTCTTTACTCTTTTCTCATATAAAATGCTGAAGGTAGCCAATTTGTGACAGGGACTTAAATTTAGGCCCCTTAATGCCAATCTTTGGATTTATTATTTTGTTTTCTCTCCATTAAATAATGTACAAAGAGAGCCTCCCCCTACATACACACAACTTTGTTTTCATCATTCTCCATAAGAATCTTTAAAATACCAAACTTCTGTAGGCAGCTGGTATAATGGAAAGCCCACTAACAGAATTTGGAAGACCTTCAGGTATATTGAGAAATAGAGGACACCACATTTCTCTCAAGTTTGCAGGTTCATACTCTAAAGACCACTTGATTCATCTAGAAAATTTGAGGAATTGGATCAGAAGAGGCTATTCTGGGGAAAAACCAACACTTACTATTCTATAACCCATTTTACATAGCAATTAATTTGCAAATTTTCATTTATATAAAAGCTTCAAAAAATATCATCTTCATAAAGATATATTTCTGTATGTCTCAATGTTTGAATTGCCTTAACTTGTGCGTAAATCCTTACATGGCAGGGACCTCAGCTTCCGAATGGACTGGGGCCAATGCTGGGATTTAGACATTTTTCTTTTTTACATTCAACACTATTTTGTATTAGTTTCAGGTGTATAGTACAGTGGATGGACATTCATATAAGCTACAAATTGTTCCCTCCGATAATTCAAATACCCACCTGGCACCATAGGTAGTCATGACAGTATTATTAACTATATTTCCTATGCTTTACATTCCATCCCATGCCTACTTTGTAACTATCAATTAGTACTTCTTAATCCCATCACCCATTTCACCCAGCCCCACAACCCCTTTCCCTCTGGCCTCAGTCAGTTTATTCTCTGTATCAGTAAGTGTGTTTCAATGTCTTTGTTTCTTTTGTTCTTTAGATTCCACATATAAGTGAGGTCCTATGGTATTTTTCTTTGGCTTATTTCACTTAGCACTATACAAGAGGACTTAAGCATCTTTTGAAAACTGGTGGGACAGGCCTAAGATGAGCCCAGTTTTCATGGGTTGGTTGTCATGAGGACTTTTGTTTTGGGCTACAGAGAGTCTGAAGAAGTTTGTTCATGGAAGCCTGGGAGCTGGAAACAAATGCTCTGGAAGGCAACACATCTCATTCCTGATCTCTTGGAAAGAAGTGCTTTGGGTGAAGCTGAAGGAACTATTTTTGTGAGAGAAGGCAAAGTTTGGGAGAGGGGTGTTTTCTACATGTCAAAGCAGCACACACTGCTGTGCTGGCACCATGAGTTGTTACTGGAATGCAGTGCCTTTTCTGATTCCTGAACTTCAGATTTGGGATGCCCTGGTAGATACAGCTTTGACAGTGATGGTGAGTCCTGTCAAGTAGCTTCTCAACTGAAGTTAGTAAAGGGACTGGTGGTTGCATGTCAAAAAGAACATAAGTACCCCTATGTTCATTGCAGCATTATTTACAATCATCAAGATATGGAAGCAACTCAAGTGTCTATCAGTAGATGAGTGGATAAAACAACTGTGGGACATTTACACAATGGAATACTATTCAGCTGTAAAAAAGAAGAAAGTTTCACCCTTCATGACAGCATGGATGGACCTGCAGAACACTGTGCTAAATGAAATAAGCCAGTCAGAGAAAGGCAAATACCATATGATTTCATTCATATGTGGAATCTACTGAACAAACTGAACTAACAAGCAAACTAGAGCCAGAATCATAGATAGAGAGCAGGCTGACAGTTTGGAGTGGGGTTGGGGAAAGGTGGTTGGGGAAATGAAGGGATTGAGCAAAAAAGAAAAAAAGAAGAAAAATCTCACGGACATGAATGACAACATGGTGATTGTGGGGGGAGGCGGAAGTGGGGAGGGGAAGGGGGATAAATGACAATGGTAAAATTATTGTAAAAATAAATAAATCACACAGAAAAATCTCACCAAATTTGAGTAATTGCTATTAAAAAAAAGTCCTTCGTATCCTCAGAGCAATGAAACCAGATGAAATGTATTAAATTTACCAAAGGTTCATGTGGATGCAATTCCTAAACCATATGCTGCCATTATGCTATTTTTATGAAAGAAATTACTCCATCATTATCTACTTGTTCTGTGCAAAATGGTAGCCACTGGCCTTATGTGTTTGTTAAGTACTTGGAATGTGGCTGATCTGAATTGAAATTTTCCCTAAATGTAAACTGCACATCAATTTCTGAGAATTTAGTGTAAAAATAATGTAAAATATCTTGTTTTTTTATTGGTTATATGTTAAAATAATATTTTGGGTATATTGGGATAAATAAAACATATTAATTCAATTTAACTTCATATTTTTTTAAATGTGGCTACTAAAAAGTTAAAAATTACATATGTACCTTTCATATTTCCATTGGAAAGGGGTAACTGATAATTAACATATGGACACTGAGTCATATGCCACTTCTTTTACTTTTTAATTCATCATGCAAAAATTTTAATCCTTTTAAAATTATAAACTCCTTGAGTAGGTTTTATGTTTTTATTTTTTTATTTTTCGAGGTGCTTAAAGCACCTGTGATAGGTTTCACTACATTCTCATTGATTTGAATTGATTTAAAAAAATTCCATAAAACAGTGAGCCACTTTTAGATTTTACCCTAGATAAGTGTATTTTGATTATAAACATAACTTTGTATTGTTATAAAAAATATTCAGTTCAGAAAATGTGCTAACGAGTAACAGAATTATTTTAATTCCATCATGAGCAAATTTTTCTACCCCCTTGCCTTACATTTCTAAAATGGGAAATTTAATAAAGGTATTAGGGCAATTTCTTCTTTGATATGTTTATTTTTATAAACCTCTCGTAATTTAATATAATTGGGAGAAATACTGGCCGAATTTCTGAAATTCCAAATTATTATTCTTATTTTAACTACTTATTTTGAAATAATTTCCTACAGAAGACTTAGAAGAATAGGACAAGAAACTCCTGCAGACTATTTAATAGATTTATCAATTGTTTTCATTTGGCCACATGTGCTTTATTACTCTGGACCTATAACCTGTCTATCAATGTTATTTTTCATGAACCATTTGATAGTTGCATACAATATACTTCTTTACCTCAAAATACTTCAGTTAGTATTTCCTAAGAACAAGGACATCATCTTATAAAATCACATTACAACGATCCAGTTCATGAAATTTAACATGACTTATCTATTACAGAGCACACATTTTTTTATTTTTTATTTTTTTAATTTTAAAAAAGATTTTTTAAATTTATTTTTAGAGAAAGGGGAAGGGAGGGAGAAAGAGAGAGAGAGAAACACCAGTATGTGGTTGTCTCTCGCATGCTTCCAACTGAGGACCTGGCCTGCAACCCGGGTACGTGCCCTGACAGGGAATTGAACCAGTGACACTTTGGCTCGCAGGCTGGCACTCAGTCCACTGACCCACACCAGCCTGGGCCAAAATATGCATTTAAATTTTGCCAATTGTCTTTATGTTATTTCCCCTCCAAGTTCAGGGTCTACTCTAGGAGCATGCATTGCATTTAATTACCATGTCTTTTTTGGTTGCCCTTAATTCAGAACAGTTTTCCATACTTTTTTTTCTCTTTTGTCTTTCATGATAGCAATATTTTAAAGAGTCTGGGCCAGTTGTTTTATAATGTGTCCTTTGACGTGAGTTTCCTAGAGATTAGATGCAGGTTATAAACCTTTTGACAGAATGATGTTCTGATATTCTCCAGCATCATGTCAGGAGAACATCATGTCATTTTCCACATTGGTGACATCAGCTTGCTGAAGGTGGTGTCCACTAGGTTTTTACATTGTAAAATTGCAACTGCAATTGTAAAAAATTACCATTTTATACAAATTTATAATTTGTAAATAATTAAAAGGGAGATATTTTAACTATTTATATATCCTATCCCTCTTCAAACTTTCACTCATATTTTCAGCCCATAATAATGATTCTTACATGAATTAATATACTTCATATTCTTCCACTAAAAACTATATATCACAACAGAATAAATGCAGGAATAGATATGAAAATCCAGATGAATTCTATTTGCAAAAATGTAGAACCATGCCACTCTTCTCACTAGTTTGTTTTTGTTTTGGAAAATAAAGCTATTAACATACACATACGTTATTTATGTTAATGTGTTATATGTTTACATTTCCATGTTTAATTAAACTTTATTGTTATTTTAAAATAAATTAATATTTTTTAAAAATTTCGTATTTATTTCTAACATAGTAAACATAATAGGTATAACTCACATAAATCAAAGTTCTATGAGAGCCTCAATAAGTTTGAGTGTGTAAAGGGGTCTTAAGAACAAAAAGCTGGGGAACCACTGTTCATGACCCAATGAACTGCTGACATCAGTATTATAATCCAGAAATTTCTTAGAACAGTGGCAATGAGGAAAAAGTGGAAGTGAGATTCCTAGATTAAGTCTGTCTTTTGGATTTTTCAGTATAGGCCTGAGATTTTTCCACAGAAAATTCTTATCTTTTAGAGGTATGGAACATAATACTTAAAAGTAAAATAATATGTCTGAAATTTGTTTTAAGGTAATACAATCACTCTGGTTGGTGTGGCTCAGTGGGCTGAGCACCAGCCTGTGAACTGAAAGGTTGCCAGTTCGATTCCCAGTCAGGGCAAGTGCCTGGGCTGAAGCTGGGGCCCCAGTTAGGGAAGTGTGAGAGGCAACCAATGATGTCTCAGTCACACATTGATGTTTCTCTCCCTCTCTTTTTCCCTCCCTTTCTCTCTCTCTAAAAATAAAATCTTAAAAAAAATCTCTAAACATTAAAAAAGAATAATACAATGTAGCTAATGGTGGTGATGGTGGTGACGGTATAAATAAAATAATATTGTGCTGTTAATGTTGAAACTACATAATTGGTATGTGCGGTTTCAATACAAAATCCTGATTTGAGTATTTTTTAATATTTTCAAAATAAAAGTTTTTTAAAGGTTTCATCTCTAGATAAACTTTTAATGGACAAATTTAAGAGAGAATGAAGCTTAATTGCCTGAAGTATCATAATTATTTAAAGTGTTAATTATAATTTCTCGGATTTATGTGTAACCTTTTTTCCTTAAGAGTTCAAACTGATATACTTTGGCCAGTTTTGGCAACACAAATACTCATTATCTATTTCTGTGACCTTTTGAAACATCTTAGGGAAGTTTGCAAAAGTAAAAGCACATTGAACACATGTCAAAAACTGTCATACAAAGTAGTTTTATTTTATTTTTGGAATTAGTAGTATATGTTGCTTGAATACAAATTGCATAATTCTTATTAAGTGTGTAGGCCCTAAAGTCAGATAGATCGGAGTTTGATTCCTGGCTCTGCTACTTTACAATTCTTATAATAACATTAACAATAATAGAATAATATACATACTAACAAAGCCAACATTTATTGAACTTAATATGTGACAAATTTTGGGGTAAACCCTTACTTCAGTTTAGTCTTTGAATCCTTACAACAATACTATAAAGTAACTTTTGTTTAGTAAATAATTTGCCCCACAGCATATTTTGTAAGGGGTTGAACAGGAATCCGAAGCTAGGGCACCAATCCATATCCTTGGTCTTACGCCATGTTACATTGTCCTATTTTACCAGCTAATTGCCTTGGCTGAGTTATTTAATCTCTCTCAGCCTTTGTTTCCTCTTTATAAAGTAAGAATACAGATAGTAATTGTCTCACAGGCACAAGTGACATCAGAATAATGTATGTAAAACATTTGATATAGTGGCTAACTATAGGAGAATAAGAAATGCCAGTTACTATTATTTTCATTACCCATTTTTATTCAATCAGTAGTGAATTATTCTTAGAATCATAATCTAAGAATATGTTAAATCATCGGACAGCCAAACACAAAATATCTAAGAGATTCTAGCATACACTCGCCAAAATGGTAGCCAAATGAAGCTACTGAGGACTTCAAATGTGGTTTGTAAGGAATGGAGACAGATGGTGCGTATAAAATACACACTAGACTTTAAAGATGCAGTATGAAAAAAATGTAAAATAGTTCATTAACATTCTCATATTGATTGTATCTTGAAATAATATTACTGTGAATTTAAAATATTGAAACTAATTCCACCTGTTATTTTAAAACAGTTTGTAAGTGGTTGTTGGAACATTTTAAATTACATAGTGACTCTCATTATACTTTAAGGGACAGTACTACTCTAGAAATTGGATTACTTTATAAATGATGACTCACTTAGGGAGTGGTTTTTTCCCCCCATTTGCACCAAAGCCTGAGAGACTGCTGCCTTTCCGTAGTTGAAATTTACCACATAGTCGAAGCCAATAACGTAGAAGAAAGGATAAACTGTAGATGTGCGGGATCCTGGTATTTGGGGTGGGAGGGTCTCATGGACAGAAGACAACATTTTTCGGTCATCATTTCAACTGCTAAGGGAGAAATTCCACGGTGCATCATTCTTCCCCCAAAACATAACTCTATTTTCACCTCCATCATTCAAATTACACCATTTCAAGAAAGGAGATATAAAATTGGTGAGGATCCCGGTGCTAAAAAATTACATATATATATATATATATATAATTATATTTCATAGTCTTATGATCTTCCTGTTGCTATTATTATCAATACAAATACTAATATTGGATTGTAATAGCATACAAATAATTTATCTTTTGACCATATTAATTTAGTTTTTTTCAAAGTATAGTCCAAAAGAAAACTAATCCCATAAGATTAACGTGACCATACATCCTCGTTTGCCTAGCATAATCCCAATTTATGCCTATTGTCCTGGCATAATTATCAACAGCTCTCTCTTTTGCTTTTAAAAGTGTCCCAGTTTGGGGAATAACTTACACGGTCACCCTTTATAAGGTCTTAATTGATTAAATGATACCTTGGTCAAATAAGTTTAGAAAATTCATTATACTCCATCCACCTGTAATTTACAACACATGGTAGAATATGAGAAGTCATATAATAGAGAAACTTGTTTAACTCTGATTAACTCCATTGTTCCTCAATTTAATTCCTTGTGGATCTCCTTAATTCCTGCGATACATATTAACATACTACAGAATACACTTAAAACTAGTTCAACCATACTCAGGATTTTTCATGGCCAGATTTGTAGCTGATTGTTGCAATTACTTTTTTATCATATGTAAATACATATAAAATCTTTATGTAATAAGTCTCTTTGTCTTTATTCCTAGAGCATAGCAGTGACACGAACAGATACCTGCTTAAGGAAATGTTTTTCTTTATTCATGATCAAGGAATCTGAGGTTCAACTCTGAGAGATTCTGATTCATTTTGGTTAATTTCAGTAAGTATTCATTTGTGCCTTTTATACATCAAACCGCGGCCTAGTACTGATAATGCAAACATGAATTAGACATGATTCTTACCCTTAAGTTGCATATAAGTATATGGATTGGTTTGCCTCTTCTACACAGGGACATTTTCCTTATTTTTTGTTAATTGGTTTTATTATGTTTGCATTTCTAGTTCTTGTCACATTTCCAGTATTCTATGGTGGAGTTAATCCAGTGGTGGCACACACATGATTGCATTAAGTGCTATAACACAGGTTTAAACATAGTGGCATTAAAAAACAGAGGATAACTGCTCAATTGTCCTCAAGGTCAGAGAAAAGGATTTTACTAAGGAGGTGCTATGTGAGTAGAGAAAATTAAAATGCTGATAGACACAAAGGGGATAGAAGTATTTCTAAGCAAAAAGAATTGTTTGGACAAAGAAACAATGCCAGAAAAGTCCATGTTTTACGTTGGGGGGGACAGGTTAGGGTAATGAGGGACAAATACAAGTTTAAACAGGTAATTGAGAACCAAATATGAAACCTCTTTAAGTTCTGTTTAAGGATCTTGAAGAAATTACCTATGCTTTTCACCACTATGACTTTATGACATGGGTGAGTACACTTCAGTGTTGGACAGCCATGTGTTTAAGACCCTAACGAGGAACTTCCATAGGCGTGTTAAGACTCATTAAAGAAATAAAATATGCTGAATCACCACTGTGCACATAGCATCTGGTTACTCCCTCTCAATAAAATAATTGTCATAAACCATGTATATGGGCTTATCTTATTTTTTTAGCAAGAGCTTCTGCGGGAAGCTACCTGGCTGCTGCCACCGCTGCTGCGTGTGCCTGTCCGTGTGCCTGGGCGCCAGGCACACGGCGAAGGTGTCTGTGCGAGAGGGTTTAATCCTGTGGTCTGAATGCTATTTAGTTTCCCATCTGTATAATAAAGGATTATCTTGGTATTTTAAAGTATGTCTAGCTTTGATTTTTTCAGATTCTTTAATTTCAGTCATTGTTAAGATAGCAAGCAAAACTAAAAGAAAACACATATACATAAAAAATAAAATAAGCTGACAAATAAATGTGTTCAAACTATTTATAACCTTTATATTAGTCAGAAAATTAGCACAAATAGTAGTAATATCACAGTAGGTTTTATAAACTCTCTGGATGTTGGTAATTGAGAATATTACAGTTTTCACCAGTTGAGCAGCTGCTTAATTCAACTAGAAAGTTTGACATAAGCCCCACGCTGACCTCACTTTATGGCTTGCCAAATAAAAACAGGAGTTTAGAGCTTTCACAGCTGCTGACAGAGTCCTTGGAAAGAATTATTTTGGAATATTCTTACTGTTGCTAAAGAAGGGAATTAAAGAGGTCAGAAATAAGAAACCAGGAAGAAAACAATCTTGTCAGTGTTCAAAACTGATTACCAGGGAATTACTTTGTGGTTAAAAATCCACAGTGTTTCAGCAACTTTATTTAGGAATGTTTATCCCAAAGGACTTTCATTACATGTGTTTTGCTACAAATAAATGTGCTTACCTTAACTCTATAACTGCTTGGATTTGAATTTGCCAGTTTTCACAACAGCTACCAACTCTGTTGAAAACCAGAAGCCTTCCAGGATGTGGGAGGAGCCCCGGTGGCCACAGGGTCCAATCATGTGCTTGCTCCTTTTGTTATGGTTCACATCTTAGGAGGGGTCGGATACGAGCTGCGGCCTCCACCGTTAGCAACTAAGAGCTTGTTCATTGTTTAAGAGCCCTTATATTGAGTATTGGAAACAAGCGGATATGGTGTTTTTCTAACCTAATCCAGCTGGATGATTTACTTTCATTCTTTTACTTACTTTAATATTTGTGGTATAAACAATTATTGAAAATTAAATATATTAATTTATTTGAACAAACAAAAGAATCTCTAACTTGAATTTGAAAGTCACAGTGCCTGTTAAGGGGCAGAGGGGTAATTTGTTATGCTGCCTCATGTCCCATGCCTCCCACAAACACATCTTTGCTTCTCAAAATTCCTTGAGCTCAGAGCTAGATTAAGGTGTGGGCCACATGAACCCAGCTGGGTGCCAACCTATAAAAGTACCACACACCCTAAATTACATTGAAAGTATGTTGCCAGTGAAGGGTTTAAGAAGAGGCCTTTCCAAGATATGCCACTTTGGCATATGAGTTATAATATTTTGAGCAGAAGGCAGTTGAGACTCTGCGGGTTTACAACAAACTTTCACCTCTCCCTTAAAGAATGTAAACTGGGGTCTTGTCCATAATAGGTGTTATCACCAGAAATAACTTTGTGTGACCCATCTACAGGGCAGGGCGAACATCTAATCACTGAACATCTGCTCTTCTTATCATCCTGTGAATGAACTTTCTCCCCTTTGAAGCTCTAAGGCACCATATCTTGCACTGAGTTCAGAATGCCGTATGGACTTCATTTACGGCCTGCCTCTGAACCTCTCGTGTATGTGAGGTCTCTGGCTCTCTCAAGTACGTGGGGTCCATATGTATATATGTAAATCAATTTGGCGATTTTTCTCTTGTTAATCTGTCTCACATCTATTTGATATCAGACCAGCCAAAAAACCTGCAAGGACAGAGGAAATTTGCTCACCACCTTCCCACTCCACACACACCAGATAACAGTGACTTTGACCTGCTGTCCTTGGCAAAATGTAAATTTTTGGTTTCACTTCTGCCAAAAGGAGAAAGCCCTTGAGCAGAAATAAAATACTAATGAAACTTTCCTTGCTACAATAGAATTAGCTACCTACATGGAGCTTTCTTGCAAACAGGCAGTTACAGCCAGCCAGCCAAAGTTCTGAGGTCCAAAGTGCAGGTCTCAATGGTGCAAAAGAACGACGGGGTCCATTTTTATTTAAATTTTTAAGCTGTGAATACATGTCCCACAAAGTGGTCACCTTTTTCCAGAACATTGACTATTATCTGACCAATAGAGGTAAGTCAGTAAAGGAATTTGTTTCTATGTAAATTTTTTTATTAATATAATTTTTCATATCCTCTAGATAATGCTTGATAAGTAGTTTTTATATATTGGTTAAAAGAGGTGTCAAATTATTTGCCCACCAACGATGCTCTGGTTTTTTGGCACTTATTAGGCTTTTTCTACATAGTTGCATCTACATACATGATGTCTTTACTCCACTTTTTTTACTAGGTATCTTTTGAGTTAATTTAAAAATTGACTTCTCTATGGTGCCTTCTTTCGCCCTGAACACCTTACAAGGAATTATTATATTTTCTTGATTCTAAGATAGTAGCCTTTTTTTCTTGAAAATAAAAACAAATCAAATATAATCTTAAAGATATGTATTTGTTTAAAGGTATGTTCCAATAGATACACACTAAGTTGTTCAATCAAGTTTTAAAATATAAGAAATTTGGTAGTTGCTTTCTCTTATTAGGATCTCTAGCACACGGTACATTCTCTAGTAAGAGATATGAATTTGCCACATGAGACTTGGGTGAAACAAAAGTCATATTACCTTATTTTAAAACATCAAAATAAACCTTGCTTTGAACTCCCTTGTCAACATGTTTAGTGTTAACCCCTAGAGAGCCTTTCCTTGAGGCCGCTCATGATTCCCAGGGAACGTTATATAGTTCCGCCTGTGTCCTCAAGGAGAACAGGATTCTTGACTTGAATCTAGTTGCCTGTTTGTCCCGCCCATTGCTCAAGCCCAGTACAAAGGTAGGTCTATGTAAAGGCAGCCTTCTCTGTTGCTTGGGTAGTGCCTTTCCCCCCTGCTCGACTCGGCTCCAGGGGTCTTCTCCGAGGCTTGCAAGGCCACAGCAACAGAGACTGAGCCACCAGCCAACTACGTACACTCCTTTTCAGAGATCTTGTCACCTACTGGGATTCTGAGTGGGAATAAAACTGAAGTCCCCAGCCATATCAGGTCAGGAAATTACCTTTAGGGCCCAGTCACCCTCCACTTCAATTCCAAACAATAACCTTTACCCACTCCCCTTCTGCAGTAATCCAGTACGATCTTCCTTAGTGAGTCTGAATCCCAAACAGTTCAGCTTTCTTTCTGAAGAGTTCTCTTTGTGTTCACTTAGTGGGGATGGACAATTGCAATAAAAAAGGAGACTAGACTTCACTTTTTCATATGCAAGATAGGAGAGGGGATCCTTTGTTTTACTATGGTAAACTGACAGCAGGGAAAATGAGAACTAACCTTAAACAAGAAGATTTATCATTTGGCTTGGTGTGTATGTCCATCCCTTTAAAAAAGACAGTGGTTTTCTTAATGGTAGAAACTATGTTTTCTTCATGGATGTTATCAATCAAAAAATATTAGATCAATGAACTGAGTGAGTGTACTGCAGATTATTATTTTTATCTTCTAAAATAATTCTAGTTTTAAGAACTTTTAGATTCTGTAAAACTAGTTGAATAGAGCTCAAGAACAAGTCCCTGTGCTCCGACCATTTCGTTTTGATGAATTTTCCCCCCAGAGGTACAAGGAATATTGATTTTCAAAGATGCTAAATTAAAATTTTAAAATTCTGGGACCTGAAATAGGTTTTAGCTCTGTATTTCACCCCCGGAAAGTCATCCTACCTCTGTGTCACTGTGTCTAGTCATGTAATGTGAGGTTAGTGAAGTGTTCTGAATGTAGATGAAAAGCACACAGTTTTCATTGAGGGCACAGACATATCTTTGAAAGTGACATATTTGATAGGTATGCAGATACTTGTAACTTTTGTTTTTACTTTTACTACATATTTAGCAGTAAGTACACATCACTAATGACTATCAGAACATTTCATGGGAAAACAGTACCTTGGTTACTGTACAGTCACCAGCTTACATGTGAAAGCGTGTGTGACTTTACTATCACTCTTTATAAAACTTGCTCACATAAAATGTCATTTCAAGCCAATTTTCAAGCTCAAAGCTAAAGTCTCATGCTGCCAGTTTTCATTTCTTACCTAATAAATACTCACCAGCAAACCACTACCATACGTAAAAGATTAGAGTCACTTTGATAAAAAATTATTATAGGACTTGTTACAACCCAATTAGAAAGAAGAGCTTAAACTCCAGAGACCAAAATGACCATAAAGGTTAATATATTCACCAAGTACTTAACAAGTCATCTTAGGCAAGGAGCTACAGCAGGCTCTGATGCAAGGCTCTGTAGTTTATCAGTAACTGCTACCCTTAAGAAGATCGTTATTTCTCAAAGAAGAAACAACACAAACACACGAATAGCTGTAATTCAGGACATAAATGGTGAATACCATAAGAGAAACAGAGTCAAAAGAAGTAGTGACCTCTTCGAGATGGAGGAAATGGGCATTTCAGCTTAGAAGGATCATTAAACTTTGCTCTAGCAAACAGGCTACGGACCATTTGCACAAGAAATGAGTGGGAGGGAAGGAATGCCTTGAGCAAAGACACACACTCAGGCCACACAAGGCAAATCGACTATTCCAAACAGCAAACATTCTTGTTCTTTCATACGTCTTGGGTATATTATGTACATATTTCATTGGGATAATGGAAGGTACTGCTATGAAACATACTCTATTATTTGTTACTTAATAAATATTCAAAGATTGACCATTCTATGTCACACAAATGTATTTATAAATTGTAATGAGTTCTATGAAGGAAAATTATGAAGCATTTTTAGAGCATGTAGCTGGGGACTTGATTTAGCTGGAGAGTCAAGGAGTGTTCCTGTTAAAAAAAAATGACCAACAGAAAATATGTTGAGAGTAAATTATACTTTCTGAAGTTCTTCTGATTACTTTTCACATTTTTCTTGTTAAAGTAAGTTCTCCATTAAGGACAGCTATTGCCTTAGGGTTTTCCAGATAAACAGAACTGTTGCCAGAGGAGGATGGGGACTGAGGCAGGTCTGCCCCGGCATGGTCTGGAAATAGGTCCTTGTGGTGTCATGGGAAAGAAATTTCAGGGACACACACATAGAAGCATTTTAAGTGATAGTGGCAAGATTCATTAGGGTTAAAACAAAGGAAGGGTTCAGGAGAGGAAAGACCAGATCACAGCAATGGACGTAAACCTATACTGGGCTGCCTAGACTCAGCAAAGGAAGTTACAGAGGCAAAGGGAGAATCCTTAAAGCCCACTGCTCTCCTGGTTGCAAGTCTCATGGGAATCCTTAGAGTTTAGAAGAAAAGAAAGCAAAAGCATGGCTCAAGAGAAGGGCACAGGCGTGTTCCAAGGAGGGTGTGCAGAGCACAGACACCCTTGAAGAGGCTGCCTGCCTCATTGACAAGGTGCTTCCCCAGCACTCAGCTGGTAGAATGTGTTCACGGCCCCCGGGTGCACCATGGCAGGCGCCTCATCCACCACCAGGTAGTTCAGCTCTGTCTCACTGCATAAGAAGTCCAGCTTCTGGGACCATGGGTCACACTGTGTCTGCCAAGCCAAGGAGGGTCTGGGCCCAGAGCTGCAGTGCCATCACCACCACCCCGCCTCCTGGCACCTGAAGCTCCAGTAGTTTAGCTCAGTCTCTGCTTCGAGCTGGCATCAAAATCCTTAGCTGTGTTGTTACGGAAAAATGAAACGACCAGACACTAAGGGGTTAGGAGCACGATCTTTACTCACGTGCATGGACCCAGAGGAGACAAACTCCAAATTCTGAGCCCAGAACAATAGCCCCGCATTCCCTTTATGCTGGGCTAAGTGGGGTAAGGGTCTTGGGAGGTGTGGTATAGATTTGGTGCAAAAAGGGCTTACAGAGGTGGGAGAGATGCATTTACATTATAAGTCAGGGCAATTAGCATTTCATTTTGGTATCAGCCTTGATTTCCTCTACAGTGTGACCTTGGGCAAGTTACTAATCTTCTCTGTGCCTCGTTTCCTCATCTGTGTGTCTGCCACCAAGGCTCCATGGCATCTGGGTGGTGATTGGCGCTGTGCTCCAGCCCGTGATGCTGCCACAGGTTCGGACCTTTACTCAACTTTTATGCATTTCCTTGGGCTTGGGGAAAGAGCAGGGTTTTTGTTGTTGTTTGTTTGTTTGTTTGTTTTCCCCAAATACCCATTCTCTTCCTGTCTTTTCCCAGGCCTGAACTGGTGCCCTCCCCCATCCAGTCTTTCCCGGATTTTCCGGGGCCTTGGACCTCACCCTGGGCAATCATTATCACAGATTTTCCCAGACTAGTCCCCTTCCCCTCTATGGTCGTCGTTTCGGCTCCTACTGCACAGTCCCCATAGTTCTTGCTGCCTCATTTGGCTTCTACTGCGTAAGCGCTTACCAACCCCTCCTGCCCCTCCCCCTCCCGCGCCATCATCGTGGCTTCTACTGCATGTGCCCTCACTGAAAGAAACTCGTCTGTGCCTTTTTCTCCCTCCCCCTGCTAGTGGGTCAGGCTCCCTAGGGTTACTGTAAAACTTAATCAGGCTTAATCAGATATCTGGTTCCATTCACTCCCTCCCCTTTGGTTAATATCTAACTAATTGCTTACTGTAACAGAACCAATAGGGTGTGTGTGTGTGTTGAAGAGAGAAAGTTTACATTAAAGAATTGGCTCATGTGATTGTGAGGGATGTAAAGTCTTAACTTTGGAGGGCTCACAGGTAAGCTGGAAATTCTGGCAGGAATTAATGTTGTAGTCTTGAGTCTGAAGTCAGTCTGGAGGCAGAATTCCTTTTTTATTTTATTTTTTTCAGGGAATCTCAGTTTTTTCTCTTAAGTCCTTCAGCTGATTAGATAAATCCCACCAATATTATGAAAAGTAATCTGCTTTACTGATTTAAATATTACTCACAATCGAAAAATACTTTCACAGCAACATCTACATGGTATTCAATGAAACAGCTGGGCACTATAATCTACCCAATTGACACATAAAACTAATCATCATAGCTATCATCAATCATGAAGTTTTGGCACTAACGAAAAGAGGGAAAACGGTATCTTTCATTTGTGTTCATTATAGTTTTGTAAACATTTTTGCACATATAATGTTAAAAACCCTGCGAGGAAAGAAGAGGACATATTACCAATAATAGTTTCTAATTGAAAAATCCAAGGCACAGAGAAATTAAGAGTCTTGAAGGTTAAGGCACTATAAGTGGCCAGTTGATGTCGGAATTGGAGCTGATGTCTTGTTAGCTAATGATCTTTCCACTGCACCATTTATTATCTATAACAGTCCCTTGAAAGACATATTCCTTTATTAATATTTGTCCTATCTCTCCAATGAAATTTTTAAAGTATATTTTATTAATTATGCTATTACCGTTGTCCCATGTATTTCTCCCCTTTATTTCCCTCCACCCTGCATACTTCCCCCTTGCACCAGCATCCCTCCCCCACCTTCATTCGTGTCCATGGGTCCTACATATAAGTTCCTTGGCTTCTCCCTTTCCTATACTATGCTTAACCTCCCCCTGTCTATTTTGTACCTACCATTTATTCTTCCTATTCCCCGTACCTTTTCACCCATTCTCGCCCTCCCCACCGATAACCTTCCATGTGATCTCCATTTCTGTGATTCTGTTCCTGTTCTAGAAGTTTGCTTAGTTTGTTATTGATTTTAGGTTCAGTTGTTGATAGTTGTGAGTCTGTTGTCATTTTACTGTTTATAGTTTTGATCTTCTTTTTCTTAGATTAGTCCTTTTAATATTTCATATAATCAGGCTTGGTGATGATGAACTCAGTTAACTTGACCTTATCTGGGAAGCACTTTATTTGCCCTTCCATTCTGAATGATAGCTTTGCTGGATGGAGTAATCTTGGATGTAGGTCCTTGCTTTTCATGACTTTGAATACTTCTTTCCAGCCCCTTCTTGCCTGTAAGGTTTCTTTTGAGAAGTCAGCTGTTAGTCTTATGGGAACTCCTTTATAGGTTACTGTCTCATTTTCTCTTGCTGCTTTTAAGATTCTCTTCTTATCTTTAATCTCGGGTAATGTAATTATGATGTGCCTTGGTATGTGCTTCCTTGGGTCCAACTTCTTTGGGACTCTCTGAGCTTCCTGGACTTCTGTTACGGAAAAATGAAGCGACCAGACACTGAGGGGTTAGGAGCACGATCTTTATTTACGTGCATGGACCCAGAGGAGACAAACTCCAAATTCTGAGCCCAGAACAATAGCCCCGCATTCCTTTTATGCTGGGCCAAGTGGGGGAAGGGTCTTGGGAGGAGTGGTATAGATTTGGTGTGAAGGGGCTTACAGAGGTGGGAGATAAGCATTTACAACATTTGTCAGGGCAAATGGTGTCTCAACATCTACAGCATTAGTCAGGGCAAATAGCATTTCATCCTTGGTATCAGCCTTGATTTCCTCTGCACTTCCTGGAAGTCTATTTCCTTTGCCAGATTGGGGAAATTCTCCTTCATTATTTGTTCAAATAAGTTTTCAATTTCTTGCTCTTCTTCTTCTCCTTCTGGCACCCCTATGGTTCAGATGTTGGGATGTTTAAAGTTATCATGGAGGTTCTTCAGCCTCTCCTCATTTTTTTGAATTCTTGCTTCTTCATTCTATTCTAGTTGAATGTTTATTTCTTCCTTCTGCTCCAAATCATTGATTTGAGTCCTGGCTTTCTTCCCTTCGCTGTTGATTCCCTGTGTACTTTTGTTTATTTCACTTAGCATAACCTTCACTTTTTCCTCTATTTTGTGACCATACTCAGCCATTTCTGTGAGCATCCTGATTACCAGTGTTTTGAATCTGCATCTGATAGGTTGGCGATCTCTTCACCACTTAGTTCTATTTTTGGAGCTTTGATCTGTTCTTTCATTTGGATCATTTTTTTTTTTTTTTTGTCTCTGGTGCTCCTATTATGTCATAAGGGGCAGAGCCTTAGGTATTTGCCAGGATAGGGCAACCCCACGTGCTGCTTTGTGGCAATGCATGTGGGGGAGGGGTCCGAGAGGGAACCATTTTGCTTAGTGGGCTCTTGGCTTCTCAGTCACTTCCCCAGCTACCCATAAGCAAATTGGGCCCTTTTGGTGCTCGTTCTTGGGTGGGTGGGTTTGTGTATGTTCTAGGACCCTGAGGGCTCCTCCAAAGACCTCTCTTGCGAGGCTGGGAGTTTCTCCTGTGGCCATACCCCCCATAGGTTTTTATAGACAGAGGTTTTGAGGCTTTCTTTTCCCACGCTGGAACCCTGGATTGTGCTGCCTGTCTCACTCCCCTACTGTTCCTCCCAGTTTATCCACATGCAAATGTGGGACTGCCAGCTGCCGACTCACCTGCTCAGTCCTCTAGCTGCTGCCTTGCTGCATCCCCTGCCCCTCTGCTTTCTGTCTCTGCCTCCGCTCCTCCTACCGGTCTGGATGAGTGTTTCTTCTTTAACTCCTTGGTCCTTGGACTTCCATACAGTTCAATTTTCTGGCAGTTCTGTAGAGGAAATCAAGGCTGATACCAAAGATGAAATGCTAATTGCCCTGACTTATGATGTAAATGCTTCTCTTTCACCTCTGTAAACCCTTTTCGCGCCAAATCTATACCATGCCTCCCAAGACCCTTACCCCACTTAGCCCAGCATAAAGGGAATGCAGGGCTATTGTTCTGGGCTCAGAATTTGGAGTTTGTCTCCTCTGGGCCCGTACACGTGAGTAAAGATCGTGCTCCTAACCCCTCAGTGTCTGGTCGTTTCATTTTTCCGTAACAGTTCTGTTTGGTTTTTGTTTTTAAATTTGTTGTTGTCCTTCTTTTGGTTTTTCAAGGAGGCAAAGTGTATGTACCTATGCCTCCATCTTGGACGGAAGTCTCTCCAACAAAATTTAAGACATGCATGTTTACATATGACCCTGTTATGTTCTAACATAATCAAATATCAGTGAGTATTTTTTAAAGAATGATTCTGCTACACATCCTATTTACACTGAATAACAATTTGTTTATATTGCTATGGTGAGAGACTCCTTGAATTAATTTTCAAGGCACGTAGGTGAGGGTGTGTTGCAGTGATTTTTATAAGATCGGTCAGTGCAAAAGGCCCAATTCTTTATATTAAGAAGGCTTAATACGAGTTGTGTGAACATGGGCCGGTTGCTCAACATCTTTAAGAACTAATTTCTTTATCTGTAAAAAGAGAATGATACTAAACTTAAGTAATGTGTTGCGTGAATAAAAAGTAGGTTATTGTGTATAACAGATATGAGAAAGGTGCAGGAAGTGTCATGGATTTTTATTTTCTAAATAAAGCCATCTCCAAATCACAACTTATCAAGGTCAACAATAAGTCTTATACCAGTTGTTAACTGAGGTTATCCTCATTGAAGTTTACAAAATCTCTGGGTCTTATATTTTCCTAGAAAAAAGGAGAAGGGCCTGGTTATTGACCAATAGGGATGGCCATTTCCCCCTTGGATCCATTTAACTGTTGTGTGCAAAGCCACTGAGTATACAACCTTCACAAAAATGGATGGCAGCTCAGCCTTCTAAATGCTCAGCAGCAGTTAAGCACTGCTTCTTTGCCAGACACTGGAGAGGCCTCCTTGGGGGGCTGACTGATATCTATTCACAGTATTCTTCTCTGCTGATTTAGGTTATAGCCACGGGCCTCTTACACTAGGTGCTCAAGAGGCGGCAAGGTCTTTTCACACAGGTATTCGAACATCCGAACATCCGATCTCACATAAAGACTTGTTTCCTCCAGAATGCTGAGTGCAAGCACTTGAAGAATTTCACAAATTCCTCCCACATTCCCTCCTCCCCCTCGACACTTTGCAGAAGCCTCCATTTTCATCCCTTCTGGGACTGCAGTTTAATCCCTTGATTGACCGAGCGTGATAATGCACCATTGAGAAGCTTTTTTCTAGGAAGTGAGTCCTATTAACTCTCACTCTGTGGATGAGGGAAAGCCCAAGGGCATAGGGCTCTGACGTCATTCTCTGACTGATAAAAACACGATGTAAGAAATACCAAGATACTGATACATTTCTCAGTAAGTCACACTTTTGCAGTCAACTCATTTAAGATATATTAATTGCCCAATAAATGTTGTTTATCATTCTTAGTCTTTGAAACACTATAACGTTATCAGGAGTATCCAACTTTTGGCATCTCTGGGCCACACTGGAAGAAGAGTTGTCTTGGACCACACATTAAATACATTGCAACACATAATCACAAAAAGAATCTCATAATGTTTTAAGTGAATTTAGGATTTTGTGTCGGGCCACGTTCACAGCTGTTCTGAGCCACTTGCAGCCTGTGGGCAGCGGGTTGGACACCCCTGCTTGTATAAATGCTTGTTGATAATGCACCATTGAGAAGCTTTTTTCCATATCTTGAGAAGTTTTAGGGCTTAGGGGAAAGGTCCTAGCCTTTGGAGCCAGACAGCTCTGATGTCAGCTCTTGGCTCTGCAGCCAATTATCTCTGTGCACTTAGGTAAATTACCTCACCCAGCTTCAGTAAAATTAATTGTGAAGGTTAAGTGCATGTAACCCACATAGCCTTAAGGCATCTTCTGTTAGGACATGTAAATATTTCACATTTATAATAATACCCTTGATCTCAAGGCTTTGAGTCCACAGCTGTTTGATTAGAAAGAAATTTGTCTTTTTGTAGCAGCTTCTGTCATTAATTTATCATGTCCAGGAGGCCTCAGGGGTGAAGCCTACAGTCCATTTGTTCTCCTGCTCTCGGCTCTTACCCCTACCTACGCTGCTGAGGTCACACTTCTCTCTCTCTCTCTGGCCAGTAGGAAAACTCCCCCAGAGTCTCACCATCAGAGATATTTTAACAGGCCCCTAGAAACGGATCTGTCACTTAGGTCTCAGTGTTCTCCCTCTGTAGTGCACTCAAGCTGAGGGGACAGGGGACAATGATCGGGAAGTTCAAGTGTAGCCTCCTGCTACCACTACTCCCTCTGAAATTCAAGCAATAATCAATAATCCACTGCTCCCACAGACATTCGGACAGTATTCAATAATCAATAATCAATAACCAGCTCACCGCTGGCCTTCAGCGCCTTCTTATAGGTTCTGAGGTGGCGTTCTAAGCCAGCCTCCTTCAGGGACTGTCAGTCCCCCGCACCGGTTGTAGATGAACACAATGCGTGGACCAGGTTTCATGTCTCTTCTACAGATATCCTGGGCCCAGGCAAGGTATGTGTCTGGCGTCTGTTGAGGTCTTTCAGAGCATTCTGTGAGCCTTACAAAGTCCCTGGAACATTCTGTGACAGGAAGTTGTGATATTAGGGGCATACAGAGGATATCAAGTCATGTTTCAGCCTTGACATGGTCAAAAATATTTCTTAAAGCAGCTAGTGTCTGCCACACAATAAGCTCTCAGTAAATGTAATATTTGTTTTTTTGTCTTCTTTCCTTTAAAAAATTTTGATGTACTTCCTAGACAGTTTACAACAAAACGCACTTTATCTTTATGCCAAGGGAACTTTTTTACAATGGTTTTTACAGTGGCTGCTCAGGATGAGAGGAATGGGAAATGGGGAAGTGCGGGGTGATGGGATCTGAAAAAAAATCAAGTAATCTGCTTCAAAAGTCTGCGCTCTCAACTCTTGGGCTAAGTCATCTTTATTGACTACATAAGCCTACTGACTAGTACAATATAAAATAAATATGGCTTTAATACCCAGAGGGGGAAAAAGTTAGGTGAAAAGAGTCCCATAAAGAAGCCTGGCTGAATGAGGCTGGGTGATAAATGGGTTGGTAACATGTTGTAAGAGGTTTCAACATCTATTTACTTTGACTGTTCTTGTACCCTCCAGGTCCATCATTCTCTCATTGCTGCTGCCCATCACCGATAAAGCTGGGATACAAATGTCAGGGGGGATCCCAGAACAGCTTCATTACATTGCTGTTCTGTGTCGCTAAGTTAACCTTTCAAAAATGGCCAAATAGAACTTCAAACTTAATTTCTCAAGTAAGCAATCTCGTGTCCAAAGAACATCTCAGTTAGTAGGTAAATGGGGCACAGATACTTGAAAGCTGAAAAGCAGAAAACTTTCATTTTTCCTGCCTTTGTCAAAACATCTTAAGATTGATTTCTGACACCAGTGTGAAAGAAAACGGGGGCTATGCAATGCATCCGATAAGCTCAGGGGAGCCACACGGCAGGTTCGAAACTCAGAGACGGAAAGTAACCACATGGGATGGTCTGATCATAAATTCCTAAGTGGGCAGGCCACGGTGGGTAGTCTTGTCCCAGGCCTACAGCTTCCTTAGCAAAGTTCAACTTTTACCTTAAGCGAGCTCTGTCTGTTGTTCTAATGAATCTAGACTAAAGTGTCTTTGAAATGCCAGAGTAATTTTCTTTTCCTGCCCTTCAAAGGCACAACTGCCACCAAAGAGGAGAGCACAGAACCCCTCATTGTTACCTTGTTGCCTAACACCATCTCTTGCTGTAAATGTTAATTAGTAACTGTCTCATACCTCACCCCCCCAATGTAAAAAAAGAACATGTGTCTCCACTGTGCCTTTTATCCATTTTTTTCTGCTCTGCTTTCTCCCGCCTCCTTAATTTAACACCAATGGATTACATGTAACCCTACTTAAATCTCCTTTGATTCTAACGTACAATAAACTGCAAAACTGCCATTCCCTGGAGCATTTTCAAAATCTATTGAGATTTTGCTTCCCAGCATATGTTGCCATTTTGGCTCAAATAAACTAAGAAAAAAAACAAAAACAAAAAAACAACTAAACCAACAAAAAAAACCACACACCTCTACATACAGGTTTGGACATTTTTTTTGTTACATCAACACTGGCCAATAAATTGGTGTGATAAAGGGCCAGCCCCTGCTGGCGGTTTGCTAAGTTCTAAGTGAACTGGAAACCTATTCTCCGGATCTTGGCCTTGAGTGTGTAAAGGTTCTCAAATTACCAAGACAGTCAGTTCTTTGATGATAATAGTTTTCAGGTTGTAAATACCCCTGGCATTATTACCAAAGGTCATTTTAATTCACCTGGGTTTCATGTGAGCCGCCATCAATAAGAAATGGTAATATGAAAAGTTGTACACAATCCATTTGTCTCTGTTTTCTGAGAAGGATTTCATTTCTTGGGCCTCCTGCCCTAAGCTCTCAAAAAGCTTTTGTTTGGAAACTTGAATATCTCTGTGACAATTATAATTTTTAAAGCGCCCACAATTACACATTTCTCAAGAAACAATTCTTTAAATTTTCCTTTCGTTCTCACCCAGCAGATGGTGCTACTTCCTTACATTTCCTGAAGACATCAACTTCTGAAGGCAACTCCTTACATTAGGTCTGAAGTACCTGTATTCATATTTAAATTTGAAAACTTCTGTTTACTCAAGACACTGTAATGCAATAAGGAATTTTGTAAGCTTGGTAGAATTCAGCCAAACAGCTCTTCAGCGATAGTGAGCAGTAACCCCTTCCAGCTGGCAGAGCCAGGCCTTCTCTGGGGCAAAACATACCCCTTTTCTGTTTTCTCTCACAACCTTATGTGAAGACATTGTTTCTCCATTGCACCATATTTCCTTTCATTTTCTTATTAAAAAGCAATACAGAAAAAAAGTATTTATTTTTCATAGCGTCTTTTTAGCCAGGGTTTCAAATTCCTCATTCTTTTATCAGGAGGCTCATTTTTCTAGAACTTAAAATACTTTGAAAGGCAATTATGAATCCTTTAATTACATTTTTCATTTATTCGTTTTGGCTCCATTTTTTTGTTGTTCTTTTTGTCAGACTTTTTTTCCTATAAGTAATCTTATCTTTTAATCTTTGACTTCAATTTTAATGTGAATTTTTTTCTGAACTTTTTTGGTACATGAATTCATTATAAAATAAAAATAGAGTTTTCTTTTCTTTGGCACTTAAAAAAATAAGTCTATTATCTGCTATGAACTAATTAGAATGCAATCGCTCCTTTTCTCTGCATTTTAAATTTTTTCTAGTATAATACGTATCCATTTAAATCTCAATGTTATTTTGAAATATAATTTATTATGCAGCATTGTTATTTATGTCTATTTCAATTAACAGATTGTAATTCCTTGAAGAATAGGCTTCACTAATTTTCCTTTACCCACCCCCCATTTCCTTAAGTGCTATTGGCTAATGGCTAAAATTGGCTAAAATCAGTTTAGGCATTTATTCATATTATTTCTCATCTCTTCTGGTTTCCGTATTTAGGCACCTAAAGTAGTTTTATTAAACCTACTAAAATTTTTTAAAAATTATTATTTTTCTATTTTAAGCAGAATTAAGTGGGGTGGGCCTAATGTTGGGAATTATTAATCTAGAAAAGGAATTTTGGTCTATTTTCTATTTAGGGACTTTAATATTCTCTTAAACATAGAGGAAATATTTTACTGTATTTGATAGCTTGAATAAAAGGTTATATAAAGCCCTTTCCTCTCATGGGGAGAAAGAATAAAAAAATAAAAATTGGCTTATTGAAGATGATTAATAATTCTAGAGTTAAATTAAAAAAAACCCTACTCTTATTACTAAGCAGTTTAAACTGGCTCTCATATATAAAGAATAAAGTTGCTGATGTAAGAAACATCTAAAACCCGTAGAGAATTTTAAAATTTATTTGAACCAAGTTGACAATTGCCAGGAATCAAAATTGAGAAAATGCTCCATACCATGGCAGTTTTACACCTTATTTTATCCATCACAATTAAAGGAGGCGCTGGAAGGGGGTTACATAAAATTTATTGGTGGTAGATTAGGGAGAAGCCGAAGTGGAGAAAATTTCTGAGGTTAAATAAAGAATGAACCGAGAGAGAGGCACTTCTTTTACACTGCTGTAAAAGAAGTACAGGGTAGTTAGTAATTAGCATTTACAGCAGTCATGGAGGGCCCGTGAGGACCAAAGCTACACTGAGGGCTCTGTGGTCTTGGGTGCGTGTGCCCTGAGGGTTCAAGCAAAGGAGATTACTCTGACATTTCAAAGCTATGTTACCTTAGAGGCAAAAAGACAATAGAGATGCACTTAAGGTAAAGACTGACGTTAGCCAAGAAAGCTAGAGGCCTCGGACGTGACTACCTGCCATGAACTGCTTCTAATTAGGAATTTTAATGTTCAGGCCATTCTACGTGGCTCCTTTTTGTCTCCGAGTTTGCAAGGTTACCACACAGGCCACTCTTGAGCTTTTCGGGTTTAGTATGTGGCCCATTTTTTGTCCACAATGGTAACATATCAAAGTATTATATTTACTCGACACCACCAATTTTATTGCACATTTGATTTATAAAGGGTTTGGCAAAAATAGGTTTACCTATTTGGTTTTCCACACCTTATTATTGGCTATGACTTTAAGTTAGTGTCAGTCTGTTCTTTTAGCTTCTTAGGGGTAAATTCAGTTGAGTATTTGAAGCTGGGAGGCCTGTACCATCTGGACATCCATTCTTGAGAAGGAGTCCTCCTTCCACCCTGGGTAAAGGAGCTTTGGAGAAATACAGAGTTCATTCTTGTATTATTATTTATTAATGTATTATTTTACATATGAACAACTGTAAACCTACTTTTGACACACCCTGTATATTTTGAAATTTCATATTTCTCCATTTTGTAGGCTAAATAGAAATATGAGTTTTTTTCTTTCTTCTCTCTCTCTCTCTCTCTCTCTTTTTTTTTACTCAGATGGGGTCATCTCCCTCTTGCTCTCCCAAAGCAAGACATGACTGATCACCAGTGTAAATGGTAGCTGCAGTAGCCACACCAGCTTCCCGCTCGGGAGAGAAGAATGCTCTGCCTTCTCCTCCTCATGGTTTTTAATGTGCTATACATTTGGAGAAACTTCTCTCATAACAAACTAGAGAACTGATTCCTGAAAGTACAGTCTTTGAAATTTCTCTGTTTGGCGTTATACTTTTCCAGAGTCTACATAGGACTATTGCTACATATGTGGGGCATCCATATAACTTATTGTCTAAATTGGGACAATTTTGAGAATTAAAAGTTGCTCTACTAATAATCACCTGAGGACAGGCATGCAAATTTTAACTGTCCCCAGAAAGCCAGAATGTCTGGTTACCCTATAGACCAATGATAAGAGAACACATTTTTTTACCCCATAGTTTTTGCGTCCTGGAGGGGAAGGAATTTACAGAATAGTATGGAAGAAACAGTGATAGTTATCTTTTCTCTGCCTCTTCTATTTTTCCCCCAGGGTCAAAGTAACTTTGCTGACTGATAAAATTGGGAGAAGAAACTGAGCATGTAATCTCCAAAGCAACACATGTAATGCTTGATACTTTCAAAAATAAAGATTTCTCTAGATGCTTGTTACAGAAATGTCTGATATTATATAAAACAATCATTTTTTTGCTTGATAATTCTAATTTTAAATGTCCATATGGACTTTTGAAAAACTAAATTTAAACATTTTTCTTTTAACTGTAGCTCCCTCTACCATAAATCTTTTCATAATCTCTAGGTAGAATGATTTTCTTTCCGAAAAGAAAAGCCTTCTACACATTTTATGCATCATCTAAAGATGACTTTTCTGAGAATCCTCTTTTTAATTACATTTAAATTGAACTTTTGCCTTTTTGCATCCACTAATATTATTAGATAATAATTAGATATAAACATCTATTAATTAGAAAATAAATCAAGTTGGATCTATTTTATTTTGTATCTTCTTGAGTTACATTTATTATTAATCTATATTTTAAAATCTAACCCAAATTTTAAAGCTCAAGTTGGGAAGTTTTCATTTCAGTTTTTCTTTTTTTAAGACTTCCTTACAAAAGAGTACAGCTTAGGTATATGTTATTTTTGAGCACCTTATAGTCCTTTCTATGGTACTGAATCTTTAATTTCCAAGGCAGAAAGCAAAAGATACTAAAAGCAAAAGTAAATATTAACAAATACCTATTTTTCAATTGCTTGAAAAAATAATATGGTTTAATGAATACTCATGAAAGATACAGTATCATTTCAAATATATTTTTTAGATTATGAAACATCCACAATTGTATACTATTGTAATAGCCGGTATTACCCCATCTCTTAAATCTGTCAAAACTCACCCTCCTAGTATTTCAGAACTAAAAGACACCAAAATCCACATCTTATTATTGGCTATGACTTTAAGCTAGTGTCAGTCTGTTCTTTTAGCTTCTTAGGGGTAAATTCAGTTGAGTATTTGAAGCTGGGAGGCCTGTACCATCCCGGCATCCGTTCTTGAGGAGGAGCCCTCCTTCCGCGCTGGGTAACGGAGCTTTGGAGAGAGACAGCAACTGGGCGCAGAGGCTGTACTGGAGCCTAAAGAGCGCGGCCTTCACTAAACTGATTGGCTCGGAAACCCCTTTGTGTTTGGAGATTGCTCTACTGCAAGTCATTACTCAGCATCTCACTGTCTCCGGCAAGTTGTCTTGTCTTGGTTCTCATCTTCCGCAGCTCATCGTCTTCCTTAAATGCGTGTAGTCCCTTATCTTTAGGTACATTGTACTGTCCCCCCAATTCTCTCAATGACTTTTTTTCTTTCTGCTTTTGGGTATTTTCTCTTCTTAACTTAGAAGTGATTCTTAAAATGCTCTCTTCAGGTCTCTCTCATTTCTTCTCTGTAGATATTTTCCTCCTTTGTGTCAACCATCCCCTCAACACAGATTCCCGATTCTACATTTCTAGAAAAATCCCTAACTGCCTGCCAGGCATTTCCATCTTACTATGTCTGCCCCTCAAAAAGCGAAGTCTGTTACCATTTGGACAGGCCCTTTTTTCTTTTTTCGCATACCTTCCCTGTTGCCATTCAGCCCATCTGGAATCCACTTGCCGTTTCAGCCTGTTCAGATTCTGCTTGTACTTCAAGCCTTAAATGTCACCTCCAGCTCAAAGCTTAGCCGGATTTTCTTACCCACGTTTGTTTTCACGTTTTGAACTCACATGACTTTCTGGGTGTATCTGGGTATCAGAATTTACTCCTTACAGTGCGTAGGTTATTACATGCCTGCCTTTCCTTAAATATAGTTCACAATTTACTCCCACTTACTGTAGTATCTATGTTTAAAAATTGTAGCTGTCCACCCTCTGTAACTGAGCTGCTTATCCTCACAAGCCACCACCACCTGATATGACTAAAGCACAGTAATAAATGGCATATATGACATGACTCAGTTTTTCTAAAGAAAGGTATGGGGAGTGTGTTTATGCACATATGTTGCCTGACTTTACCCACCATCACAAGGATAAATGCTTCACATGTGTAGCAATACTACAAATCCCAGTGGAGACCCCTCACATGGGATTAGCAGGAAATCTAATTTTCTTACTTAATTGCCTTCTTCAATTTTTGCTTTGTGCAGTTCAAAAGGAAGAGAGGATATTCTCATTTAATGCATTCCTTTGGCCCAGGCATCTGCTGCTTTTACTTTGTGACCCATTGTCATCGTTTGCTAAAGGGTTTTGTCCCAGCTTTTTTCTGTGTGGCTACCAATTTGCCTCAGACCACTGAATACAACCCTCTTAACTGCCACCCACGCTATGCGCTGGAAAGCTTGCTACTTCTCTCAGGTCCCTGAGGGAATCGTAGGTCCCTATAGCAGAGGAGGAGACAGTGCTTTATTCCCTGTCACAGCTCTCCTTTATCCCAAGCATGCAGGCTCTTGAAAGGAGTTTCCACAGAGGGGTCAGGAGATGGTCAAGCCCAGCCTCACACCGTATGCGTACGTGTTCCTACCAGTCTTTGGATGCCAGAGCTTTATCTTCCTACCTGTCAAGAATACTACACTTCTATTGTAATCCTCCTCCAGTAGTCTCCCTCCAACTCAGTCTCCTTCAGAGAACCTGAAGATTCACATTTTCTCCCTGGGCTCCATGAAAATCAGAAGGTAGTCTGGACTTTTCGTTTAGTGTCTTGAACATTCTCCGATGTAGGGGCTGCACCAGTAGGAGGTCACAGAGCCTAGGTGTCTGGACTGCCTGATGGTCCCTCTTGTGGAGCAGAGTCTCTGCTCTGACCCTTACAAACCTGGATGTGCATGCAGAGAAACGTCCTTAAGGCTCACAGAAAAATATTACTTTTGGGGTAATCAGAATACAATTAATTTTAATTTTTCCTTATATTTCCGTGTATTTACTGCAATTATCATAGATTAATTTTATTTAAAAAACAGCTTCTTTTTAAAAACAGAAAAGATTCACACTCATGCCCTTCTGCCTGGTATTTTAATTAGGTTATATATTTGCCCCACCTCCCATCCCCATTCTGTGCACTCACACATAGATGCATGTGTATGTATGTGCACACAGATGCAAACACACACACGACTTTGAGCTTTTTAGGCATGGGGACATTCAAGCACAGTGCTGTGAATGTGATAAACTGTCAATGTTTGTTAAATAAATCAAAGTGTTAGGATCTCTATAAACCTTGGTTCGGTGGACTGAATGTTTGTGTCCCTCCTGC